>OX376189.1:5233255-5682482 GCA_947363905.1 Lithophane semibrunnea
TTTTTGTCAGTTTTTCCAAACAAAAACTATCAGCGGTCTAAAACGGTCACATTAGCAATTCGTGTATAAGCAATTCATTTCCTGAATTTCCAGCTGTCTTATGCAATTCCTCTAATTTCACGCAAAAGCAATTCGTATTGTGTGGAACCTTTTACGAATCTCCATAGAAATCTATCAAACAGTAATATTAATCGCACGCAGATCATTATTATAAATTGTCAGTTTGTGACATTTTACCATTGATTCATAATATTTTCCTATTATGATTCTGCCAATGTGACTGTTTGAAGCCCCCAGATGACTTTACAAAGCTTATCATCACACCTTGTCTCTGTTTTTTATATTTTATAGTGGACCCACATTTCGCCAGTTATGTCTAAGTCCCATGTAATAGGGAGCGAGCCTATTGCCACAATAATTGTTGACGACAATTTTATTCCACGGTTAAAAAGATATCTGATTTTGAAACAGAAAAATCAAGTTAAGCGCTTTTAAACTAGTTAACATGCCTGCGTGGTTGAACACTAAACTGTTTGAAAGCTTTTTAGTTGAGAATCTAATTCAATTTATGAGAGTTTCAATTTGAAACCATCACTTTTCTTATGTTTTTTATCGGTCCTCAAATAATCACATAAGCTTTCGTTTCCTTACAAGGCGGTAAACTGACGGACAAATATAGAGCGTTTTTGACACTTTATGTCAAATAATGGTGAAAATGACAGATTTTCTTGACGGCCTTAAGAATATGACGGAACCGCTCTTTAAAGAAACCGTAGTTAAATTGTATGTAATCTATACAATATCTTCTATACATACATATTTTTATTCTATACATACAAATAAATAAAATTGAAGTGCCTGTTTGTAATCAGCTTTTTACATAATTTGTATGAAAGTATATAAGTACAGCAGTACTTATAAAAAAAATCTTTTTCATTTTTTTTAATTTTGTCTGCCTGTATGTTCCGGCTCATCTACGAAATGGCTGGACCGGTTTTGACAAGACTTTCACTGACAGATAGCTAATGTTATAAGAAGTATTAGCCAACGTATATTTTAGAAAAAGAATTAGGCAAAGAACTCACGGAGCGGTTTTCACCCGCGCCCGCCGCGTTTGCGGGTCCGTAGCTTCTGTAGGATGTAGATTTATATGCAAAAAGTAAGAGCACATTTCACGACGCGTTTTACACCCGCGGCGCGCGCGGTTGTTTGCGGGTACAGTAGACCCGTGGTACCGGCGGGCAACTTTTGGCGGCAGTCACCCGCCCGCCGCCTCGGCGGGTTGTGCCCGCACGCTCTGCGATCGCTTGGCGGGCGACCGCAGTAGCCGGCGGGGTGGAGGGTACAGAAATCCGAAGCCATTTTGCACAACCGCCCGTCTTGCGATCATCGCCCGCCAAGTTAGCGGGTGATGATCTCAACCGCGGCGGCTGCGTGACCGCGCAAATCACCGGTCTCGTGAGTTTAGAAATAAAACCGCAGGTCCACCATCGCGGCGAGCGGGGGTGAAAACCGCTCCGTGAGTTCTTAGCGTTATGGTACACGCGGTCGAAGCTGCAGGCAGCACCTAGTTTTTGTCATAAATACGTAGTTATTTCTTGACATTAATAAAAATACGCAATTATTATATGCTAATATAGCATGTCTAGACAATGATAATGGTTAATTAATCATGATTAATTAACCATCCATTTACATTTTCTTCAGATAAATGATTATTAGGTTTCTATGCCGTAACGGTAATGTTAATTTGTCCTTGCGTAGAAAGAAATAAAGTAGGAACCTAAATAATTATGGTATTTACGTAAAGTAGTACGGTAAGTAGGAACTAGGTACTTTATTTCGTGTTCGTTGTGTTAGGGAATTTTGCAGTATATACTACACACTATACTGTATTGTACTAGCTGCGCCTTGCGGTTTCACCCGCGTAAGTCTTGATCCCGTGGGACTATCGGTATAAAAAGTATCCTATGTCGTATTCCAGGTCGTGGTCTACCCATGTGCCAAATTTCATTCAAATCCGTTCAGCCGTTTTAGCGTGAAAGCGTAAAAAACAAAGTCACTTTCGCATTTATAATATTAGTTAGAATAAATAAGGTTCATTTCGTTTTTTGTAAAGAAAATGTCTAATTTAAGTCTTCTGTCAAGTTCGAAAGAGTTCATTAAGAGATGTCACGAAAGTTGGTCGTCAATCAGTTTGTGACCTTTTACTTTGCAATTAAATATTTACTGAAAAGGTCAACAGTTCAATTCGTGGGTAGGAAATTATATCTCTTCAGGCCACAAAGGATTCAGCCGCCATAATTGTAACTATACTGTGTCAGTTTCTTTTTAATTAAATATTCCCTTTGTGAGGGAGGATTGGATCCTGTCTTCATTTAATTTTAAAGTTATGAACTCGCAATCAATTTGTTTCACCTTATAAACCTTATGATTTTAATAAATACGGTATGATTGTAATTATTTTTTTAATTAATTAGGAGGAGCTAGGGGCTAAGTAATAACAGCCGCACGGGTCGATCCATCAGCGGGGTTAGTCCGTGGATGGGTAACCATCTTTACATACCGAGACTCCTCCGTGCCTCGGAAAGCATGTGAAGCCGTTGGTCTCGGCTGCCATTCGTGGATCTTTGACAGTCGTTACGGGTTGTCAGAAGCCCGAAAGTCTGACAACCAGTAGGGGTATCGTATTACCCAGTTACTGGATTGTGGAGGTCAGATAGGTAGTCGCTCCATTTAAAATAATAGTATTCAGCTGCATCCGGTTAGACTGGAAGCTGACCTCAACTTGGTTGGGAAAAGGCTAGGCAGATGAATTGTAGTATATTTTTTAATTGAAAGCGAGGGTTGATTATTAAGTATACAGGGTGAAACTTAAATCATGGGCATCCTCTTAAGGGGTCATTGTACTCATCATTATGAACAACTTTCACTATGGGACCAAAACTAGATCGCGTAAAAAAATCAGCTGTTCCCTACATTTATGTGTGCATAGCTTGTCAAAATTAACAGCAGATTTTTTTTTGTGGGTAAAAACTAATTAATAAAACCGGCCAAGTGTGAGTCGGACTCGCGCACGAAGGGTTCCGTACCATTATCTACAAAAACGGCAAAAAAAACACGTTTGTTGTATGGGAGCCCTGTTAAATATTTATTTTATTCTGTAACAGAAATACATCATCTGTGAAAACAACTGTCTAACTATCACGGTTCATGAGATACAACCTGGTGACAGACGGTCGGATGGACGGTTGGATGGACGGACGGACAGCGGAGCCTTAATAATTGGCCTATTATTAAGGCTACTAATATAATAATAGCCTATTATTAAGGCTACCATATTCGTTTTGTACCGTTTACTCCATCAGAAATAATTAAAAATACCCCTAAATTAATTAAAAATTAAGCCAGTTACATATCTGCGGCAATCCTGTGAATCCCATTAATTAAATCGTCAGTCGCAACCCAGCTTATGATGCATGTAACTAACTAGCTAGCTACTCTAATATGATTATCGTCCACCATTTTATAACTTTATAACCCTTGCAGAGGAACTTTTACCGTTTTTATTTTAATCAGGGGGCCAATTCTACTACTTTACAAACGTGTCAATGGTCTCGCAATGATGAGTTTTTGACAGATTTTGTATGGCATAACTGTCAAAAACTGATCATTGTGGGACCACTGACACGTTTGTAAATTAGTAGACTTGGCCCCCAGGTTGAGCGTGTTTTCAAAGGGTATTAAGATAATTCATGAGATGCTAGTGAACTCTGGTTTAGACATATAATAGGGTTACGGGACGAAAAGTTTTGATACATTAATTAGCATATGCATAATCAGTCTATAATGTTCCCACTGCTGGGACACAGGCCTCCTCTCTGTGAGAGGGAGTGGGCCGTAATCCACCACGCGGGCCCAGTGCGGGTTGGTAGATGTCACATGTCTTCGAATTTATGGTTCTAGGATATGCCGGTTTCCTCACGATGTTTTCCTTCACCGTTTTGAGAGCAGTGGCGTTGAAATAATTTACACAAAGTAAAGCGCCTGTCACGGTTCGAACCTACGACTTTTTTTTTTTTTTTTTTGACGGTGGGAAATCATCCATAGACTTCTCCCGCTCTGGGTGGAGCGGAAGGGCGTGTCAGACTTTTACTGACTAAAACCCACCCGTGGACTAACCCGCAACCCTGGCAGGCATCGGTCCTAGCGGACCCCGCCAATTGTGCTGACATCTCTTTGAGGCGCGCGTGGAACACGACGCGCCATCGACCCGGGCCTGGTCCTGACGGCGAGCTACCCATTGCTCGCCGTCCGCAAGCCCGCGCCTATGGTGGCCGGGAATCCGCCTGGGATTCCCGACGCCCAGGGCGTCTCCAGCGGCGGCGGCGGTTAGGGGCGTGAGGGCGCAAACTTTGCCTCTCCCTCACGCGTTCCGCCTCCTCCTTCGCGAGCATTACTGCTTCGCAGAAGGAGGTAACTGCTTCCCATGCCCTCTCGCTCCGTACCATGGCCTGGACCAGAGCCGGACGCGAGAGGTCACCGCCGCCAATCACCTCCAAGAGGACACGGCGGGGCTCCGCCCAAGCGGGGCAGACCTCCACCGTATGCTCCACCGTGTCCTCCGGGCGATCCACACAGTGGCGACACCCGGGCGTTTCCTCCCGCCTTATACGAAACAGGAACCTCCCGAAGCAACCGTGTCCGGTGAGGACCTGTGTCAGGCGGAAGGTGAGGACGCCGTGGCGCCTCTCTAGCCACTCCTCAAAGAGGGGACTTATCGCCGCAATTGTGGCGTGCCCAGCACTGGGTTGCGACAATCGCACTCTCCAAGCCGCCATGAGATCCTGCCGGAGCTCTATCCGCTGTGCCGCGATTTCTCGCGGCAGTCGAACCTACGACCTACAACTCGTCGTCGTGGCCGTTACCACTGGGCCACCACTGCTCTCACATACATTACATAAATACATTAATTAAATTGCTCTTATTCATCATCTATTTACTTACAACCTCCATTAAAAGTTATTTGCGTATTCTTGTTTTCGACAATTTACCTATTGTCTGTTTTATGACGAAAAATTATTATAGAGACAAATATCGTCTAATTTATTTATTTATTTTATTATTTATGTAGATACACACAATAAAATACATAGAGATACGACATTATTATAATAAGGGTACAAAAAAAAAATAGTGTAGAGACAAATATCGTCCAATTTATTTGTTTTATTATTTATGTACCTACGCACAGTAAAATACATAGAGATACGACATGAGTACAAAGGTAATAAATACCTACTTATTTAATTGGCATTCCAAATAATAAACTCTTAATACTTACGTACCTATAGAAAATAATATCACAATAGCTGCCATATGGGGCTGCCGCAGGCTCTATTGTATCGAATTTATGTCATGAATATTAGGCTAATAATCAAAATAATTATTTTGTACAATCGCGTTCAACTTGTATCAAATGTAGGTGGTTGTATGATGGGTTTTTCCGTAAGATGCACATTTAGAAGTTAAGTCAAAAACTGAAAGAAGTCCGAAAATTTCGAGGTTTTTCGAGCATGCAGTTAGCACAGGTCTTTCGAAGCTGCTGACTAGGTTTTACACTATTAGTATCTATCATAACAACATCAGTACTTATAGTGCAATTATTTGCGCCCTAACGCGGTTTTTGTGTCTACGGTGATGGCCTGTTATCACATACAGTGACATTTTATGTTCAGTTACGAGCAAAAATATGTTAAATTCAATAACCATTTTTTCGTAGAATAACAATTGCAACTTTGGGATGATACCTATTTCATAATAATATGGGTTCCCAGTGACATTTTATGTTCAGTTACGAGCAAAAATATGTAAAATTCAATAACCATTTTTTCGTAGAATAACAATTGCAACTTTGGGATGATACCTATTTCATAATAATATGGGTTCCAAAATACTATCTTCGTTATAACATAAAATTACAATCAATACATGCCCCTCCCCTTTATTTTTTTTAATTTTTAGTTTTGTTATATATGTAATTGTAGGTACATACATAACGTGTTTTTAAAAGTTATTTAGGTATAGGTAGATTAAGATTATTTTATTACATTTTAATACAGGGTGTTAGGGTAAACACCGTTATCCTTGCAACCAGTGGTTTGGTTTCATTTATAGAACGCAAAATCAATGGAAAATTACAACTTTTTTTAAAATATTTTTAGATCTAAATTTTACCACAAGGCACGCAAGTTCGTTGCCCTATGCGCTAGGGCAACGAACTTGCGTCTCAACACAGGCGGTGGGTACGGGATGTGACCTGACTGGCAACGAGCGCGACCCCTCCCTTAGTCAGTCAGCTGTTTCGCTAGCAAGCACGGTGTCAGATAGAAACTTTTAAAAATCTTTTAATGAAAATAACGTTTTTTTTTTGTAGTGTTCGGTCATTTATTTTTATATTTAAGTCAACTACCCATGGTTTGAATGACAAGTGTTTACCCTTACATCCTGTATAATTCATTAATGTATCAATACAGTAGGAGAACATAACTTTTAAAAGTTGCTAAGTGCATACATATTGGTGCTCGTGACTGTTCAGTTGACATTGAAAGACTCCGTTGTAGTTCAGAAAACACAGACCAATGCCTCTGTAGTTAAAAACAAAAGAAAAACTTGGCAATACTGAATTTACAGCGTCTGCATTGTCCATTGTTTGTCCGTCTGTACTGCGGCAGTTCAATATATTGCAGAGCGTAGCCATTGTTCTCAACTACTACTAGTGTGAACGAATGTCATACGACTCGGTATGTTCTCGCTTCATTTCCTGAAGGCGAGCGATAGGACTTATTAAAGCAGTACATAATGCCAGTAACTTGCACAGTAGCATGCTTTTGTCGTTATCACCAATCAGACAGAAGTTGTTTTGGCATGGGGAGTACATATACCAGTAACTTGCACAGTAGCATGCTTTTGTCGTTATCACTCGTTGTTATGGCACTGCAACGTGAAACATACTTTCAAACGATTGTGCATTAGGTACCAAGAGTTATGTGTTATATCTAATTTAAATATTATTGTATTATAAACACAAACCTTCCGAAATAAATGCTCTAAGTGACGCTGAAACCGCATGAAAATCCATTGAAGATCTGTCTAGAAATCTAAGTGGTCACACCGACGAACACAAAAAATTACTTTGCTTTATATTATACAAGCTTCCGCTCGCGGCTTCGCTCGCGTGGTCTGTCGATAAAAAGTAGCCTATGTCTTTTCTCAGGCTCTAGACTATCTGTGTAACAAATTTCATTTGAATCGGTTCAGTAGTTTTGGCGTGAAAGCGCGACAGTCAGACAGACCGACTTATAGATAGACAGACAGAGTTACTTTCGCATTTATAATATTAGTAAGGAGTATGTAATATTTATTTATTAAAATTTAACACAGAAGTAAAAAAAAAATATTGTACAAAGGCAATATAATAAGGCAAAGGTAATATATATTTATATAGAAGTGATATGATGGTTTTATATTGTCTCTTACATCGTTGTCTGAAAAAAGCCTACCTACAGCACCTATTCATACTTCAACTCAAACGCCATTCAAATATTTGAGGCCCCTTCAAATATTTAACAAGCAGGCCCTCCACTCCGGATCCGATTGCCTTTTATCTTTTACACATTTACACCTAATCTAGTTGATTAATTGACAGAGACACGCGTAATTACGAGGTTTAATTGAACAACACTATGTATCGAATACATAAACAGGTTCAAATTAATTTAACTAGAAATAGAATAGAAATTCCGCAGACGTGATAGTTCTCGATATCTAAACATGATAAAACAAAAATGAAAAAAAAAACAACCTACTTCCAAAAAAAAGTGAAAAATAACTTTTATACCATGCCCCCTCTAAAAAGCTTATTTTATTCACTGAAAACAGTGAGTAAAAGCACTTTTAATCACTGTTTTGGTGTTTGAATTTAGAACACCAATTTGTTCGAACTCCATCTCAATGATATACAAACTCCTATTTGATTTGATTTTCGAACAGGAGTTTAGCCTTAGAATAAAGACTGTTTTGTGTTCTTTGCTGTCATTAGTAAATGGGCGCTATTTTAAATATTGTAAGTTGTACGAACAAAAAGTTTAGGGTTACTTAATAATAAATCGATTGAAAATGTTTTCAAGTGATGAAGATGTGTTAACACCTGAGTTTATGAAAGAGAGGGCGGCCGATATAGTAGAAAGCTTGCTAACCAACAAATCACGGCTGGTTTACATCAAAGCCTACGATGAGTTTGAGTGTGAGTTTGTTTGTTTGTTTGAGTAAATGGAAAAATGAAAATCAAGCTGACCACATTTACAGAGTCTGTTTTCCTAACTTATTTTAATGAGTTGTCGATGAAAAAGAAGTCATCGACCTTATGGAGTATGTATTCTATGCTACGGTGTAGGTACTATAAAAACAAGGCATAACATTGACATAACAACATACTCGAAGTTGCTTTATCTCGTAGTTATGGTATAAAGTATAGTATGCAACTCTTGAATAAAACGGATTTATATCGAGGGCCATGAATCGCTCGCGTCGTTCAGGATTCTAACACTTGAATCACTCGCTATGCTCGTGATTCAATCATCATGAATCACTCCCTACGGTCGTGATTCAGTCGTTAGAATCCTTCACTTGCTCGTGATTCACCTATGGCCCTCGCTTTAAATCCGTCCTTTATTCACTAATTGCATAATATACTATTATACCATGCCCCCTCTAAAAAGCTTATTTTATTCACTGAAAACAGTGAATAAAAAGCACTTTTAATCACTGTTTTGGTGTTTGAATTTAGAACACCAATTTGTTCGAACTCCATCCCAATGATATACAAACTCCTATTTGATTTGATTTTCGAACAGGAGTTTAGCATTAGAATTAAAACTGTTTTGTGTTCTTTGCTGTCATTAGTAAATGGGCGCTATTTTAAATATTGTAAGTTGTACGAACAAAAAGTTTAGGGTTACTTAATAATAAATCGATTGAAAATGTTTTCAAGTGATGAGTTTATGAAAGAGAGGGCGGCCGATATAGTAGAAAACTTGCTACCTAACAAATTACAGCTGCTTTACATCAAAGCCTACGATTAGTTTTGTAAATGGAAAAATGAAAATCAAGCTTCTGGCACATTTTCAGTCTGTTTTCCTAACTTATTTTAATGAGTTGTCGAAGAAAAAGAAGTCATCGACATTATGTAGTATGTATTCTATGCTACGGTGTAGGTACTATAAAACCAAGGCATAACATTTACATAACAACATACTCGAAGTTCTTTTTCTCGTAGTCATGGTATAAAGTATAGTATGCAACTCTTGAATAAAACGGATTTATATCGAGGGCCATGAATTACTCGCGTCGTTCAGGATTCTAACACTTGAATCACTCGCTATGCTCGTGATTCAATCATCATGAATCACTCCCTACGGTCGTGATTCAGTCGTTAGAATCCTTCACTTGCTCGTGATCCATCTATGGCCCTCGCTTCAAGGGCTTGTACACAAAACTGCGAATTCGTGCGAATTCGCAACGCAGAAGGTAAGCGCAGAAGAAAATCTTAGGGTACCGTCGCAGATTTTTGCGATGCGAAGTCGCAACGCAGTTTTGTGTAAAAGCCCTAAATCCGTCCTTTATTCACTAATTGCATAATATACTATAATTTGGGAAGTCGGTGGCAAAAAACGAAATTTGAAAAGCAAAAAAGACACCGACTTCCGAAATTAAAGTTATTTTTCACTTTTTAGTGTTTTTTTTTGGAAGTGGATAGTTTTGTTATTTTGTAAAAAGTTTTTATTTTTAGTTGTGGTACCTACCCCACACAAATTCGAATTTTTCGAATTCAAATAGTTATTTAGAATATCACTAGTTAGTCCATGTCCTAACACACTATATCGATATGCGCACGTTTGCGGAATTCCGCTAGTTAAATGAATTTGACCCTATGTACGTATTCGGTTTCCCAGTAACAAGATAGTAAGCCCATTATATTAGGTAACTAGATTATTTACATACATATTGGCTTATACATATATTGGAAAGCGTATAGGTATACCAGGGACTGATCAGAAACGCCCTGTAATAAATGTCAAAGCACTGTCTGCAAATATAACGGGTGACTGCTTTGATTGGCATCTGTTTTGGGTCCTGCTCTATGGACCAGGGAATTTAGAACGGAGTGTTTTATTGATGGGGTAGATCAATAGAATATTGGGCGGCCTCTTTATTGGAAACAAGCCATGTGCCAGATGGGATTTCAAAAATGTCGGAACTTTTATTAAATACCATTTTAACGTCATCAAAAGTTCCATACTTAGTGCAGACCTTCGTTGTATATGGAACTCTTGTGACTAAAACTCAGTAGTGTAGGTTGTCAGAAATGTGTTGTCTGTATATTTATTTATTATTTATTTATTTATTCACTCCAAACATACAAATATCCTTACAGGCTAGACCTAAAAAACAACGAAACATCAACATCACGCTTGTATTCCCAAGAGGGTTAGGCAGAGGTGTACACCCACATTTCGCCAGTTATGCCATTAACCGGCACACATCCAGACCCGCGCTGCTACTGAGAAATTCCGGACGGAAACATCCAATAAAGGCTCTTATATACTGGCGCGATTCGTCGCGCGACAAAACAATTTCTGAGAAAACTACACGGCGAACAATGCGGCGGCGTCGCGTCGCGCGACGAATCGCCCCAGTATGTAACAGCCTTAACACTTTTGCCTGGCCCGAGTATTGCACCCAGGACCTCATGCTTCGCGGTAGTGCATGCGAACACTAGACAAACGAGGCAGTACGATTTTAATATCTAGATAAATAGAATATTCCTTATTATAGAATATTCTTTCTTTTTGTATATTCCGGGCACACTGAGAATATTTGTGTGTAATTTTTAACCTTATTTTTAACATTCAAAATCTTTTAAAAGTATTCAAAATCATACCATTTATCGAGATGATGAGATTGCTATAATAAGGCTGCCGGGTAGACAGATAAAATATATAGGTAAAAGGAGAATGCCAGCCACTAGCCATATCAAATGTCAGATTAACGATTAGGTACGTTCGGCTCAGGGGATTCGTATTCTCCGATAAAAACCTGGTATAGTATCCCTAGTCGCATATAAAAATACTTTAGTAGGTAAATATTCGATAAGGTGAATACTTTATAGAGTTTTAATTGAAGTTATGCAATAGGTATACCTAGGTGATTTCAATCGATAATTTACAAGGAAGAAAGCCTAAAACTGAGTTGAAATTCGCACTATATACACAAGCAAGTTTTGAATTTTACGATCATTAATATAATATAATTAACTATTAGGCTGCAGTTTATTACCAATATAATATTAGTTTCACCATTTTCTTACATTTCCTGTTAAATATTTTACCTCAATTTTTATTCACAAAACGTGCTTTTGTTTTTTTTTCCTTGATGCGGTCTTGTTTATTTTTATTTGGAGAGATAAGTTCAAAAACAGGATTCAAGAAAAAAATACTGTTAAGATTTAGTGCAGGGTTCAAAACTAATTGCCGTGGCCTACATTTATACCCTACCTAGCATTTATTATAGATTATTTTAAATTTAGATGATTATTATAGATTATTCTTTGGATATACTAAGATTAGTTTTAAGTTCACTTTAACACTGTTGTATGGATTTACTGTCGTGTGATACAGGTTTATTATTAAAACGCCGCCATAATGTTCATTAACTAAATACATAAATACTCGATTAAATACAACCTTCACGAAGCTTAGGTAGCTACAGCTACAGCGCAATGCCGTCACTTGGCGAGAGCAGGCCTGTATTGAAGTCGCTCGGCCAAGCAGAAGGGCTACAACTAAATGAGATGACAGGCTGGCTTACTTGCGATAACAGAGCTGAGATCTATAATGTGGGCTGAAGCTTGATAATAGGGCTTTGTTAGATTATCATATGATTGCCTACGAAGTAAATGTGTATTTATTTATTGAAATGAGGAGCTCGTGGCTACGTAATAACAGCCGCACAGGTCGATCCACCGGGTTAAGCTACGCTTGCCGGGGTTGGTCCGTGGATGTGTGACCATCTTTACATACCGAGACTCCTCCGTGCCCCGGAAAGCACGTTAAGCCGGTGGTCCCGGCTGTCATTTGTGTATCTTTGACAGTCGTTACGGGTCGTCAGAAGCCCGAAAGTCTGACAACCAGTCTAACCAAGGGGTATCGTATTACCTAGTTACTAGGTTGTGGAGGTCAGATAGGCAGTCGCTCCATGTAAAATACTGGCTGCATCCGGTTAGACGGGAAGCCGACCCCAACATAGTTGGAAAAAGGCTAGGCAGATGATGATTTATTGAAATGAAATATAATATTAGAATTGAATAAGTTGGTAAAAATATCGCAAAACGAGAACAAATGCCACAGTCATTTTCTAGCACCCCAATTGCACAACACACTTCAGGAAACAACTGCTTGATATGTTAAAAAAAATCGTCTGCTCGACAGTGAAAATAACGCGATGAATAATGTAAAATTGGCAAAAAAAAGGCAGAGCAATTTTTTATGTGTTACGCAATTACCCCGATCCAAGAATCGAACCTAGGAACTCTCGCAGTAGCGTGACCACTAGAACACGAGACAGTCGAAAGAAATCAACAAGTCTAACAGCATGACCTTATAACTCAACTTGACATAATACAGCCAATAATTCCTAATACGAGGTCACTAACTTTGCAGGGTTTCAGTTCAAACTTACTAATATAAACTATTACGAGGTTAAACCGCGTTGCTTTGTAATGAATATGTAACGAGAGGGTCAGGCGAGGTCAGTCAGGAGTTTCATAGATAAACAAGGTATATTGAATTCATTGACCATGAATTGGGGCTGGCCGCAAATGTTCGGACATTTTGGAAGGGCAAATTTTTACCTACTTACCTTTTATTTTTGAGTTTGGGAAATTATCAAATGACTTGTCCCGCTCTGGGCGGAGCGGGAGGGCGGACTTTTACTGACTAAAACCAACCCGTGTTCCTTCAGCTGCCTGCCCCCAAGGTATCCCTTTCGGACTTTCCCGCAAAAATTTTTACCTGAAAGGACATCATTCTCTGCTTTGCTTGATTTGCCTGTACTCAGACTGAGTCAGGCAGGATTGTCAGTTACCTGTTTCCTGTTTCCTGTGTGTGTTTGTGTTTTCGGTCGCGCGAATATGTTATCATTGCGATATGAAACACATAGTCATTTGTTGGAAAACTGGAATGTGTCTCTGTCAACAAGACGACGCGTTTGGGTTTGCCGATCAAAATGAAAGCGACTGTCGCGTTTTCGCGTGGCGATGGCTTTGGTTAGGGACCTTATACAGAGAATGCAGCTCAATGAAAACAGTGACGTCGCAACAAAACAGTCTCATCGTCAAAGTTTTCTATTTGTAATAGACTAGCTTCCGCCCGCAGCTTCACCCGCGTGGTATGTCGGTAAAAATAAATATAATAGCCTATGTCCTTCCCCAGGGTGCCATCTATCTCCTTGCCAAATTTTGTCGAAATCCGTTCAGTGGTTTAGGCGTGAAAACGGTTACCTTTTCACGCCTAAACCACTGAACGGATTTCGACAAAATTTACCTAACTCTGTCTGTGTTTTAAAAACTCTGTCTGTGTGTCGGTCTGCCTGTCTGTCTGTATGTACAGACAGACAGACCGACACACAGACAGAGTTACTTTCGAATTTATAATATTAGTATGGAAGTATTAGTCAGCTTTACTTGCAGTAGGTATTATCTACTGCAAGTGAAGCTACAAGTTGACCCTAAACTCCTGAACTCCAAATCATCTCACCATTTTCAATCTTACAACCACAAAGGCTAAGCTAACTAACGTAAACGTTATCTGCGTATGAGTTAATTTGGGGGACTATTAAGTGCCCGACATGGGCAATAAAAGGAGATTAATTGTACTACAAATTGCTCGTGGTAACACTAAACGGGTAGGTTGAGAAGGTTCAGTAATAGTTCATAGATTAAGGTTCATTCCTAAACAATTTGCGAAAATGTGTGATTGTTTTTGTTATACATTATTAGTAAGTAGTATATCACTTATCTTAGTCCTTTAGAAAACACCAACTCGAAGTCTCGGTATGTAAAGATGGTCACCCATCCACGGACCAACCCTGGCAAGCGTAGCTTAACCTGATGGATCGACCCGTGCGGCTGTTATTACTTAGCGAGCTCCTCCTCATTAAGATCTAGATATTAAATACGTGTTATTAGGTACATAGGATGTGGTTAGGTTATTCCACTTAATTAATATGTTATGATTATGATGCCTGCAAATTTTCAAATTTATATGTTATCTGATATGGGTCTTACCTGAATTTTTTTTTTTTTTTTTTTTTTGTGGTATTTCGTACTCATAATTATATATCTGTCAGTGGCGGTATACAACATTATTTTTTGTTTAAACTAACCCCGAAAAGGGGTCATTGTACTCATCATTTTGAACAACTTTTTCTATGGGACCAAACTTGAAATCGCGAAAAAAAAATCTGCTGTTCCATACATTTGTGTTCACTTAAATCGACAAAATGTATGGAACCGGTGATTTTTTTTCGCGATTTCAAGTTTGGTCCCATAGAAAAAGTTGTTCAAAATGATGAGTAAAACGCTACATGCTTTAGAAAACGAGCAATATCTATGATGTTAGGTATAGTCGACCTTTACTCGACCACTTTTGACAACAATTCCCAGTTAATTGAAAACTTCACTTCTTCACTTCTTCAATCTAACTGTTCCGTAGACAAATACACCTTGTCGTTTATGACGTGCGAGTGACATTGAACTTTCGGGTAATAAAACAACGAGGTTGACTTTCCTTATCTCAGCCACGTTTTCCGGACTGCCAATAAAGGCAATTGCTTGCGTACAGTAATGACTTTATAATTCGATCATCTGCTTGCTAACCTAGTGATAATGTCATTATCTTGTTATCGAACAATCGCATACAAAGTTTATGAGAATTTGTCTGAGGCCGACATCTTTAAGCGTTTAAAATGGTCATAAGGATTTCAGTTGAATTTAGATGCGTTAATTTACATGCATACTTGTATGGACTAATGTTAAAACACCTATCTCATAATATCTCATAATCAACCTATCATGTTCCCACTGCTGGGACACAGGCCTCGCCTCTGTAAGAGGAAGTGGGCCGTAATCTACCACGCAGGTCAGGACCTGCGTGGTAGATTACGGCCCACTTACGAGCCACCTTACCAACCCGTACCAGGGTACGGGTACGGGTCATACATACATATGATAGCAAAGAACATGGGCATTTTGCTGCTGTCTGTCTACGCTGACCTCATAGTCACATCCTTTACAACCAAAGTTCATGATCACACTCAATCTACTCCTTAACAAGTTCGTAAACCGTTCGGACTCGTTTCCTCAAGTGTCCCAGATGATATTGACAATCTACGCCTACGCTGATCTTAAGAGCGATACCTTATTGCTTTTATTAGGATAGTAGGAACTAGTAATCAGGGCAGCCGGTATGAGTAGTGCTTAGGTTGGATTTTAGGCGAGATTAAGTGGAAGATAAGGTAATAAACAAACCAATTCTTCATAGCATGGTATCCATTTAATTATGTAGGTTTTGACGTCTATTGCGTCATAAGTTAACACAAATAACGTGGCTGCATGAACTATCATTCATAATACATTGATTGTCATATTACGTGTTTTGCGGGGGGCGTCCCCGCAAAAAGATAGGAATTTCAGTATTTTGAATTAAAATATTTTTAGAGGAGCGCGCGAGTCGTTCCTTTTATTGATCATTTTTTAAATTGAACGACGTCTTTTATCTATAGTTATTATTATCTTTAAAAAAAAAAATGTGAATCTTTTTTTTTATGTTAATGTACCTACAAAGCTGTTTTTAGTTGATGATGTGGTTACGTGGGTGGGAACGGTGGATGCGGTCAGCACAGCACTGCGGTAAACTTTGTATACCTACTGGTTGGTATTGAAGTTCCGAATCATTGGACTAGGTATCGTAGGCGTTGTTGTGAAATGCAAATAACGTGGGCCAATGTCCGGATCTGCCAAATCGATGTGGATTTTTAGGGAAGTAACAGAAAAACGTTAAATTCAGTTTAGTAAAGAAACCTGCCTGACCTTTCGGGGAAAACAGGCGTTTGGCAGTTGTTACGGGTCGTCAGAAGCCCGAAAGTCTGACAACCAGTTTTACCAAGGGTATCGTGTTACCCAGTAACTGGGTTGTGGAGGTCAGATAGGCAGTCGCTCCATTTAAAATACTGGTATCCCGCTGCAGCCGGTTAGACTGGAAGCCGACCCCAACATAGTTGGGAAAAGGCTAGGCAGATGATGATGATGTAATCAAAAATACGCTCTGAGTTCTTTTTATAATTCTGCATTTCGTTTCGTAACATATTGATTTTCGGTAAATCAATCAAGGACACTGTTTTAATGTTATAAATATGTATTTAGGAATATTTTTAGTGTTAATTTAAACAGGTCACAAAAAAAACTTACCGGATACCTTTAACGAACCGAATTTTTTTGAGACTCGATTTCATTTTACCCTGTCAAACTGATGTCATTAATTCACAAAATATTTTTAACACATAACCCTCGCGAAGGGCGCGTCAGAAACTCGCGACCGACAGCAGATTACTCGAATATAAACTTGTCTGCTTCTTACAAACTAGCTACTGTATACCGACTGGGTAATATGCCAACTACTTACTATAACTGCACCGCGTGACTTATCCAATTAATGAGGAAAACCTGTATTATCTTGAGCTGTTAGATAAATGTTAATTGGTTAGTGATTAGGTGAAAGATGAAGGCCGGGTCTTCTATACATTGTATAGAATAAATTCGTTTGTCGTGTCTGCCTTTGTGTTAGAGATTTAGATTTTGATGCAAACAGTTACGTCATAAAAGTAAAACCCACTGCAGAAAAAAGTCAACTAAAAAGGTAGGGTAGGTTTAGGATTAAAGTCGAATTATTAATTCACTGGAGTAAAATGACAGGTGCTAGCTGTCACTTTTAAAATATTTTATGGGAATATTGTGTTCTAGATACACTTGATATTAAACTTAACTTACTTAGATTAAACTAACTTGTTCGTTAATTCAACGTTTGTGATACTAATATTACAATAGAAATAGGACCTTATTATGTTACTAGGTGACAGCTAGCACCCGTCATTTTACTTCAGTAAATTAATAATTCGACTTTAGTTGGGTTTTAGTTTTTTTTTTCGGGTTTATGGTCTATTATAATTATATTGAAATGTGCTAATAATTATGCCCTTTCATTTAATACACAACATAATTTCATTTTTATTTTATTAGTTCTTGTCTTTATGTGCTCTAGATGTCGCCGTATTCAGTTTAATGTGACATACCAGCGGACAATCAAGCCGCTTCCAACGACATCTCATTTGTCCAATTATCATGAGTACCTACTTTAGAAGTTATGAGGGAACACATGAACACACATACCGGTCAAAATCATAACCCTCCTTTTTGCTTCGCCATAGTCGGGTAAAAATGAGGCTCATCTCTGGTAGGTTATGTTGCTATGAATATCTAACTAAGTAAATAGGGGTTCGTCTTCGTAGAACCCTGCCAGGGTTGCGGGAAAGTCCGAAAGGGATACCGGGACCCTTGGCAACAGGCAACTGATGGAACACGGGTGGATTTTAGTCAGTAACAGTCTCACACGCTTTCCTGCTCCGCCCAGAACGGGAGAAGTCATTCGATGATTTCCATCCCTCAAAAAAAAAAAAGGGTTTCGTAGAAGAAAGCATACATACAGCAAGAATATCGTTCCGACAAAGAAAAGGAAAGTGGTATCTGTCACAGAGAATGTCAAACATCTGGCTAGAAGGAGATAAAAGACGCAGCACCAACAGGAATCCTTGTAAGTTGAAGAAGGAAAGAAAGTATATGAAGAAACAGATAGAGAATTTGAAGAACAGTGGTTATGAAAAAAAAATCTTCAAACTCAAACTCAAAGCATTTATTTCAATTAAACCATTTACAGGCACTTTTGAATTGTCAAGGAAACTTAATAAAACTACCATTTACTAACTGCTAAATAAAATATAATGTAGACGAAAGTTCATCTGCAGTGCGTACTATAAAGATTTCGCAATGAAGACGCATTTGGCAAAACGACATTAGCTTCTTCCAAATACTTACTAGTTTTTCCTTAACGTATTTATAAGTTGAATATTTTAAGGAGTTTTAAACTGACCCAAGGAAAGCTGGTTCTTCGTTCAATACTTTGGAATTTTATGCTATCATTACTGTACCTACTAGCTGTGCCCATGGCTTCGCTCTCGTGACTTGATACTCTTTTCAATTTACAAATCAATGGAAACTTGAAGTTCAAGTAATAATTTAAAAATAAATTCGTAAGTAAACACCTAATTAGAAAGTAGAAAGAAAAAAAAAATGTTTATTTGCGGCAAACATGACGCAAAGAAAATACAAATACACGAAAAATAACAAATTGGGGGAAAATATGCGTCACATTCACGCAAAACGGCCATCGCTCAGTATAATGCTGCGACCCTATGCAAGTCAGAGCTCCAGCGCTGGTTTTCAGTGACAGCCGGCGTTGACGTGATGACGTCAATCGGTGCAGCATAATTATAGTATACAACGTGCCGCTACAATGGCGACATTAATTTAACACACGGGTAGGACTAGTGGCCAGTAACCATAAAAAATATAATAAAATAAAATAATTCGTAAATTGAAAAAAAATAATTTTCAAACGAACTAAATAATAAAAACATGAACAAAATTGAGATCACTCTTTGTAAAAGATTCATTCATGTAGTACCTACCAGCTGGCTTACGTTCCATCGGTCAAGATCCTTTGTCGGCATAATTTCTAGGAAATTGCGCGGCTTTCCTTTTATTCGCCTACATATGATCCGTGACCCCGGCAAATGAACTCTTCGCTACAGTTCTTTAAGTACAGGTTGCTCCAGGATGGTAATTTAGAAAATTGTAAATAAATCAATAAATAATAACATTTAATGAAATTAAAATATTTTCCTAAAACGAATACGCGAAATCGGATACGTGTGTTAAATTAATGTCGTCATGGTAGCGGCACGTTGTATAGAGTAAAATGACAATAGCAAAAAAAGAAATAAAAAAGGGGTCAGGGAATTAAAATGGTCCAAATTCAGGGTAGTTGTAATTGTCAGATGATTAAAGATAAAATTAGTATGACAAGCGTAACAAACAAAAAATGACAAACAATCAAATCTTTTTCTCTTTATAATATTAGTTTAGACTAGGCAAAACATTTTAGTAATTATTCAGTAACATGATACTTATGTACTAATTTGGAATTTTGTGTGAAAATGTATCGGTTAAGCAATAAATAACGTACCTATTATGTTATCTACGAAGCTCTATAATTTATGGACACCGCCTCGGGTGTCCACGTTGTTGAGATACATTATGAGTCAAATATTAATTATGACGACTAACAAGCAATTAATTAAGTGTTTACTCAGGTTTGTCATAATATGAATATTTTATGTACGAGCAAATATATGTTTAGTTTTATTTACATTATATTTTTAGCAAAAAAATTAACCGCAACGTGCTTTAACTTCAGAAAGTTATTAAAATTATTTCGTAACAAGAATTGCACGCAGATCATAATATGAATTGCCAGTTTGTGATATTTTACGATGATTGTTATTATTTTCATAATAAGATTCTGATAAAGTGACCGTCCTGACAATAGTGTCAATCCCTACTAGCATCAGGTGGAAAGCTTACTTTAGGCTCCCTTCACCTAAGTTTTCACGGTGACATTTTTACGGAATAGAACAGCTGGATCCTGGATCGCACGAGCTGGAAAGTCACGGGGAGAAGATTCTGCCTAGCAGTGGGATGGTAGGTACAGGCTGATAGTAACCTGTAACCAGTAGGTACCTATATAAATATGTCAAAAAATAAATCAATCTGCCTAGCCCTTTCCAAACTATGTTGGGATCGGCTTCCAGTCTAACCGGATGCAGCTTAATACCAGTATTTTACATGGAGCGACTGCCTATCTGACCTCCACAACCCAATAACTGGGTAATACGATTCCCCTTGGTAAGACTGGTTGTCAGACTTTCGGGCTTCTGACGACCCGTAACGACTGTCAAAGATCCTCGAACGACAGCCGGGACCAACGGCTTTCCGAGGCACGGTGTGTAAAGATGGTCACGCATCCACGGACCAACCCCGGCAAGCGTAGCTTAACCTGATGGATGGACCCGTGCGGCTATTATTACTTAGCCACAAGCTACTCCACGAGGTATATAAATATGTAAAACAGTATTTTAATAAGGTAAAAAAAAACGATGTTAATTTTCCTGATTTTCATACTAAAATTCATAGAAGCTAATTATAAGAATTTTGAAATTAATCAAGCCTCACTATTCGCAGTTCAATTAGCGTAATAGGCTGTTAGAGAGGCTTTTAGTGAGCTAATAGCATAATAATGTTTGAAATATAAGCAGCAAATTACATGTTGTATGAGTAAACAGGTAGATATTAATAATAATGTAGATAGTGTTTTGTCAGATTGTTTAAAGGAACCATATAGCACTGATTTGAACGGCACTTCTCCCAACCGCACTTGAGCACGTCTACTAATAGCACTGAAACAAAATTTTGATAAGTGCGGTTAGGTGGAACAGTTTTGCATGTTTTAAGTTTCTTCAACGCGATTCAATATGCCTTTTTTTTTTGAGTTTGGGAAATCATCAAATGACTTCACTCGCTCTGGGCGGAGCGGGCGTGTCAGAATTTTACTGACTAAAACCCACCCGTGTTCCTTCAGTTGCCTGTTGCCAAGGGTCCCGGTATCCCTTTCGGACTTTCCCGCAACCCTTGAATTCAATATGCCTGACATTGGACTTTGTTTGGGTTAGATCTTGAGTCATATCTTCAAAAAATAAGTATTTTCTATATTACGAGTATTCACTAATACGAGCTACGCTGTGTCCCAGAAGTGGGAACATTATAGGCTGATTATTCTAATAGGCGAAGATTCTCTGTCATTTATTAAGTAAAGTCAAAGTCAAATAATTTATTTCAAGTAGGCACATTTAGGCTGCGTTTCCACCAGAGATGAGCGAAGATGCGTAGCGAGGGATGGGTGTTAAACTAACCAATAACATCGCTTCACTGTCATAACTTGAGCTAAGCTAGCGTTGGTATTGGCTAGTTTTACGGACATTCCTCGCTACGCATCCTCGCTCATCTCTGGTGGAAAGGCAGCCTAAAGGCACTTTTGAACGTCAAAAACAAAGAAATAGAACTGATTCTAGTTGCCCCTTCCAAAAGGTAGTTTTCGTAGGAGAAGAATGGGCAAGAAACTCCACCGTTACTCTTATAAAAATGTTAAGTAAAGTAAAGTAAGATATCACTTGGGTATTAATACTGGTATTTAGCTGCATACGGTTAGACTGGAGGCTGACCCTTAAGGCCGACCCCAACTTAAGTATTTGGGGAAGCAGACGATTATTCTTTATTTGTGGCAAGGCAAAGTATTGGGATAAATCTTTTATTATGTAATATATGCACAGTAATCAGACAGATCTGTGCAAAATAAAATGTTGAAACAGAGCAATTTCAACGTTATGACCGAGTCATGTGAGACAAAAAACTATAATTTTATTCCAATTACCTTTAGATACTGATTGGCAAATAGGTAAGCAAAAACCTGCACATGACTCTATTTGCAATCGCTGGGCAGTGGTTTGCATACTAATTAAGGATAACTAGTTCCTACATTGCTAAGATTTAATTAGAATAATTGAATCTAGGTGTATCTACCTAGTTCCGTTTTTCTGATTAAGTTTATGTATTGTTATTTAGACTTCAGCCGTACTGTTTTTGCCCGAAAATGTTGACAAATGAGTATCGCCTACAAAAAATTAAACAATTTCAATATTCTCGAGCAACTTCATCTCAACGTCAATCAATGTCAAAAATGTAAGGGTTTTTTTTTAAATTTGAGGTTTTTAAACAGATTGAGATTAGAATGTGAACGTTTTTAAAAACACGGGAATTGCTCCTCTTATACCGAAATCCTACGATTCGCAATTTTGCGGACGGACACCGACGAGCCCGGACTACGGACCATGGGAAGGATGTACGTGCGGGGTATCGCAGACATGTGCGCGGTGCGTGTTGGTCTGTCTGTGGTCGTCTGTCGTGCGTGTCCGTCTGCAATATTGCCGATCGTAGGATTCCACTATGATGATGATATTTTAACGTTCTCGGAGAATCCAATTTCAACCAAACCAATGAACAATCAACCATTATTATATTATAGAGAACCAATATGTAATGAATTGACGTAGTTTTAAGTCTTTATATAATATATCATTGCTAACTTATTGTTTCTCAATTGCGATTAAAATCATGCAATTTCATCAAATGATTTCGGAATGTTTCAATCAAAATATAATTAATTACACCTACTCATTTACAAATTATAGAAACAGATCATTTCCAACCCAGGATTATAAAAAACTAGCTGTGCCCCGCGGTTTCGCCTGCGTAAGTTTCGATCCCGTGGGAATATCTGGATAAAAAGTGTCCTATGTCCTATTCCAGGTCATGGTGTACCCCTGTGCTAAATTTCATCCAAATCCGTGCAGCCGTTTTACCGTGAAAGCGTAACAAATAAACAAAGTCACTTTCGCATTTGGTAATATTAGTAAGGATATATAATAACTTTTAATATGAAAATTAAATTGTTTCAATATGCTATCTCGGTTTATTTATATTTTGAAAAGTTAAATTATTTGTGCATTTGAGTATTACCTACTGCTAAAATTAGCTACCCACTACTCAAATGAACCCTTGTTCGGAGGTACCTACACAATTACAAAAAAAAACTAATTGAAAACAGAGTAGAATTTGTCTTTGTTTTCCCTGAATAAGGCACTTATAAAATCACAGGTGTATCTACTGACTACTGGAAATAGATTGTATGGAGCGAACGAGTTCCTATTATGTCTGCCTCGCTTCCACGTGTGTGCTATATTGAATTTCATTCTACTAGCAGAGTACGTCTATACCTTGTACATTACCTTAACGAGAGCCTATTGTGGAATACAGTGACGTCGCAAACAGCAATGTAGCAGCAGTCTATTTAAATCCCTGCTTCTTGCTGATGTTATTTTTACCCGACTACGGCGAAGAAAAAGGAGGGTTATGATTTTGACCGGTATGTATGTATGTATGTATGTATGTATGTATGTATGTATGTATGTATGTATGTATGTATGTATGTATGTTCATCTGTTCCCTGGTATCGTCTAAACCACTCATCACAATTTGACAAATAAGGTATCGTTAGAAGCGTTTTGATTGTCCGCTGGTTATAGGCTATGTGACGTCACATTAAATTAAAAATGGCGCCCTCTAGAGGAAATAAAGTCAGGAACTAAAAAAAAAATATTGTTTAATCGTACTATGTTGGGTATCAAATGAAAGGGCTTAATGAGCACATTTCAAAAATATATATATTATAACACCAAAATAATTAAAAAAAAAAAAAAGTAATAAAAACTAAAACCCAACTACGACTGAAAAGGTATAAACAAGACACCACAGACAGACAAATTAAAAGTCCGGAGTCACACGTAATCTGTTCGATTTATGCCGCCCTAACACGTGTGGCTCCGGATTTTTAATTTGTCTGTCTGTGGTGTCTTGTTTATACCTTTTCAGTCGTAGTTGGGTTTTAGTTTTTATTACTTTTTTTTTTTTCACTTAAATAAATATCATCTTTATGTTATTATAAATTAAGTTAATTTTAGAATGTTTAGCACTATTGAAAAAGTCATACAATTTGGTTGAACTTCAACCAATTGTATGACTTTTTAGTGCAAACTGAACTTTATGTGGAACCACAAATTACGTATATTCTATCTTTCTTTGTAGATTTTAAAGTTTTTTTTTCCAAATAGACACTCGTTTTCATTTTTGGAAACTGTATTGCGATCGCAAAATATAGTAATTACTCCATGATCACCTTTGTGATGGATACATTCGATTCCAATATGTTTTAGATATAATACGAGTTGACAGAATTGGATTTCGTCAAATGTGAAACGCACTGTTTGAGTTTCGATATTTCCAGTAATTGAAGTTAATGTGTTTGTATGATATTTTCGCGAAAATTAAACTGTTCCAGGGTAATGAGTTTGTTCATTGTTTCTGCTTCACTTTACTTTAAATGTGCGAGTCGGGCGGCGGACTTATTGAGCCGTAGAATTTCCAGTGACTGTGTGATTTCCACGAAAGCATTTCATACAATATCAAAGTTTGCTTATCGTTCACGATTCACTGCAACTTTTACTGAAATATGAATTGCAATTATATTTAACGCAAACATATCATCACGCCTGCTCTCCTCGAAGGGTTAGACAGAGGTGTACGCAATAAAGTACACTTGTGTGTACAAAGTAAAAATGTTGGTACATATCAAATCTTTACTGAAAAGACAGCACTATGTATGAATGTAATTTCAATATCAATTTAGAACGCCAGTTCCTTAGGCGTTCTGATTGAATTGTTATTGTACAACTGTAGAAGATAGTGGTTGGTCTAATGTACTGTCAAAATCATTTTAATTAAATTATATTAACTTGATGAAATATAGATAAAATTTATCTATGGCCAGAACCGCAGTATTATTTTTACTGCGGTATTAGATGAGGTGAGATTGAGATAGGTCATATTATTATTTTTTTTCTTTTTTCTGGCCAAATGTTTTTTTTTAATGATAACTGATATAAGATTTATGTTTGTGCGCATCAATCACATTTTTACAGGGGCTCATTGTGAATATGATGATGGATTGTATAGATATCATTCTCTTGTTGTATTTTACATTTTTTAATGTTTGTCGATATAATTGTTAATGTTTGTCGATATATTTTTTTAATGTTTGTCAATTAAATCGACTTTGATATAATTTGGGAGAAAAAATATTTGACTTTCAAAATTTAAGTGTTCCACTGCCACAGCAAGGTAAAAATATGAACAATTTTTTAATGCCAAACAACATTATCTAGCTTTCAAATAAAATTTATTTTATATTCTCTCTCAAATAAAAATTTCCAGACTAGGAAACGACATCTGTCCGTCCTTTCAACTTCAAGCGACAAAGTTAACAAGATTTATGAAGTTATTCTACAATTTTATTCTCAGATATTTTTTTGATTGGCAGGAAAGGTCAGGGTACGTTCTAATTTATGGAGAATGTTAGTCTGCTCAAGATTGGGCGAATTTGACCTACCTACTTTTATACCTTGATTCACAAATAAACTCTTGAGATCCGCACAGACCCCATGTGACTAATAGTGTGATTATTTTGGCGCGACTAACTAAAGGTTAATTGTTGCAAAAAGTATGTGCCCGCGAGGTCTACTGGTCGCTGAACTACTAGTTAATATGATTTGAATTTTGGAGTGGCGTCCTTAACAGTATAACGAGGTTCTTTTGGGTTTTCCTTGATGTATGATTAGGGAGATGAGCGAATAAATCAAACTGAGACAGTAGACTAAATTCGTTCGCTCTGCTGAAAAAAGAAACTTAAGGGTAATCGCCGATGCGGGAAAGTCCGAAAGGGATACCGGGACCTTGGCAACAGGCAACTGAAGGAACACGTGTGGGTTTTAGTCAGTAAAAGTCTGACACGCCCTTCCGCTCCGCCCAGAGCGGGAGAAGTCATAGGATGATTTCCCAACCTCAAAAAAAATAAGGGGTAATCGCCGATATTGTCGGGTTCCTCTCTGGCTCTAGCACTAGCAATTAAACGAATCAAGTCATCAAATTGTACTACCACAAATTGATGAATATGGTTCGTTTATTTTATTTGAATGATCTAATGAATTGTATTTTACTTATTTTATTTTAATGTTGTAATGAATTGTATGTACTTATTTGTGATTCGTTTATTGGGTCTTGATGCCTTAGTAAATAAATAAATAAATTAGTTCTATAATGAACATGACAGTAGACCTAGTGAGAGTAACCCGAAAAGACCCCCCTTATGTCAGTCTATATAGAATCAGTCTACATAGTAGTAAGTAGACTGATTTACTTGCCGAGCTAAAGTCTTGAGTTCGATTCCCAGTTGGGACAAATTGTTATTGGGTTGTCTCATCAGGAATTCCTCAGTAGCAGCCCGGATTTGTGCCCGGTTGATGGCAATAGGCTCATTGACCTCTAGCCCCCTATTACATGGGACTTAAACATAAATGGCGAAATGTGGGTGTACTGTAGAACTCCGAGATGAGCCTAGGGTACCGGCACTAATAAAACACCGTGTTACGATAGTAATGAGTAATTATTCCTATGAATGGGCTACGTATTTCATATTATTTTACATTAATCTTCTAACTCCCGCCCTGCATGACGCTTTCTATCTCTACGAAGAATAGACATACATTTTTCTATACAAAGTGACAGTTCGTTTCTTCATTTTTGACATCGTACCGTAGAAATCCTTCTACAATCTGTCATTTTGTCTTTCATTTCTAACGATCTTTGTGTAGGTCTTTTTGTAGTTAGACTATTTTGGAAGAAAGTTTTCTATACTTACTGTCAAAACCACACTGACAACCGATAAATCCTATGACAAAACAAAGAATTCTGAGTCGAATTATGTAAAAGAGTGAATTTCGTAAAAAGTGCAGTTGACTCTTTCTACTTTGCTGCCGTCGTACTGTCTACAGGCAACGTCATTTTTGTCTACTCTTCCGTCGAAAAAACGGTGCTCATGCTACGCCTGCTGACAGCTCGCGGGGCACACCTTGTCTGTTTTTTACCTATTCTAAATATAAATCTAATGCTTGTCTGCTAAACATGCCAGCAACTTGAAAGCTCTAAGGTAAGGTAAGGTATCCAAACCATGAAGAGTAAAGCCTCTACAGTACCTTCTACGTACACGTCTCACTTACCGTGATGTTACCTAATGTTATTACTGTCATCCAAATCAACCATCCTGGAACGCTACCGCCATCGCTCTTCGCACAGTTTGCTCTGTGTCACTGGCCCGCTGGAGTAAACAGTAGCGAATGTACAGTCACGGACTTTAATTGATGAGCCACCTTCAAACTTTTCAATTTTGCAGTTTCATACATTCACGAGATTACACGATTAAACACGAACTCAAATCGCACGCTCGTAAACAAGATGACAAATAAATTACTTTTAATCGGAAATATCCATAGAGGTTGACTTTATTAGTTAACCTCTATGGATATTTCCGATTAAAAGTAATTTATTTGTCATCTTGTTTACTTTCATACATTCACGAGATTACACGATTAAACACGAACTCAAATCGCAAGCTCGTAAACAAGATGACAAATAAATTACTTTTAATCGGAAATATCCATAGAGGTTGACTAATAAGTTCTCAATGATAAAAATAAATACAATGTTGCATTAAGTTTATCCAATCTATTTGATACCGACCTCCTTTGAATCATAGCTCATTAACACGTTATTTATGAAAACATAACTGAAGACAGTGACAGTTGAAATATCAAGATGACAAATAAATTACTTTTAATCGGAAATATCCATAGAGGTTGACTAATAAGTTCTCAATGATAAAAATAAATACAATGTTGCGTTAAGTTTATCCAATCTATTTGATACCGACCTCCTTTGAATCATAGCTCATTAACTCGATAATTATGAAAACATAACTGAAGACAGTGACAGTTGAAATATCAAGATGACAAATAAATTACTTTTAATCGGAAATAGTCTTATCCATAGAGGTTGACTAATAAGTTCTTAATGATAAAAATAAATACAATGTTGCAATAAGTTTATCCAATCTATTTGATACTGACCTCCTTTGAATCATAGCTCATTAACTCAATAATTCTGAAAACTTAACTGAAGACAGTGACAGTTGAAATATCGATGTCAGAGAATTTCTCCGTACGCTAACGTTACTATGCAGCAGTAACCTAGCAACAATTGTTTATCGTTGCTAGGTTACTGTTGCTAGACCTGCAATTGGTTGACTTTGAGTAGTCACTGCTGTCAAGTTTGTAGTTCTACTCTCAGGTTAGCCAACCGGTAAAGATATGAAATATAATTGTCTTCTTCTAATACGAAGATATATGACTTTGCGTGTCGGGAACCGAATAAAATCGATTTGCATTACACGGCTAAAATGCGAACAGTACCAGGTGGCTCATCAATTAAAGTCCGTGACTGTACACAAAAAATAAAAACAAACCGAGAACCCTTCCGAACGTTCGTTGACCTTCTGCGACCGGAGGGCCACGTTTTTAGAAAATTAATCTATATTCCCTGAAGAGTAGAGTGCAAAACTACGAAGAACGAAGAGTAGAGTAGAGTGCAAAACTACGAAGAACGAAAGCAGGGAATGTTTCACTAAGGGAACGAAGAATTCTAATCTAAAATCTGGATAAATGAATAGTCAACCTGTTTCAAGACCTCGCACGTATTATTTGATGCGTACACTCATGTTTTACAATAAAATACTCGTATATTCTATTCTATTCAATCTCCTATTTGTACAACTTTTGACAAATACTCCTGGTAAATTGAAAGTTCACACTGTCACATTGGTCTTAAAGCATAAAATAAATAGACCTGGATGTTTTATGACGTGTAATCTAAGGAAGATCTGGATAAGATTCGGGGAAGTATGACACAATAGGGTTGAGGCTATAAGGCTCTTACGTACTGGGGCGATTCGTCGCGCGACGCGAATTTTATCAAAACAATTTCTGAGAAAACTACACGGCGAACAATACGGCGGCGTCGCGTCGCGCGACGAATCGCCCCAGTATGTAAGAGCCTTTACTCAGCAGTCAGTGGGTGGAACAAGGCTGCCAATAATGATGAATGAAAGTTATACTGCGAAGTCGACTATACTATGAATATCACGGGAAATAAAATATGATAAAATTTAACAAGGAAAAGTATGAAAAGATCTTTCTGTCGCTTTTATGAATATATAATATAAGTACCTCTTGGAATGAGTCCACTTGAGTCTTCTACTTGTTACGTCACGTATTATGAGATTTCTTTTCACAGAAAATATGTATTTAATTTTTCTTGTCTTATTTTTAACTACCACGTTGGTCTAGAGGTCGCAAGCGCTACTGCTGAACATGAGGTCTGTTCGATTCCCAGGTCGGGCAAAGTGTGTTTTCCACTATGAATTTCTCACTCAGTAGCAGCTCGGAGTTTGGATTTGTACCCATCATCATCAGCCTATATCAGTCCACTGCTGGACATAGGTCTCTCTAATTGCACGCCAACTAGCTCGATTCTCGGCAGCTCTCATCTAGCTGCTACCAGCCACCCTGAGAAGATCGTCGGTCCACCTAGCCTGAGAGTCCTACCTTACGTTTTCCGATTCACGGTCTCCACATCATCATTTGTGCCCGGTTGATGGCAATAGGCTCGCCCTTTATTCCATGGACTTGAACATAACTGGCGTAATGTGGGTTTGCTAAGGTACACCTCTGCTACCCTTCGGGGATTATAGGCGTAATTTTATGTTGTCTTGTATAGAGTTGATACTTATGAAGGACTGAAAGATGATTCATGTTAATGAAACACTAGGGCCGTGGGGTCCGAGTGCTCATCGAGTATTTCCGGACATCGCCAAGCGGTTGGTCGACTCTTCACGTGACCAGATGGCTGGTCAATTTCTAGGTCAAAGAATCAGCATTGCCATCCAACGTGGCAATGCTGCCAGCCTTTTGGGCACTTTTCCCACTGACAGCGATGCGGAAGAATTTTTTGACGCCCTATGAGCCCTACTTTCTATAATAATTTCTATTTCGCATTGTATATAATTTTAGTGTTAGATTATTTAGAAAAACATATGTTAATGATTAAGTACCCAATTTTCAAGCATTATTATTTTCTGAATTATTGTTGCCTGTGTCGTCAGACGTGTAGATACCAAATCATCGATTTTGTCGCATAATTCTTAAACTTACTCATAAATGTTTAGGTTTAATTTAAGTTTTTCGTTACGCTTCATTGTCTTCATTATCTCTTATGATACAGAAAAGTTTTGTTTTATCATGATCTTATCAGAAATTGATTCTACAAGATACATTGAACCGCGACTCCGCGTAGAATCTATGTATATGTGATCATGTGTTTGTGTACTCATAACTTGTTACTGACACGTCGTAAATCAGTTAAGGGAAACATGTTAATCCCATATCTAGAGATACGTCAACGAGGGAGCGTGTTTATCATCTCGACAGATCGTACATTCCCGTTAGCACAGCATCCTACATAAATACGACGTGAAGACGTAAAATATTAATATAAAATTGTATATTTTTCCATTCGGACTAAAATAAAGGAAGTAAATAAGTTTATTTGTCACAGAAACACGTGCATACCAAAAGATAACTAACTCGAGTAACAGAACAATTAAATAAAAGTTAATAGATCTAATATAACCACGAGTAAAAAACAGAAATTGTCGGCAGCTGCTTGCACGTCATGCCTGTGACAAGAAGGCTTCCACTCAGCATGACGCTGATTTACACATACAAGTCAAACAACCCATCCATAGTTAAAATATAGGAAAACCCTTAGTCAGGCCAGACACGCACAAAAGGACACACAAGGATTTTCCATAGAAGAATAGATGATTGCTAAACATAACTGGCGAAATGTGGGTGTACTAAAGGTTTTTAATGCGGGAAATCATCAAATGACTTCTCCCGCTCTGGACGGAGTGGAAGGGCGTGTCAGACTTTTAAACCCACCCGTGTTCCTTCAGTTGCCTGTTGTCAAGGGTCCCGGTATCCCTTTCGGACTTTCCCGCAACCTTGGCATAAAGGTACACCTCTGCCTAACCCTTCGGGAAAAACCAGCGTGATGCTACGTGTAATGTTATGTCATAGTCATAACTAAAGAAAATAAGCAATTTTGTTTTAATAAAGTGAGAAACACGCTAATCCTACGAGTGTTTATCATCGAGACAGCTCGTTTGTTCCTGCTGCCGGTAATCCACCCGGGCCTCGTTAATGTCGACCATAATAGTTATTTAGTAAATAAGACTAGATGGAAAAGTTTATAATATTCATGGATTTCGTGAAATAAAATTAGGTGTTTGGTGTTTATTTTAATTTTGTCTAGCAATTTCGGTCGGCTTCCAGTCTAACCGGATGCAGCTGAATACCAGTATTTAAAATGCAGCGACTACCTATCTGACCTCCTCAACCCAGTTACTGGGTTACCGGGCTTCTGACGACCCGTAACGACTGTCAAAGATCCACAACTCGTATTTCGTGTCTGTCTCTCTGACCGTGTTGTTGTTCTAAACTACGCCAAGGATTTTGATACAGTTTTCACTATCGTATAGAAAATTTATTCCGGAAAGTTTATGAGGAAGTATAAAACATTGATTGAACTAAAGATACCAGGGGGGCTTAAAACGGTCACTTTAGCGGAATCATAATATGAACATAATTATTATGAATCATCGTAAAATGTCACAAACTGACAATTCATAATATGATCTGCGTGCGATTCTTAATACGAAATAATTCCTCTGTTTGACAGTTTTCAAGTAAAATGGTCCATAAATTATGAATTGCTCCTATGTCAAATTAGAGAAATTCTTAAGACAGCAGGGATTCAGGAAATGAACTGCTTTTAGAGGAATTGCTAAGCTGGCCGGCTTAGGCTCCCAGACTTATTATAATAGAGAAATCTTGATATTTTTTAAAATCATAAAAACCGTGCGTGTCAGGGGCGGGTCGCTCGTTAGTAAAGTATAAATAACCTTTCAACACATAGGTACTATATTTACCGCTACCGAATATGAGTGATCGGAGGTCCGTCCTCTAACCGATCAATAATGCAGCGGACTCAAATAAATCGCTGTGGAGTAACTTGACTTAGTGGAGCCGTAAAACCCGTGCGAAGTAGGAGCGGGTCGCTAGTTTTGTATAAATTAGGTCCCCAACTATGAAATCAGCGTTTTGTATGGAAATTTTTAAAGAAGTTGCATTTTTCATACTAACATTTTCTTAATTTATATAACAACCATGAACACTAATGTTTTAAAACTTTTATGCACTAATGTTTAAAAACTAAGATAACGTATGCCACTTAGATTAAGCGAAAAAAAATAAGTATTGGCTAAGTTAACAAATACATAGTGATCATTTCTGCCAACAAAATAAGGAGTCATTTTTAAGGTATTTTTTAAGTTTAGAAAACTATAAGTAATAAGGTTTTTTTACTGTTGGTAGTTGTCTATGATGGTCATTATTCGATACAACACCAAGCAATTGATGATGTTTTAAAATCACAGAAGTGACGAGGTTCTCTATGTGTGAGAAAAAAAACGCCAATTTCATAAGTGGGGACCCAATAATAAAGGTGCAAGTAACAGAGACTAGTAAACATTTCTTAATAATAGAAGTGCGAGGCACAATATATTTGAAATTGATACAACATAGGCATGGAAATGTAACCCGAGTGTATTTTCAATAAAAAAATATTGGTCATGTTTTTATTTTGTTTATTAAACCGAACTAAAGATCTGGGGGCCTAAACCGGCCACATTAGCAATTCCTATAAAAGCAGTTCATTTCCTGAATCCCAGCTTTCGTTAGCAATTCCTCTAATTTGACATAAATAAAAGCAATTCATAATTTGTGGACCATTTTACTGTAATCTCTATAGAAAACTGTCAAACAGATGAATTATTTCGTAATATTATGAATTACATGCAGATCATATTATGAATTGTCAGTTTGTGACATTTTACGATGAATCATATTATTTTCCTATTTCTGTTGATTCTGCTAAAGTGACCGTTTTAAGCCCCCAGTACGGCGCGAACATCGGTCGAAACATACTCATACTAGCAATGTTTCTTTCCCATTTGATAGAAAAGGTTCATTCAGTTACAAAAATCTGAATCTGCTTCCTCCAGTTCTCAGAAAAAGAGCAAACATTCATTCCTAATGAACCAAACGCCATTCAACGTGGCAATGTTGCCAGTCTTCTGCGCACGCTTCCGGATGACAGCGATGCGGACGAGAACTTGTCGTTTTGTTTTTGTATTTGTTAGTTAGTCATTTGATTTAGTAGCAGGCGCGGTCGCAGCCCACGATTTTGGGGGGGGTCACCATTTATGCCGAGGAATATTTTTAGGGAAATAGTTACCTAATTGATAAGTACTTTAAAAGCTTTTTTTTTTGTAAAATATGACCGCAGTGACCCCAATGGGCATTGGGGTCGTACTTATTGTAAATAGTTAGTTGTGTTATACAGGGTGAAAATGAATTCATGGGCTTCCTTTTAAGGGGTCATTGTACCCATCATTATGAACTACTTTTACTATTGGACTAATCCTGAAATCGTGAAAAAAAATCAGCTGTTCCCTACATTTATGTTCGCATAATTCGTCAAAACGAACAGCTTTTTTTTCGTCATTTTAGAGTTGGTCCCATAGTGAGAATGATGAGTATAATGACCCATAAAGGGAAAGCCCATAAATTAAATGTTACCCTGTATATTCTATAATTTTAATCATTTTAATGTGTAAGAAATACATAAAAGTACAAATTAGTCAATTAAAACTGCTTAATTCTACTTCCTATATACATAGGTACTTAAACCCATTACCCAGATTTCAAGCCTGAAATTGAGCTTCAAAATATGAATTTAAAAATCTGGCAACATATTTTTTGCCTGTAATTAAATTCTGGAAAAGAGCGGTGAAGGGCTATTACGTAAAAAAAAAAATCCGCACCGGTTTCTTTGAAAACGGCACGGATTTTTTTTCCAACGCTATGTCGAGATTCACCTTCGTTCGCGGCTGAAATTGCAACGTTGGGTTAAACATTTGAAAGGCCGGTGCTTCGGGGTCATTCAGTCTCGCTTTTGGTTTTTTCGTGTTTTTGTAAGGGTTACCGCTGATGGGTCATGAATAAATCGGGGGCTGATGTCAATATTCGGGACGGTCTCAATTGTAATTAAACGAAATTTACTTTTTATGACTGGATGGGATTTTTTATTGAATTTATCTGGTGTTGCTATATAAATAATTATGCGTAGCAAGCTGCAACTAATAAGTTGAATTACGAATGAGATCTTCACTTTTTTAAACAAGTGCATTTTATGATTATTATTGAAGCTATTATTCTGTTTTTTTTTAAGATAAAAACTTAAGGTTGATTTTTATTAAAAACGTTAAAATAAACGAAAAATATAACAATACAATTAAAATATTATAAAAAATAAACCTATTCTTCTTTTAAACATTTAATCAAAGCTTACCTTTTGCACGCAGGCGGCCCGTTTCACCTGAAACAGAAAGATTTCTTTACTACGCTTACAGTATTTAAATTCGAATTGTTATGGAAACAAGAAAAGGAAAGAAGGAAAAATAGAAGGTAAACTGATTGTCTTCCTGTATTTATGAACCAGGTATCGGGTGATTGGGACCCGAGAAATGAAATAAAATTGTTTATTCTATAAATAGGATATTGGAATCACTTTTACACATCATAATTAAATAATATTAAAAATAAGGTAGATGAGGTTTCCTATCTGATTACTCTGAGAAGAAAGGCCGAAACAAATTCAGAGGTAGTTAAAACCTGCCAGGGTTGCGGGAAAGTCCGAAAGGGACCGCCCAGAGCGGGAGAAATCAATGGATGATTTAAAACCTCAAAAAAAAAAAAGTGGTGCTTAGTTAAAAACATCCCTTTAAAGATACCTTATGGTATTACGGACCGTTCAAATGTCGTTGAAGGCGAGTAAAGGTTACAAGAGTCTGCTCAAAAGCATTCCTATAAGGGAAAGAGGAACATGTTGAATATTGATTTTTGAAATTAAACCGTACTTAGTCGGTCTGCATATAGATAAATAGTATTTTTACTTATACCCATAAACGTCGAAAAATAAAGAAAGAAATAAAAAGAAAGACAAATGCATTTATTGGCATTGCAGCTGAAAAATACACCTTAAAACTATAAAAACAGAAAACAATTATTAGAATGCCATAAGGGACTCAACTCAGCATAATGTCAGATGGCAACACAAAGTGTACCTGACGCTGATTTTATAAAGTAACTAGCTGCTCGCCCCGGCTTCGCACGGGTAGCAAGTAGTTATCTACGGCGCACCTACCCTACCTACCTACCTACCTACCTACCTAACCTACCTACCCTGCCTACCCTACCTACCTACCTACCTAACCTACCTACCCTGCCTACCCTACCTACCCTATCTATTTACCTATATACCTACCCTACCTACCTATATATATACTTAGGTAGGTATATATATAGGTAGGTAGGGTACCTACCTACCCTACCTACCTACCTATATACCTACCCTACCTACCTACCCTACCTACCTACCTATATACCTACCCTACCTACCTACCCCACCTACCTACCTATATACCTACCCTACCTACCTACCCTACCTACCTCTACCCTACCTACCTTTACCCTACCTACCTACCCTACCCTACCTACCCTACCCTACCCTACCCTACCCTACCCGACCTACCCTACCTTACCTACCTACTCTACATACCTAACTACCTACCTACCTACCTACCTTACCTACACCTACCTACTTATCTACCGAGATATTATCAAAAGACCCATTCTATACAGAATGTATGAGAAAACGATTTTTATTCATATTTTTTTTTTCGTAAATTTTTCCAATTTTTGAATAGTTATTCTGCTATTCTGGGCGGAGACAAATCCAACAAATCAAAGATCATCAAAATCGGTCCAGCAGTTCTCGAGTTATAAGTGCTTGAACAAACCCGACTTTGTTTTATATATATAGATAATTGTTTTTCAATTAATTTATTTGTTGTGTAGTGACCCTCGAATTGCATATTTAGAACAAACGTGCATAGCGATGCTTCTAATGCCTTCTATCGATGTGATGAGAACTTCGGAAAATGTCAATGACAGACACTTTTTATGTATACAGGGTGATTGGAAGCTGGGTGCAAAGCCTTAACGGGGTGACAGTTGACACCCTTTGGAGCATTTTGAGCATGTTTTAAAAAGGTTTGAATGATTGCGGATATTTTATTTAAAAAAAAAAATTACCTAATCTACGCAAATTGTTTACATTTTCTAAGTGTTCTACGACTTTAAAAGTGTCTAGTATTTTTTTTTCAACTTTAACTGGAGCACTCCTGGTAATTACCAGTCAGAAATTGGGATATTTTATTGATATAAAAAAAAAAAGTTATAGATAAAAAAAAAAAAAACACTTCGTCTTACGACGACAAGTATGGTTCAAAATGCTCCAAATACTGTCAACCCTCACCCCCTTAAGACTTTGCACCTAGCTTCCAATCACCCTGTATATCTCTGTAAAATAACGTTTATTGCAATAACGAGGTTTTCACTGCACGGCGACGGTATTAATGTTGAAACATTGTGTAGTAATACAATTATTTTGAACTCTGGAAAACGTTGTCTAGTTTTGACAGATTCCACAGGAGTTTTTGGCAAACATGACATATTCTTAATCTATTTTAAAGAAAGAAAGAAAATACCTACATTTATTTAGCACAGACTAAAAGGCACACAATATAATTATACAATTAAATACAGCAGTGTAAAGTGCGATGTAAGAAATGATCAGGAAAATGTGCCTCACGGCTGCGCCAAAAAGGCCCTGGGGGCCAGTTGACATTACCTTTAGAGATGTCACGTGACTGCTGCTGTCAACTCCATACAGTTTGATCTTTCCGTTGGCGTTAACGCTTACAGAAAAGGGATTTTGTCTATAGCCTCAGTTCTGCAAAAATGGCAGACAACTAGTGCCTGACAATGCTAGTTGAGTTCATTTCCCGTTCACTTTGTTGTGAAAACATGAAAACTCGACCTAGATAAACCCAAACAAAATACATGAATACGATCACCTGGCAATTTCGCCGCAGTGAACATGATATCCCAAATTAAATTTCGGTTTGCCAATAACCAAAACGTAAAAATAAAACCATAAATATGAAACACCATGCAGTTGTGGAACATACTGAAATTGGAAACTGCCAGTAGCAATTGAGTAAAGGATTTGGAGATAGGTACCGTACGTGAACTGACAGGTCGTTAGTTTGAACTACACTGAACTAGGAACGAATTGAACAGCTCTTTCATTCAGTAGCATGCCTCGATTGGGGAACAATATTCCCTGAAATGAAGGAAAAAAATGTTAGTTCATGAATATTGTTGACCCAATACGGCTTTTTTACCGACTTCTTCAAAAAGGAGGAGGTTCTCAATTCGTCTGTATGTTTTTTTTTTTTTGTAAGTATATTTATTACGCGATTACTCCGCCAATTATGAATCGAAATTAATGCTTGGTGGTCCCATATATAAATTTTATTTAGGTACTTTGCTTGCGTAGTTTTTGAGTTAGCTTCAATATTACGTATTTTTCCCACTTAGTCTACTTATGGCCGATTCCTATAATTAACGGACCGTTATTGGTTAAAATTAAAACTCTTGTATCTTTACCAATAATGAAGCAAAAATCTCATAGCTTTGCATAGTGGACTCGCTCATATGGAAGTAGATATCACAGGTAAAATTAGTTTACGAATTTATTTATTTGCCCAGTTTGGCAATAAAAAATGCTACCATTGGTAAGCAAAACGATTCGTTTTTGTTTATAGGAACCGAGCATTAGACGATGTTCTATGTGACTCTGTTACTGTTATTTACAAAGCATGTAGTGTTATTCGAATTTGTGTGGGGTAGGTACCACAACTAAAAAGTGAAAAATAAAAACTTTTCAGTCAGTGGCAAAAAACGAAAACTGAAAAGCAAAGACACCGATTTCCGAAATTAAAGTGATTCTCACTTTTTTAGTGTTTTACTTTTAAGTCAGTTGTTTTTTTTTGTAAAAAGTTTTTATTCTAATAGCGATAAACATTACAAGTAAACAATTAAGTACGTTCGTTGCTCTAATATCATCAATCTAATTTAACGACACCCAAGGGAAAATACAGGGTCCACATTGTTGGCATTTTAATCAAAATCTATTGGAAACAAAAATCATGCTTCAGAAATGATTGCTCTTGGATTTTTCCCTCAGCTATCGGCTTACAACTTATATCCTTCAATTAGAATTTAGTCCAATACCCGCTTTTAAATAACAATATAAATTAAACTTTATCGTGACGGTATAAAGATAAATTTACTTCGAATTCAATAAGGAATTTATTATCCAGCGATACTAGTTTAGAATTTCAATTTCGGGATTTATTGAGACGTAATATGATTTATTTTTCAATGAATATTAAATTGCGAGCTGATTTAATAGAATTGTCTATTGTCACACTAATGAAATTTGTATAATATTGCAGTTCTGAAATTAAACTGCATTTGTGTTAGCCTTTCACAAGCTGGGCAATACAATTAAAAGAGAAAATAATCAAGACGTATCAGTACAAACAGATTACATTACTCTTACAAAAAAAAAAATTTTTTTACTTCAGACGCAAATTCAGCACTTTTAGGGTTCAGTACCCGAAGGTTGCCAAACGGAACCTTATTACTAAGCCTCCTCTGTCCGTCTGTCTGTCAGCGGGCTGTATCTCATGAACCGTAATAGGTAGTTGAAGTTTTCACAGATTACGTATATAATTAAACAACAAATAAAAGAAACGTGTTTTTTTTCGGTGTTTTTTCAAAGTCAAAGTCAAATAATTTATTTCAAGTACCTAGGCACATTAAAGGCACTTTTGAACGTCAAATACATAGAAATAGAACTGATTCTAGTTGCCCCTTCCAAAAGGTAGTTTTTGTATGGAGAAGAATGGGCAAGAAACATCACCGTTACTCTTTAAAAAAAAATGTTTTACAATATTTGGTATACATCTACACTAATATTATAAAGAGGAAAACTTTGTTTGTTTGGTTGTAATGAATAGGCTCAAAAACTACTGGACCGATTTTAAAAATTCTTTCACCATTCGAAAGCTACATTATCCACGAGTAACATAGGCTATATTTTATTTTGGAAAAAAATAGGGTTCCGTAAGATATTTGGGTTTTTCGCTAAAAAATCAACCAGAAAAGTTACTTATTTTGCGTACGCTGCCTAAACTATAAAAGACAGACCCATAAAATGTTCTAATTAAATGTAGATCTTATAAATATCTACAAAAAAGTCCGCGACACACTATACCTATCTATGTCGAGTGAGGCACAACAACCGTTTTTTTATTTAAAAATCTTGAATTTTTTTTGGACTACATTTAAACGCGTTTATTTTACTCATGCTATTAATCCTTATCAAAATAAATTATTTCATCACTAAGTACAGTTTATGTAGATAATATTTGGTCTTTGAATGATTAAAATTGGACGTTTGGTTTTGAAGTTATGGCGAAATTAAAATATTACGATTTCTGCTGCACGGCCCGTTGCGAAGTGGGCGTCATCAAGGCGTGTGGGTGCGCGTGCGGGAGGGGAGTTTAGATCTATGAGTAAGGTACGCTAAGGTAAGGCTCCCTACGCAGCGGTCGTGCGAAAAGTCTAATAATTTTCGTGCGATTTTTTTTAGATTTCGTTCTTAAAACTACACCTACGCAAAAGTTCTTCTCAGAGCTAAACAACAGTTCTTTTCTCCCAGGGCCAAACATTCAAATTAGTAGGAATTGATTTACGAAAAGAATGTTTTACGCATGGGCAACTTTACGTTGCCCTATCACGGGTCGGGGCTCCCGACCATCAGTATATTTTGTTACCTGAAAATAATTTAACGTCAAATGTTGTTTATAGAGAAGCTCTACAATAATCGCTTTAGTTATTCTATCCTAAAACAACGGGTTGCGCTCCGGGACTGCCGGCAGAAGTGAAAACTTAGTATTAATTACATTTAAATATTTTCATCATTAACAACTTTAACATACACAGAAAGACAATCTATGCAGCCTGCGGATAATGACTGCGTCGTCGATGTTACTGTCGGTGTCTGTGAATTGACCTGGGAATCATTTTGCTGACCGTGTCTTTCCTGGGTAGGCTTTTTGCAGCGGTAACCGACATCCACGCGGGCGGAGCCGCGGGCGACCGCTAGTCAATTATATAATTACATGTTAAGACGATGCACCGAGAATACAATTACTGTACCACAATAGGTAAAAATAATTAAAAATTAAAAATGGAGCAATGACAAATAAATAAATTACGTATGTGATAGATACATGGTGCTCACATATTTACAAACATTAAAGTATACGATATCACAATATTCCTACAAACTTACAAGTAATACTAATAGGACAGTGTGAGTTTAATAATCATAGAATGTAAAAAAATTGATGATATACAAATAATAAATTATACAACTAGATTAGCAACCAGTTTGATTTTGTCCAGCTTCGAATTTGTCCTATGGAGCAAGACCAGCATGTTTCCAAGCATTCTTATCTTGGATATAATCCTCTAATTTGTAATATGCTTGTTTTTTTGCTATATATATTATGCAGCGGTACGTGTGCGAGCTCGTCTCGTACTTGGCCGGTTTTTAAAGGTCTAGGGGGAAAAAGAGCAATACGAGCTAGGGGTTAATATTTATTTTTGTTTACGTACGTTTCCAATTTCTGACAACACTGCAAAAATCTTCTGAAATCTTGGGTTTTTCTAAAGTTATTTTCGCCAATCATTGAGATACTTTAGAATTTGACCCTTTTAGCTTCGTCAACGAATCGTGGCTAAAAATCGTTTATTGGAAACCTATTGTAAGCCGTACTAACAAGCCAGGGCTTTATTCCCAGTATTTCGTCCATAAATGAGGCTTTTAGTCGTTATTTCGAACATGTCGAATGTAAATGTTGTATTTACATTCTACATGTATGTTTTAAGGGTTCCGTACCCAAAGAGTAAAACGGGACCCTATTACTAAGACTCCGATGTCTGTCTGTCTGTCCGTCTGTCACCAGGCTGTATCTCATGCACCGTGATAATTAGACAGTTGAAATATTCACAGATGATGTATGTCTGTTGCCGCTATAACAACAAATACTAAAAATAAATAAGAATAAAATAAATATTTAAGGGGCTTTTTATAGTGGTAACTGTGGTAAGTAAAGTGGCAAGTTTTTTATAGTGGTACGGAACCCTTCGTGCGCGAGTCCGACTCGCACTCGGCCGGTTGTTTTTGTTTGTTATTATCAAAGGTATAGTTTAGCTTTAATAAGCTATATGCATCGGCTCGCCTTTTAGGCTAACCGGATGCAGCTGAATACCATCATTTTAGTCACTGCCTATCAGACCTCCACAACCCACTTACTGGGTAACATGATTCCCCTTAGTAAGACTGGTTGTCCGCCTTTGGCGTCTGACGACCCGTATCCACTGCCAAAGATGCAGTGGATACGGGTCGTCGAATACAAATGACAGCCGGGACCAAAGGGTTAAAAAATATCATTATCGTAAGTAAAAGGATGGAACAGCAATTTCCTACAAAATTTTGTATCTACGTTGGCAGGCGGCATCTACATCGCCACATGCGAACTACGCATCAACACATGACGTTACACAAAATCCTGCATCACAGAATTGTAGTTTACCGCGCGATTAACATAGCTATACACAAGATTCCATCAACAATCGTTGGCAGTTGCCGGCCAGACACAAAACCCGTCTTTTTTTAAATAAAAAAGATAAAAAATACACGTCATTTCTTTTAGTTTAAGCAACAAACCTGAATGTAATGTAAATACAACAATAAACTAAACCATGACATGCTTGAAAACATTAATAGTTAATGCGAGAAGTTAATAGCCCATTATCTCAGATAATAGCTCATAAGAAGCTGTCGCATGCTCATTATCTAGACGCTAGGCGATAAACAATTTCATGTAAGGCTGTGTGTGGACCTGAATCAAGACTATCTCTATGTTATGGGTCTAACAAAAACAATGAGATGCTGCACCCTAATTGCGTAACGTTTTAGAGATATACGGAACAGGGTGTAAAGTTGACTCATCGTCTTTAGAAATAGGAGGATCCTCCGACGAGAGACCAGACGGGTGTTGCGGGAAAGTCCGAAAGTGATACTGGTACCCTTGGCAACAGGCAACTGAAGGAACACGGGTGGGTTTTAGTCAGTAAAAGTCTGACAAGCCCGTCCCGCTCCGCCCAGTGCGGGAGACCTCATATGATGAGAAACCAAAAAAAAAAAAAAGTATGTAATACAAGTTTAGATGTGCAGGGTAGGTTGGAGAGAGAGGTAGCCATTCCTCTCTCTGTCTTACCTACCTCTCTATGTATAATATAATTATCATATAGGTATGTAATACGAGAACAACTGATCACCAAGCGGGCAGCCGAAACCCCCAAAATATACTCCAATTTTATTCATACCTTGTTTACCCAATCTTCACGTTGTATCATCGTCAAAAATACTGCAGTATCCTATTCAAACTGGGTGCAAAAAAACGCAGAAAATTCTTCGCTGTAGTGGTTTGTTGGCGGCCATTTTGCAAGCCTAGCTGGTCCTTGATCGCTGTCTGTTTGTTTGTCGTAAGCCGATAGGCTGTTAGAGAGGTGATGTCAGCGGCTTTTTAGCTGATACTGTTTTGAAACTGTATGTCGGTACAATTAAACTTCGGTTCATATTTCGTAGTGAGAACAGGAGCTAAAACGGCCACATTGGCAATTCCTCTAAAAGCAATTCGTTTCATGAATCAGCTGTCATTAGTAATTCCTCTAATTTGACACAAAAGCAATTCATAATGTGTGGACCATTTTACGAATCTCCATAGAAAACTGTTAAACCAATGAATTGTTTCGTAATATGAATCGCACGCAGTGAATTTGTAATTTGAAACAAAATTTGAAAAGTTTGTGACATTTTACGATGATTCATAATATTTTTCTATGATTCTTCCAAAGTAACTGTTAGAAGTATGAAAAGATGCGGTAGCTAGATGAGCGAAGCTAAACGAACTTAGCTTCGTTTCGCTTCATTCTCAGTGTGGCCTTCGCTTAATTCGGAAATACGAAGATACTACGAATTATTTTGGAAGATGTTATGTTAAATTTCCAGTTAATAGTTTCAATCAACCTAATATCATCCTAATCACTCGTGAGAAATCGTTTCTAATTAAAATCCAATTTTGTTCCCATTAATTTCTTCACTATCCTTATCCCACAAGATCCTTGTAATAGGTGTGTAGTGTAGGCACGTTTAGGATTAGTTTTAATTATTTACCTGACTACATTATTATTTAATGAAGGTAGAAACATAAACATGACGTGTTGACTATAATCTTTATTAAGTTAGTAACATAATGGAACTCAATTTAGCTCGAAGTTATTTTAGATATTTAGGGTTGGTTAATGTATTCTATGAAAACGAAAATTGATTTTAAGTGAAAAAAACGAGCGAGGCCTTAGTAGGCGCATATTACAGTATGCAAGGGTAAACACCGTTGTCACTCAATCCATGGGTAATTGACTTAAATATCAAAATAAATGACCCAGTAACAACAAAAACAAACCTTATTTTCATTAAAAGATTTCAAAAAGTAAATATTCGTCACTGTCCCGATACGCGTTCGAGAGAGCTGCGAAACAGCTGACGGCCGGTCATGTAACGTCCCGCGCGCCCCGCCCGTCCCCGCCAACCGCCGGCCGCCGTGTTGAGACGCAAGTTCATTGCCCTTGCGTGTAGGGTGAAATATTCTAGTGGAAAAATGTAGATTTTCTTAAAAAAAAAAGTTGTATTTTTCCATTGATTTTACGTTCTATAAATGAAACCATACCACTGGTTTCAAGGATAACGGTGTTTACACTAACACCCTGTATAATGTGTAACATGTGACATCTTAGCTTGGACCTTACGGAAAATGGGTTGGTACCGTCTGAAGGATAGATAACTCTAGTACCGCGCGCGCTTATTGGTCAAATCAAATAGCGCGCGCTTCCCGTTACACACTTTCGTTGCTTTTGACCGACTTCAAATGATGATCTTCGGATGATTGTTTTTTTTTTTTTTTTTTCACTGCACCACTCCCACATATCGCAGGAAAGTGAGAGGAACGATGAAAAATCGGCCATTTTATTAACGAAAACATCATAGTGGTAAATCTCTTGGTTGCCAATTAACATGGTATTTGATAGCAATGAAAGTAACGCTCTGTGATACAGGCGTGATGTTATATTACCTACGTTAGATTTCTTATGAAATCTATTTTTGAACGAAGTGAAGTGATCGTCCGCACCTATAAAAATGCTATTCTAAAATCGTCGTTATTGAGGCTTATTATTGATCCCGCTCGACATAGATCCGTCCATCCAATAATGCGCGGTTACGTCAAGATTAACACGGATTTTTTTTTTCGAAAATTCGAATGTTTATCGCTGTCAGAGGGAATGATAAAAAGCAATTCATTTATCAAACTCATAAACGTAACGTCACCTTTTACTTAGAAGTTAGAATAAAACGTTTTGTTATTTTATAAATGAGTTCGTTAACCTTTCTTACCGAAAATCCAAAATTGTTTATAAAAGTGCTCTTTCTTAAAAGTCACAATAATAGAACAAGTTATTTAAATTATAGAGTTCTTTAACCTTTCTTACCGAGTATCCACAATATTGTTTAGAAAAATATTGTTTTATTTATCTCATAAATCCAAGTCATGAGTTCAGTGAGCCTAATGGTGGAATCCAACGATCGGCAATATTGCAGGCGACCACAGACCGCCACGCACCGCGCACCGAGGAACTTCCGATGTCTGCGATACCCCGCACGTACACCTTCCCACGGTCCGTCGTCCGGGCTCGTCGGTGTCCGTCCGCAAAATCGCGGATCGTGGGATTTCGGTATAACACGAACGCGTGGAACAAACGTAACGTAAATTAGAAATACTCGTTTCGCACGTAATATTTCCTTGGTTTTATTAATTACTACCTTATGCCCGTAGCTTCCCCCGCGTGGTGTTCGGAAATCATCCCACGGGAACGAGCTATCGGAATAAAAAGTATCCTATATCCTAACCTAGGCCATGGTCTACCCATTTGCTAAATTTCATCCAATTCTGCTCAGCCGTTTTAGCGTGAAAGCATAACAAACAACTATGCGTGATATTGATTGTGCTTGTCACATATAAAATAGCCAAAATGCTTTAGAATAGTTATCTATTTTCGATTCAAAAATGGTTCGAATTGACGTTCCGTTTACGCCATGCGTTCATGATAGGGCTTCAGTATTTTTTACTATGTGTTTTGTAGGTGTCAGCTTAGCCATCAGAGAAATGGATATCCAGGTATGCTAGTGACTTTCTAAGGGCTTTATTCGACCTCAACAGGCGCGATTTTGATGCAGATTCCCAAGTCAGGCAAAGAGGTTTTTCCCTTTGTGCCTGGGCGGGCGTTTTGGGGGACTGTCTTATGTCATTTTGACGTTCGAAAAGTGCTGATTTTGAGCCTAGTTTGAATAAATTACTTTTGGTTTTGATTCAATTGATTGAATTCTGCGCCCGGTTTATGGCAATATAATCGCCCCCTTTTGAACTTAAAAATAACTGGCGAAATTAATTTTAATTAATAAATGTAAATTACTTAATTAAATTAAAAACTCACAGTTTGCGACTTGCATCAGTCAATTATAGAATGGAACCTCCTGGTAAATAAGTACAAGTATAAATTTTATGCATTATTCCTAAACCTTCCTTAACACTACACTAGACTACAGAACGAGTTTGCTAGTTCTGTTGTGTACAGTACAAATACTGTTTGCGTAGCGTAGCTTGTTACTCGCGACCGGCTACGAAGAGCTTCGCTACGTCGTAGAGCTCCTCTACGTCGTAGAGCCGTTGAACCCCGCTGTTGTTAAGAGCCTCGGGATAGCGTGATTCTGAACACAATATGTGTATGTAAATTTAGACATACTGAATCGTTATTTTATTTTGTGTCGGATATAATACGGGGTGGGTGGATTTGATATTGGAATGAAGTTGGTATATTAAAATGTTAAGGTTTTTTAAAATAATCAAGGTAGAACCTACGTGGAATTTGCGCGTTGAATAACCTTTTTTTTTGTTCTGGGGGGCTCGTATACGAGTACATACCTAAAGTCACACCTTCCCATGGGGGTAGGCAGAAACTACAGAAGGCTTTCTTCTGCGATACTAAATATAGGTAATCGTTCAAAATAGCCTAAAGTTAATAAATCCAATGTGAAACTCAGAAAATTAAACATCTTCAGCGATAGAAACGGACAAAGTTTTTTTTAAATAAAAGGTTCGTTTTATTATAGGCTGAGCCAGCATAGCAAACGTAATAAAGGTGATACAAACACATCAAACATTACAATCCTCTTCATATTCCCAATACATTTATTATACAACCTTTACCAAATATTTGCCCTCATTCTCCTGTACGATATCATGGCATATTTCCCCTCAGAGAGCCTGCGACGGGAATTTACCACAAGATAAAAACAAAACACAAACGAAAGGCACGTTGTGTCACATAGAGCACGGAGACGTCTCGGCGGCCGTTGGTTGCTAGTGGCGGCATCATCAACATCACAGGTGTGAGTACTATGTACTATTGAGCTACCATTTACCGGGTAATCTGTCTTTCATTGACTTGCATGTGCCCTGGCGACTGGGAATGTCATGCTCACTTAAATGTCTCGCTGATGGTGGCGCGTGTGTTGGATCATTTAGCTCCCTTCAAAATGGTTGAGCTGAATGGTGCTGATCCATGCGTCATGTTCGTGAACGGGTGCCGTCAGTTGTGACTGGTCATCTCTTAGCTGCCATGGCTTATTTTAATTTTTGAATTGTTTGTATGTCATAATTGCGGACGCTTTTAACGCGCTTTTTACATTGTTCTCACATTTATAATTTCAACATGAATGATGTAACCCATATATTGTAACAATATTTTGATTTAAAAGAGTGTCCGTGGAGTTTCTTGCCCGTTCTTCTCCATAGGTACCTACTACGCTTTGGAATGGGCAACTAGCTTCATATTTCTGACTGACCGACTCCTTGACAATTCAAAAGTGCCTGTAAATGGTTTAATTGAAATAAATGCTTTGAGTTTGAGTTTGAGATCTACAGGTAGAAATTTTATTCGTTTTAATCCTCTTAAGGGGTCAACAACTGATGAACAACTTTCACTATGGGATCACCGCTGAATTCTTTTCCCAACTATGTTAGGGTCGGCTTCCAGTCTAACCGGATGCAGCTGAATACCAGTACAATACATGGAGCGACTGCCTACCTGACCTCCACAACCCAGTTACTGGGTAACACGATACCCCTTTGGTAAGACTGGTTGTACGCGCCCCTGCACAACACACACACGCGCCCGCTTCATACACACGCGCGCCACGGTTGTCAGACTTTAGGGCTTCTGACGACCAGTAACAACTGTCAAAGATCTACAAATGACAGTGGGACCGACGGCTTAACGTGCTTTCCGAGGCACGGAGGGGTCTTGGTATGTAAAGATGGTCATGGTCACCCATCCACGGCAAGCGAATGTTTACCTGATCGGTCGACCCGTGCGGCTGTTATTATTTAGCCACAAGCCCTTCACATTTTGACGAGCAATGCGAACATTAATTTAGGGACAGCTGATTTTTTTACGCGATTTCAGGGTTTTTTAGTAATGCCGTCTGTAAGCGCTGCCGGCGATTCCGTGCTCTATGGTGTGTACCTATCTATGAGCGGAAGTTATAAAGGTTTACTGAAGGAAGGGATGTTTATGTTTTTAGAGGATTCCCGGAAAACTTATGTGTATTTTGGGTCTAACTTGTACATGATAATAAGTACGGTACTGCTATGTTACCTAGTCAAGGACCTGATAACGAGTGCTTAGGCCTACATTTTGGTCTGAAATTCAGGTTAATTTTGTTAACCTAAAGATTAACTGTTAATGGTCAAGTCGTTTTGTAAATGAATAGCTTGATATTATTAGAGAAATTGCGGAAAATACACTTGTTCTTGAATGATTGGGTCAGTTGGTACAAGCTTGTTACAACTGAACCTTATTCTGCATTTTTTACCGTAATTGCGTGGAATATCGTTTATCGAATCCTAACGAATATTATAAATGAGAAAGTGAGTTTGTTTGTTTGTTAAGCTTTGACGCTAAAACGGCTGAACGGATTTGGATGAAATTTGGCACAGGGGTAGACCATGACCTGGAATAGGACTTAGGATACTTTTTATCCCGATATTCCCACGGGGTCGAGACTTACGCGGGTGAAACCGCGGGGCGCAGCTAGTATCGTTATAAATAACTGAAATAAGCTAGGTTTATTGTGGTAAAATATTGATGAATATAATGCCAATTCCCGTCAAGTTGATGCTATTATCGTTGTCAAGAGATTTGAAAATAATTGGCTAGGCTTTATCGATTATAATAAAATTTATTTTAGATTGGATATGGAGATCAAAGTAATGTGCAGAAAACACCAACAGACAATTCTCACATTTTCATTAACTGGGACAACCTTTTTTTTTTTTGAGGTTGTGAAATCATCAAATGACTTCTTCTGCTCTGGACGGAGCGGGAGGGCGTGTCAGACTTTTACTGACTAAAACCCACCCGTGTTCCTTCAATTAACTGTTGCCAAGGGTCCGAGTATCCCTTTCAGACTTTCCCGCAACACTGGCAAACTATGGCACATCCTAGGAGAGGAGGAGATATAGTAATCTGATGATTTTCTGAAAGAAAGAAAGAATGTTTATAACTCTACCAAACCTATGTCCCAATCCAGTACCATAGGTTTGGTAGGTATGTTCAATGCTGAGAATCTCCAAGCTTAGCCAGAGTAGAGTTTTTTGGAAAGTCAAAGTCAAATCATTTGTTTCAATTAGGCACATAAAGGCACTTTTGAAACGTCCAAAATGTACAAAAAATAGGACTAATTTTTTTTCTAGAATTAGAAGGAAGTTGTGCGGGGATATAAAACCGCTATACCTGTTTCAGTCAGCGTTGTTATGTTCCTCAAGATAGACGGCACCAGCATATAGCAACGCACCTGTGATGTCGTAGGTAAAATATATCCTGTAATACTGTGCGGAGTAGAAGAATTAACAACACTGACAAACTTTTTTATTTTTTATTGGTTGAGTACGAGGGCTTTGGCTACTTTTGCATTATGTTTTATTTTGTCTATCTAGAATTTGTTTTTTTTACGTTCAATAGTGCCTTATAAGTGCCTATTTGAAATAAATTATTTGACTTTGAAGAAAGAAAGAAAATTTTTTCTTTCTTCTTAAACAATTTTTCTTTCTTTCTTTCTAAACAGCATGTATCAGAAAGGTGTGCTCATATTGAAGGTCTGTCGTAGTATAGGTGCTGTACAGACCATCAAACTGAACACGCCATAGGAGAAACATCATAATCGCGAAGTGATCCTAGGCATTTTTTGAATATTATCTTTTCTGATAAATGCTAGCCGTGGCAAGCATTTTGTTTTTTTTCCTTTTTATTTTATCTCACCAGCTGCCGCTGGTCTTGGTCCATAGGTAGTAGTGTTCATTATGAATAAAACCACATACATAGATTCCATCCGTAATACCAGAAAAGCTACAAATCTTATTTATCAGAACGTTGAACGAACATTATCATAAAAGTTAAAGCACCGAGAGTGTAACTCTCAAGCGGTGAACCATTATTAAGCATTTACTGTGATAATGTAGGTAATAGGCAACTGGATCTCGGGCAATTGTCATTAAAATGGGCAATAAACGTGAAGGTTTTTTTACTGAATAGTTGGGTAATGAAGTAACGGAAGGTTTGTACTGTCCACTTTTACAAAAAACCTGGAATTAATTGGCTTGGCTTAGTGACCATAAACAATCGTCAACAACATCTCATACTACATTTTCAAAATCAATGTTTATGTCCCTAATTACACCCCGATTCAAACTTAATGGCGGCTCGGAATATGAGGTGAGTCGCTGCGCAGTAATGAATTCATGTATCAGCGGGGCCGAGGGGTCGGGTTCTGCGCAACGAGTAGCTAACTTCCGGGCCGCCATTATGTTTGAATCGAACTGGACCCGTGTTACTATCATCAAATAGTCTACTGCCAACCCAATATAACACTGACACTAGGTGGGTAAAAGTGTGAAACTGGAGTTACCTTTGCTATTTTTTTATTTAATAAAAAAATATTTCAGACAGAGTCCATAACAATAATTTTGTCTCTTAGTGTGCCACCCTATGTAAAATTACAACATTTATATCTGCACCTATACTACGACGTATTAATGCCACCATTTTTCCATTGTTAGTGAGAGACGGAGCTATACAAGGCGGCTAGCGCCATCCTTTTTTCGCAGTGGAATAATGATGGCATTAATACTTTATAGTCAGCCCCCTGTAATCCACATGGTGTAGGTATATAATAAAGAGTATTATCTATTATCTATCTACTTTATTTAACATCTAGCTTCAGTAGATAAAGACACAGACACAAGCGAGGCAATTCCCTTATTTTTAAGATCGACGACATTCGCAATCTGTCAAAAAATCCATCAATTTACAAACATTTTTGACAAGTTTGACAGATTGCGACTTGAATGTGAACGTTTTCTATGTAAGAGAATTGGCCCTCAGCTGTCATAAACTGTACATTTCTCGGATGAAAAAGTATTTTTCTTTCTTGTCCATTTCTTTATTCAATTACTGTAACAGTATGTCAATATGACTACATACTTTTAATTTACGCAAAAGCCATTTTCTGTTTTACTACATTTTACAACCCTACTCAAACTAACGACACAGCAGCAGCAGGGCACTGGAAGGTTAAATAATGTATAAAGTTTAGCTATGAAGTAAATAGGTATGTAACTAAGTACTACAAAAACTTGTTCAAATGAGTCCCTGTAAACTGTTTTTTTGCCAATAGCTGTCTTAATTTAGTGACCAAATGCTAGAGCGAAAGTTTGAAAATTTATTCAGAAAAGAATCAGGGAATGTTATTTTTACTAAATAGTTACGAATCTGAAAGTCTGCCAAAATGGAGTCCGAGTGCCCACTTGGTTCTTCAAGACATCGCCAAACGCTTGGTCGACTCTTCACGTGACCAGAGGGCTGGCCTATTTTTTGGCCAAAGAATCAGCATTGCCATACAACGTGGCAATGCTGCCAGCCTTTCGGGCACTTTTCCTGTTGACAGCGATGCAGACAAATTTTTTGATGCCCTTTGATAACTTTCCCTTGTACATAATTATTATTATAGATATTATAAGTCTTTAAGTTAAATACCTACCGTTTGAAAATCTAAGCATTAAAATGTAACACAATACACTAATTATAGTTGTTGGTATGGTTAGTAAGTCCTTTTAGTTTTAGTTTTTTAGTTAATTTAAGTTATCTAATTTAAATGTATATATTTTTCCTAATAAAAAAGCTAAACTATATTTTGTTTTCATATTTACAGAATAAAACAATTTTAATTTCATAGCTTTTCCACTCTGTAATGACGCGCCCTACTAAAGCATTTTACTTAAACACGGCGCCGCGGCTTTTACTCGCTGCGGCTTTTACTTAAAATGCGGTGCTATCACAAAAAGTTTTAATTTGACTCGACCAATGTGACAAAACCCTGATTAACATCTACGTATCAGTAGGCTGCTACTCCATTGGTACACTGTTTTTTTAAAATTGTTTTCGGGTTTAATCCTTCAAAAAGGCGCCCGGGCATTGGGGATAATACCCAGTGCGTGGGGCTTTTACCTCATTAAAACCACCCCGGTGGTCACCATCTACACATCGAAGGGGGCACTGCTGTTACCTCTCAAAAGACCGGTCTGAAACCGTGTGCAACGCCTCTTATTATTAATATTCCTGGAGAAATTGTAAAGGGGTCTACCCGAAACCTAACTGTGTATGAGGTGCCTATACTGGTACCTACTGGTATGTATAGTCTTAGTTGATTGACTACGCAAATGGCAGAAGATTTACCTAGACGTGCATTTCGGTACGTCTGAACCGAAATGCACGTCTAGGTAAATCTCCTTAAGCGTTTCGTACAAGATAGAACAATACGTATACATAGGAGACTTGTACCTAAGCGGATTGCTTTTCGTAACAGACGGATGGCTGGAAATGAAACGGTACTTCCTCAATTTACTTTGATATCCTTCAAAGAAAACGTAATTACCTAAATGTTACTGAAACTTGGATTAATTTAGGTACATTTTAACCCCAAAAATGTAAGAAAATTCACGGAGATAGCTCAAGGTCGTCTCTTATATTGACAAGAACAGATTATCAACGGGGAGAACTCTCAAATTCAAGCCGAAAAGTGCGACAAGACGTCTTTTGAACTTGAAAGGAATTATCTTCACTGAAATTAGTTTTAACGACCATTTCACGACTTTAGGGTTGTTACAAAAAAGTCACGCATAAAATTCTTTATTGAACAGTTGAAGGCCAATTATCGTACTAAAAAAAACATAACCCTTCCTTGGCAGTCGGGTAAAAAGGTTCACATTCATGTCGCAATCTGTCAAACTTGTCAAAAATGTTGGTAAATTGATGTAAATTGAATTGTATTTTTGACAGATTGTGAATGTGATTAGAATGCGAACGTTATTATTGATTATGATATTAAATGGCAATAAGGCTGTAATTCCCAAATATTCAAAAAGTATTTCTTTTGCTACAATACACTTCGCATCGCATTTCGTATCCGTAGTGTGCGATGGTTCGTTTCTCCTTTTCGTGTGGTTAGTGACTAACCTGGTGTCAGAGTTTTAAAGCCGCCAATGGGCCTCTGATTTGGCTTCACATGCCGTCGAGAAATATCTCTCAGGTATGCCTAATGATGCGAAGGTTCATAAAAATTATGCGAAAGTTATGTGCGAGGATTTTCGCAATGCGGTGCTGGCCGCCCATTTCTGCGTCAGGCTCAGAGATAGCATGAGTTATCGGTGACTTAAAATTGATTTACGTGGAGTATTTGACCGTCAGTTTTAATTGATGGAGCAGTTGCCCGAGACTGACAGCCTCCCTGATGGTTTGTGGTTAGCTTTGTCTCACAACTGCTAGACAATGGGGTTTGACGATGGGCTGACTAAGTTTAGACTATCTTCTTAGATTAGTCTCTTGTGTGTCTTAAAGGGGTGACGTGCGAGCAAGTACGCGTACTTATGGCTCGGCGAGCTTGCTCGCCAGTCCGTCATCGCCGTGAGCCGCGAGCCAATTTGACAATGAAATTTTGAGCAAGCTTCACGTGTGTCACCGACTGTGGTTACACGGACGACGGTGTACTTTAAGTACGCACATCTATCACCCACTTTACTTTACCCGTACGTACCACACACCTTTGTTGCTTGGCAGCTGAAATAGACAAGGAGGAAGGTATTTCCTCCCTTTCTCTCAAAACCATAACATAACATCACGCCTGTTTCCCCGAAGGGTTAGGCAGAGGTGCATAGTTATAGTATATACACCCACATTTCATCAGTTACGTTACAGTCCGATAATATATAATATGAGGCGAGCCTGTTCTCATCAACTGAGCGTATATTATACTTCATAATTAACTAGCAAATAAAATAAAATAAACCTTAGATATTTATAATAAGCCTATTAAAATCATAACCCTCCTTTAGCTTTGCCGCAGTCGGGTAAAAAGTAATTGAAAGACTTGTTCCGTTCAGTTTAATATAGAGCAGTTTTAAGTTAGTAGAACATTTTAGTAACGTAGCGTTAAAAGGAGCTTTTTGAACTGCCTGCGGAACCATCTAACGGTCCTTTTATGAAACTTTAAATTAATTTTGCCTTGCTTATAAAAGTTTAGTCTACACCGGCTCATAGAACTAACTAAGTTATGCTTGTACTTTACTTAGTTGTCCTATTATACAGTAAGTGATGATAAAATAAGGTATGAGCCAGAGGCGGTCTCTGGCTAATCTGGCTATCAAATTAGAGAAGTGTGTAAATAAGAATAGGGTTGCTTTCAGGTCATTTTCAGACTTACTAATTTAGTTTGTATTTTTTTTAATTAAGAATTGCTTGAAATTGAAAAATTAATAAGTTTGGATCTTGTCACTAAAATCATTAACTTAAGCACAAAGTCCATGACGCGTGAAGGAGAATAAGCGAACTTATGGAGAATACTCCAATTATGGAATTAAAAACAAAGAAAATGACGCTTATGGCCACGTTTAGGCCACTTTTGATGGATAGATATCAACAGATATCTACGAGATACCTAGAGATATCTAAAACACGACTTAAATTTTCATTAAAGATTTTACAACGTTCCTATCCGACACCGTGCTCGCTAGCGAAACACCTAACTGACTGAGGGAGGGTCGCGCTCACGGCCGGTCAGGTTACGTCCCGCTCCCCCACCCATGGTGAGACGCAAGTTCGTTGCCCTAGCGCATACGGTAATAGGGTGAAATATGTACTCTTGTGGTAAAATGTAATTAAAAAAAAGAAAAAAAAAGTCATAATTTTCCATTGATTTTACGTTCTAAAAATGACACCAAACCACTGGTTTCAAGGATAACGGTGTTTACCCTAACACCCTGTATAGTAGTATAAACTGAGGAAATGGAGACAAAGCGCTGACGTTGCAATTATTTCGATGTCCTCCATTGTTCAAAGTCGAACGCGAAGTGAGTGACGGAGCAGTATGTGAACACTTCACTGCCCTCGATCCTGTCACGGCAATAATTCCGGCAGCCTGCCGGCAGCGCGAACAGCAGTGGCAGGGACTGAATGTAAATGAGACTTTAAATACCAATTTCCAGCTTGGAATGCGATGGACCGGATTGATTAAAAGGCCAAAAACCGTTAGATAACCGAAATAACAATTTTCAAGAGAAAAAGAGTGAACGCCTAGCCCATTTTCTGGGCTGAATTTTCATGAAAGTTAAAACTCAAACTCAAACTCAAACTCAAAACATTTATTTCAATTAAACCATTTACAGACACTTTTGAATTGTCAAGGAGTCGGTCAGTCAGAAATATGAAGCTAGTTGCCCATTCCAAAGCGTAGTAGGTACCTATGGAGAAGAACGGGCAAGAAACTCCACGGACACTCTTTTAAATCAAAATATTGTTACAATATATGGGTTACATCAATTCATGTTGAAATTATAAATGTGAGAACAATGTAAAAAGCGCGTTAAAAGCGTCCGCAATTATGACATACAAACAATTCAAAAATTAAAATAAGCCATGGCAGCTAAGAGATGACCAGTCACAACTGACGGCGCCCGTTCACGAACATGACGCATGGATCAGCACCATTCAGCTCAACCATTTTGAAGGGAGCTAAATGATCCAACACACGCGCCACCATCAGCGAGACATTTAAGTGAGCATGACATTCCCAGTCGCCAGGGCACATTCAAGTCAATGAAAGACAGATTACCCGGTAAATGGTAGCTCAATAGTACATAGTACTCACACCTGTGCTATGCAATTATATAATACAAAGGAGATTGAGTTTATACAATGCAAAGATGATGATGATCTTAAAATCTTCAGCAGCTCCAACTGTATGTTCGAATGTTAATAAAAAAAATAAAAAGGTTTGACTTTGAAAAGGTAGTCAGTAACGAGACGCCTGTTTCGATCTAGATTAAAAATTATGTTTTATTTTTGTGCCTTTGTCCCCGCACAAAGGCACAAAAATAAAACATAATTTGAATGGGTTTTGATGAGATACCATAATAAATTTATCCATTCTCCTTTGTATTTTTTTTGGTAGGTTGGTAATATTTGAAGCTAGAATAATTGTTTTTGGCTTATTAGCTAGAGTAATCGGTGCGCGGTGCGTGGCGGTCCGTGGTCGTCTGCCGTGCGTGTTCGTCTGCAATATTGCCGATCGTCGGATTCCACCATTAGAGCAACATACATCGGTCGTTGAAATAAACCGAAAACTAAATTTATTTCAAAGCGAATACATAGTGCTAAAGTCTGGCAACATTCGTCGACCGTTTTAATGAAAATACACGTGTCAAAAGTAACGAGTTTTCTAGGTAATCTAGTGCCGCTTTAAATATTTAATTTCGATGTGTTCGTTGTGTGGGAATATTTCGTGAAATTCTCATGAATAGTTTCAAACTCAATAACTGGGCAAATGTTGTTTTACGGTCTAATATTATTCTCTATATTAGCTGCGCCCCGCGGTTTCAACCGCGTAAGTCTCGATCCCGTGGGAATATCGATGTAGAAAATATCCTATGTGTTAATCAAGGACTCAGACCAACAAAAAAGGAAAGACAGATCACGCCGTACATCAAAAGTGAAGCCACCTTTTTATCTATGTGTGTGTAAAAAGGGTTGTCAGTTGTTAAAGTTTTTCCTTATAACTTGGGGAATAATATTTTGGGTAGGCTAATATTGAACGAGTAAGATATTGTTGAGTATGGTATTGTACCTCAATTTTTAGGAAGAATTCCGAAACAAAAACATTTTTTTTTACATTGCAAAATAAAATAAAAAAACATTTAAGTACAAAGTGCATTTATGAGATCACCTTTTATGCAAGAATTGCTTGTGTTAGGAGACTCCGCTCTTTCACTTAGAACTATCCATTAATTTTCAATTGAGTGTTAAAAACATATATATATATGTGTATAAATAGGTTAGTAAATTAGCTACTATCCATTTATTTTTATTTTCAGTATTACATGGAAATCTAAAATATTAAATGCATAAAAAAACAGACATATAATTAGGTACTCGAAGTAAAAAATATCGAATGGGGAAATTTGAAATCTAAATATTATGGCAACCCTCGCTCTTTAAATGTCACTGTTTTCGTTCGTTCATTCGTTCGAGTTTTTTGTTCCAAATAACCTAAAATTCATAGTTATCTAAATAAAAAAACGATGTTATTTTAAGTACTTACAAGTGAAATGTGATTCCGTGAGACTTTTTCTGTGATTTAGTATTGTTTTTACACGTTTTCACTACACAGGAAGGCATAATTATATTTGTTTTGGTGATGTTAGCTAGACGACGACTCGTGACGTACTAGGAGCGATGAACTTGGTTTTAGTGTAGGTGTGTGCGTGAGCCTGTGTGTTTACTTGCAGGAGCTTGGTTTTGTGGCTTCACTTTTGATGTACGGCGTGATCTGTCTTTCCTTTTTTGTTGGTCTGAGATCAAGGATAAAAACTATCTGTTTGCCAAATTTAATCCAAATCCATTTAGCTGTTTTTGCGTGATTGAGTAACAAACATCCAAACACACAAACTTTCACATTTATAATATTAATAATAATATTATACGGAAGTAGGATTACTAGGATTGTCAAATGGTGAATGAAAGTAAATGAAATACTGTAGAACAATGCTCTGCATTATAATATACCTACATTATTCGTATACAGAACTATTTTTAATGTCAATTTCAACAATATTAATTTTATTATTGAATGTGTGTGATATCTAGATATTATTATCACGAAATCTCTAGGGATACCACGAAATCACGATAGATGTCGAATATTCTTGCTTATTACGTCTTCTCACTAAACATGTTTAATACACAGTATTACATTATTAAAATCTCGATGTTTAGTCAAGTGGCAAAAACCGTGTGAAGTACCCTCGCTAGTATGTAAAGCATAGCATGTAGGTAAAGAACGACACAACTTAGATGTAGCATAAATTTGAAAATTAGCTTTCGTTCAATTAATTTTTAACCGACTTCTTCAAAAAGGAGGAGGTAGGAGGAGGTATGTATGTTACGCGATTACTGCGCCAATTATGAATAGATTTTCATGATTCTTTTTGTTTGGTAGGTCATGCTTCAGAGGTGGTTCCATATAAATTTTATTAATTTTGCTTGCGTAGTTTTTGAGCTAGCTTCAATAATTACGTATTTTTCCCACTTTGCGTATGTAGACGATATCTTAATTTTCCTTCACTGTTATTTACATATCAGGTAGTGGTATTCGAATTTGTGTGGGGTAGGTACCACAACTAAAAAGTGAAAAATAAAAAAAAATTACAAAAAAAAAAAACCGACTTCCAACAAAAACACTAAAAACGTGAAAAATAACTTTTATATCGGAAGTCGGTGGCAAAAAACGAAAATTCAACACCGACTTCCGAAATAAAAGTTATTTTTCACGTTTTTAGTGTTTTTGTTGAAAGTCGGTTTTTTTTTTTGTAAAATGTTTTTATTACTAATGTATTGGGTTATAAAACTAACAAAGTTATTGAGTTTGCGTAATGATCATTTTCACTTAAAGCAGTAATAAAGATTGGAGATTTTGAAAGCACACTCAGTTCGGAATGTGATCGGTTTTACGAATTTTGCCGATGCTACATCTAAGTTGTGTCGTACTGTACGACATGTGAAGATGACCTTCACGCTCGTAAGGCATGTTATAAATACTCTCACAAGGACACAATGTCCTCTACTAACAAACTAAGCTTTAAAATTGTTTGTTCGTTTAATACGAACCCAAAGTATGAGGCATTCAAGGACCTCAAATACCCAATGAACCGATTTTTCATATTTATGGAAGACTGGTTTTCGAGCCCGAATATTAATCGTTGGGATGATTTTTAGGGTTCCGTACCCAAAGGGCAAAACGGGACCTTTTTACGAGCAGCCCGTGGGCTAGATATACTCAAAAATCATACAGTGCCCTCCGCGTGCAACAACGCGTTCAGGGTGCTGTTGAGGCTGCCCCGCTACTGCAGCGCGTCGGGGATGTTCGCGGATGCACATGTAGACTGCTTCTGTGCCACAATGCGTAAGCGCTGTGCATCCCTGGAGCGTGGGGTGTGGGGCAGCAACAACAGTGTTCTGTCCCTAATCTCGAGCAGGCTGGATTGTCCGTACGTTAATCGCTGCTGCGCCATTTCCCATGGAATGGTGCAGCCGCGGTGATGCGTCGGATGGTGCTGCCGCTGTGTATATTGTTTTAGAATAATTAGGTATCTAAGTTACTAACATAGGATAAGTTTACTAACAATGGAGTCATGGTTACTTGAATTGATTGATTGATTACTAAGACTCCTCTGTCTGTCTATCCGTCTGTCACCAGGCTGTATTTCATGAACCGTGATGGTTAGACAGTTGAAATTTTCACAGAATGATGTATTTCTGTTTCCGCTATAATAACTTATACAAAAAACAGAATAAAATAAATATTGAAGGGGCTCCCATACAACAATCGTGATTTTTTGCCGTTTTTATAGATACCCTTCTATAAGAGTAGCAGAAGACCAAAGAAACGATGGATGGACTGTGTGAAAGATGATATGGCTAGAAAGGGTGTGACTATTGAGATGACTAGCCGTCATAGAGAAGTATGGAAGAAAGGGACATGTTGCGCCGACCACAAATAAATTGGCATAAGGGCAGAAGAATGATGATGAATAATGATGGTACGGAACCCTTCGTGCGCGAGTCCGACTCGCACTTGGCCGGTTTTTCTTCGTATTCACGCTCATTTTGGGTAAGCCATTCTTAGTAGACGTAAAATCCTAAACTGATTTTGTTTTTCGAAGATTCAAAAACGAAATCTCTAGTCGTTTCGTAAAAAAAAAACAGTGGAGTTAACTGTGATCTCTAGTGAAGGTTTTGAATTCAGAATTGAAAATCTACATTCCGATGTCGAAAACATACTGAACCGGAGATTTATTTATTTCTTTGTTTTTACATCATTGGCACAAACATCAGTGTAGCCCTGGCCCTTGTACTAGGAGTTCCTGTATCACAAGAGCTGAAGATGGATGGAATGCTATCTGGAATTGCTGATATAAGTAGTGATCTACCATTGGATGTCAAACTGTGGATTAAAGTCACTGTCTCCTGCGCGATTGGTCAATCGTCATCCTGAGGATGGCTCGTTGAGAGGTGAAACACGTGTCGATTTCTTACAGCGTTTTTATGACTCTTGAAGAATAGTTAAAGCGGAATAGGTTACTAAATATATCTACGTCTTGTATTTTGGATTAAAGTTTGACGTTTGACGTCGATCGAATTTGCGGAATATTTGCGCTTAGTTTAGATGAAAATTCAAGCTACGTGATATCGTTCCGAAAAACCTCAAGAGTTTTGAATACAGTGTAATTCACCGTTCTAAGAATATACTACAGGACCTACTGCTAACCCCACGGGACTAAGATATTTTCGTATTCATGTCACTGTTGTACTTACTAGAAAACGTCTACCCTTGTCAGTCATACATATATTTACTCCTATGTGAAGATGTAGACAAATGAACCGCTGACATAATGACAACCACACACATCACTTTACATGAAAAAGGTCTCTTTTATGTCATGAAGTTGCAGGTTGACAAAGGGTGCATTTGATTCTAAATGATGGAGTCTGAAGTTTGACACGAATGATCGAACGATGTACCTGAGCGTCCAGGGGCTTATTTAATAAGGCCAATTTTACAATTTTCTTTGTAAAATTGTCGGCATGTTCTAAAACCAAAAATTCATAACCAAATCATAGGTTTCGAGTTCGAACCCAAAGCCCGCACCTCTGACTTTTCAGATTCATGTGTGTATTGTATAATTATCACTTGTTTCAAAAACGGTGAAGGAAAACATCGTGAGGAAAACGGATGCCTGAGAGATATTTCTCGACGGCATGTGAAACCAAATCAGACGCCCATGGACGACATAAGAACTTGATACTGGGTTACTCACTAACCCCACGGAAAAGAAATAATAAAGAAAAGAAAGAAAGAAAGATGCATTTAATGGCATTACAGCAGAAAAATAACACCTTAGAACTATAAAAATAGAAAACATTGATTATAATACCAAAAGGGCATCAGCTCAGCATAATTTCAGATGACAACTTTTTTTTTTTTGATGTTGGGAATTCATCTATTGGTTCTCCCGCTCTGGGCGGAGCGGAAGGGCGTGTCAGACTTTTACTGACTAAAACCCACCCGTGTTACTCCTTCAGTTGCCTGTTGCCAATGTCCCGGTATCCCCTTTCGGACTTTCCCGCAAGCCTGGCAGGCATCAGTCCTGACGGACCCCGTCAGGTGTGCTGACATCTCTTTGAGGCGCGCGTGGAACACGATGCGCCATCGATCCGGGCCTGGGCGTTATCGGACGGCGAGCTACCCATTGCTCGCCATCCGCAAGCCCGCGCCTATGGTGGCCGGGAATCCGCCTGGGATTCTCGACGCTCAGGGTGTCTCCAGCGGCGGCGGTTAGGGGCGCAAACTTTGCCTACGTGTACCACCCCACCTGACGCTGAATAAATTCGTGAATAAGATAGTACCAAAAATAGAAATTCAGGGAAATACAAAATCACTCTGAACAATCGGTTACACTACAAAGGTCAATAAACTGTATGATTGTAGTTTTTGGGTGACTAGTTCCTCGATATCTCACGCCAATGATTGACATGACATGCGATCGTATGTTGAAAATAGAAAATGTTGGCTGTTATTTTGGCAGAAATCCTATTCTTATGGCTACTTGTGGTAAGGTAATCATTCAAATTCAGAATGGGTTGAAGAAGTGAATATCTCTCTCCGTTCTTCCGTATCCCTCTTCTTTAATCTCGTTAAGACTCATCTACATTTCTTTAGCCATGACCATTAGGCTATGGTTACAGAAATGGAGACGAGTCTCAAAAAGTATCGCAGACCAAAGAAAAAGTATCGCAGAGTTTAACAGTAACCGTTCAACTGTTGATTGGCCTTTAGAAGGCCGATAACAATTAAAATTGTGTCTCGTTAGTGACACTTGGATCCTCCTAATTTTAACCCTCCCAGTTGTCCCACTCCTGGGCAAAGATCTTCCCCACACTTTTCGACTCCTCTTTATATTTTGCCTACTCCGGCCAGGAACAAGTCCAAAACGACACGCACTCTCCACTTGTTTTTAAACTAGCTGTGCCCCGCGGTTTTACCCGCATAAGTCTCGACCCCGTGAGAATATGGGGATAAGAGGAATTCTATATCCTTCTCCAGGTCAGGGACTACCCATGTGCTAAATTACATCCAAATCTGTTCAGCCGTTTTAGCGTGAAAGCGTAACGAAAAAACTCATTTCCGCAGTTAATATTAGTTAAGTTTGTTTCGCTTTTGCAGACTTTTGTTTGTCTTCCTCTCATTCGCCACGTTTGCAGAGTACCTATAATGTGCTAGAAGGAACTTTGTTCCAATAAATATCTAAACCGAAGATGAAAAACCCCTAAAAATCTTGGCAACCAAAGCGTAAAAACCAAAGGTCAAATTGCTACCTGACGTAAGCATTTATCTACTTTAGCAAAGTGATAAAAATACAAAAGGAAATTTTCTAAGATAGCTTTTCTATGATTGAAACTGCCAGACATTTATTGAATACCTTTAGATGACCGGTATTGTCTCCAGGGACCTTTTATTTATCTCTTTGATAAAATTGCCTGAATCTGACTTCTATCTTCTAGATCTAGACGTTGATCCAATTATTATGAACAGAATTACGTCTTTATTTTCATACTTTGCGCAAACCTTTTTGATTAAAACTTTTGGGACAGCACTAACTTAACCTGTTTTATCTTTCGTATTTAAGTAACTTTATAGATTGCTCACTTTCTATTTTGTTTTTATTATGTTTTTGAGAGAATTAGGTTAGTAACTTTTATTGTATAGGATTGATCATTAAATTAGGTTTTTCCCGGTTGAAAAAGGACAATGGTCTTCTATTAGGACGGAATTATAAATTAAGTCAGCAAGATAGCAGCGGGGCTGACTTCCTAGCGGGGTAAATGCGTAACACTCTAACAGTAGCAATGGGGTTCTTTCTGACAGTTTAACAACATTCACTGTGCTATTAACGTTGTTGATAGAGCAATGTAGGCTTACGCTTGTGCTTGGGCTTCATCATCATCTGCCTAGCCTTTTTGTAGCCGACCAATTTTACAAACCAACAAAGTTGGGGTCGGCTTCCAGTCTTACCGGATGCAGCGAATACCAGTATTTTACATGGAGCGCCTGCCTATCTGACCTCCACAACCCAGTAACTGGGTAATACGATACCCCTTGGTAAGACTGGTTGTCAGACTTTTGGACTTCTGACGACCCGTAACGACTGTCAAAGATCCACGAATGACAGCCAGGACCAACGGCTTAACGTGCTTTCCGAGGCACGGAGGAGTTTCGGTTTGTAAAGATGGTCACCCATCCACTGCTTGTGCTTGGGCTTGTGTCTAAGTGATAACAGCCTGGGTCGATCGATCAGGATCAACTTACGCTTGATGCGGTTGGTCCGTAGATAGGTGACCATCTATGCATACCAAGAACCCCTCCGTCCTTAGAAAGCACGTTAAGCTATAATGCCTGAAAGTTTGACTACCAGTCTTACCAACGGTATCGTATTACCCATTAACTGGGTTGTGGAGGTCAGATAGGAAGTCGCACTATGTAAAATGCTGGTATTCTGCTGCATACGGTTAGACCAGAAGTCGACCCAAAAAAAAAAGTTGCTCTCTCACGTCTCGAGGATTAAGGAATGAATTAGGATGTATTTAAGAGCTTACATTTGTATGGGTTGAATAGGTAACCTTGAAAACGGTCAAGGTCACATTAAAACAATAAGTAATGTGTGCCCAGACGTGTTCAGTCATCAATTATAGGGATTTCTAATCACTAACTCGATGGTACAAATTACCGCAGTGTGGTCGAAATTACTTATAATAATACCCTACTATAATAATACCTAAACTAACCAACCCCTAAATTTACAAACTAGTAGGTATAGAAAGGAGACAAAATAATTTTGTAAAGTGGGTGAAAAAAAAAACACGAATTACCACTTCCTTATATAAAACAAAGTCGTCCGCCGCTTCTGTCTGTCGTTCGCGATAAACTCAAAAACTACTGCACCGATTTTCATGCTGTTTTCACCAATGCATAAAGTGGTTCTAGAGGAAGGTTTTAGTATATAATAACAGACATCCACGTGGGTGAAGCCGCGGGCTAAGTGCTAGTATAAAAATAAAATACAATCATTGATCAATTAACGGTGGCGGCCCAGTGGTAAAAGCTGCGACTTACGATTTACGGTTGTAGATTTGAACCCAGACAGTCGCTTTACTCTGTGTAAATTACTTCATCACCACTGCTCTCAAAACGGTGAAGGAAAACATCGTGAGGAAACAGGCATGTTCTAGAACCAAAAAGTCGAAGACTATGTGACATCTACCAACCCGCACTGGGCGCGTGGTGGATTACGGCCCACTCCCTCTCGCTAAGAGGAAGCCTGTGGCCCAGCAGTACATTATAGGCTGATTATAGTTGATAGTACACTGTACCATACACTGACAAATTATGCTTAAAAACTGAAACCACACGACTGAAAGTTCATTTTTGTTTCATTCCCCGTTCACACGACACCGAAATCACATAGAAATAAACGTTTTTTTTTTGCTCATTTCATTATTCAATCATTCGGAGTGCGAGTGAAAGATGCCAAATACCGATACTAAACATCGCATTACAAATGAATTCTTTTTTTAATTTTGGTTCATTTTGCGTGTCAAACATTCCACATCGAGTGAAAAATGCCGAATGAATGACATAATGAACAAAATGCGTCTGATAGCAGCTTAACAGTGGATAGTCTATCTATATTTATTAGTTGACTAAAGCCTCGGTCACACGCAGCATATACTCGCTACTATTAGGCACTCGCAGCGAGAACTCGCTGTGTGTGACAGGCTATTCGCTGCGAACAGATTCACTCACCGCGAGTTGAATTCCCCGCGATTTGAATTTAACATGTTCAATTTTTACTCTCTGCGCATGCGTACTCACCGCGAGAATTCGCTGTGTGATATTCCCTATCATCATACTCGCTGCGAGTAGCCATTCTGCTCAGCGTGCCGCTTCTCACTACACACTAGGTATTTGGGGCACCAACAGACTGTCGAAATTATCGTGTAGGACTCGCTATGTGTGACAGGCTTGCAGCGAATTGCCGTTGCGAGTATTATTCGCAGCGAATACACTCGCAGCGATTATTCGCTGTGTGTGACCGAGGCTTTAGGGCGAATTTCACAAATAAAACTAAACGCGTTCAAGAGCTATCACTGGCATTATTAGGAATATTGATACTGACAGCTCTTATTGCGGTTAACTTGTTGTAGTATACATTTTATCGAGTGGCGTTGAACTTTTTGCTGATACGTATGTACATATTGAAAGCTTACATATACGTTTCCGTTGCTCTTTTCAATACGGTTACCCAACCTATCTGCCAGTTACAGATTTGTACACATTCAACAGTATTCATCCAAACTGATTGTGACATGAAATTGGCAGACGCCTACTTGTATCCAATCAAATAAATGTCTGTTTTCTGAAGCAAAAATGTAATAAATAAATATCAGCATCGTTTGCTTTTCCATACAGTTACGTAAGGTGGAAAAGAATGTCCTTTATTTTCATCGTCCCGTTGATTTTCATGGAACGAATTGCCCTCGTAAAATTATAATGTGCAACACTAAAGTGGCCTGCACGAATGTTTGATTTGCTTGGGGTTAATGTTCGTGCAGCTAAGAAATAGAATGTTGACTTTATTGTGTAAACAAAAACTTGCCGACAGCTGGTTACAGGCCATGAACGCGCTACGTAAGAAAAAGTAAAGCCGATCAATTTTTTTACGAAAATTTTACTATACAACATAAACGTAGCATACGACAAGCACAACTAATATCACCCAAAGATAATGAATAAAGTCTTGAAATGAAATTAATATTATGTACGAATCGAGTATTTTCAATTTCTAAATCGTTCGAATTCATTCATTTTTACTCCGCGCGTTTGGGCTAGGCTCACTGACAAAGCAAAAGGAAAAAACTACCTATAAAAAATGAATTTCCACATTTTTAATCAACAGAACAAAACGAATATCTGAATAACTTATGTTTGTTAAAAATGAAGATGGTATTTCTAAAATGTAATTCTTGCAAAGGAAAAATATTCAAATATAAATTTTTTGGTCAGTTGGTAGACTCAGTCACAGATATTATAATACTACGTACATAATCCCATACAAAGAAATGACACCATCCTAAGTCTGGCTATTGAGCTGGCTATTTTTCATCCTCCATTTTTTTAACAGATGGCAGCATCAGCGACTCACTAATTGCCAGAGACTGTTTTACAATGCCATCTAGGAGTCTTGCCTAGATACTACGCAAGATTCCTAGATGTTTTTCTTCCTTTTTTACGTTTTTTCTTCCTAGGTGTTCAATTTTTATATTTCGACGTAAAGTACTAGATAAAAAAAAAAGTTGTTTGATTTTCCTTAATGAAACGACTTAAAAGCAAGTTTAAAGTGACCCTGTCATCACTTGAGTAAAACGCCATCTATTGCAAAGAGCTCTCGACAAAATGATTAACAGATGGCTACTTTATCATTCTAAGGGTTCGAATTGAAGTAAACGGCTTAATTTAAGTTTTTATGTTGAAAATACGAGATTTATGAGTGTAAATAGATAAATCTGCATTAAACAAAGATGTTTTAATTTTTACTAATATCACCTCAGCCAAAATTTGCCGTATAACGCTTTTTAGTGATTTTTAATTTCATAAATTGTTACTTATGCTGCCATCTATGATTTTTTTTCAAGACTAATTATAATTTGTTCGAGTTGAGACCCCATGACTCAGTTAAATAATGTAATGTTCTAACTTTGGGTAACCGTAAAAAAGATAATAGGACAAGTACAAAACCTTGACCAGATCCCTAAGGGTTGTAACAAACATCTCGTTACATACTATACGAAATAAAATTGGAAACATGAAGGAAATTGCAAACTTAAACGTTTGGGTTTTGGTAGGGAATGTCGAGCTCCTGAAGTATGTTTTGAATTTGTTTGAAAAATAGTAGGAAAGCTCGTGTTACCATCTTATCTAAGTCTGTCGCCATAGCAACAATGTTAACAGCATTTTTGTGTTTCGGTAGATTGAGGTAAGATAGCCAGTTCCTGTATGGTTGAGGATTTGATTCCACCTTCAGCCTGATGATAATAATAATCTATTTGACTAAAATAAGAAACACATATTACAAAATTGAATATTGACAATATACAGTAAATAACGACTTAAAGTTTGTAATATACAAAGTTTGGGACTATCTGCATCCGAACTAGGTGGTAAACCTGTATCTCGCATTACATTTGATCCCCATAAATAAATTGTGAATATTTAGTAGCCATAAACTTTATTAGATTGCCATGTTAGAATGTATGTGGAAAGCACCTATGCATAAAGTATGAGAAAAAAAGTAAGTGTCGTGTGGGTGTGTGTGTGTGTGTGGGGTGGATCACTTACCATTACATGAGATGAAGGCCAAGAGCTTCCCCGTTGTGGTTATAAAAAAAAAACCTAGCTAACTTCTAACTCAAAACATCGACACTGTCCACTGTTGTATAAAAATTGTGAATTTATAAGCTAGACACTGTATCTTAAAATGCAGGTTAGCCTAGTTTTAAAAGGCAGGGTTACATTTAATTATGTATAGAAATTTTTGCAACACACTGTAATGCCTAGAATAAGTCTACCCACTAGTTATATCTACTTGTGTACATTTTTGTAACTATTTTGGTAAATAAACTTTATTACTTTATTATAACTTTATTAACTAACCTGTTTGTTAATTAAGAACTACAAAGTGCAACTGCTAAACTCTCCCCTTTGACCGATGACCGTAACTTTCTCTTTAGTGGTTGTCCATGTTCTGAATATTTACGGGCTAACGTACTAGCTCGGTTGCTCGGTTGCTCGGTTGCTTGGTTGACGTGCTCTCTTTAGTATACCTTTGACCAATATCAAAGTCTTTGATATTTCGTCCGCACTACGGTACTTAAAACATTCGTGTTCCATTCCTGATAGGTAGTTCCCGAGAACTTTGAATTTCGCATTTATTGCTGAAATCATGCGCAAAAAATCTTGTTTTAGATACATCTTTAAACATATTTTGTGTATTTGTATTCACGTTCTCGAAAACGGCTCTAACGATTTCGATGCAAGTTGCAATATAGGGACGAAATATCGATCTAACTATACTCCATTCACAATAGCATTAGACAGAAGTTAAAAAAGGTTAACTTTAATGTACACTTTGTAAAAAAAGTACAATACACTTGTTACAGTTACAATTGACGCCAAATTAATTCAAATCTCTTCGTATACCAGCTGTCACACTTCATTGTAATCATTTTAACTATTTATCTTATGAAATTAAGAGGCTTTCATTTAAATATATTATTTATTATTTTATTATATATTATTTCATTCCAATTTAAAATGAAAGTGTCAATGCTAAAAACCTAGAAGAAGCAGGAGTGAACAATACCGTGAACGTTTTTCGTTTCACTATAATTCTACCAAATCTAAAAGGTCACATAATCCCTTCATAAGCTGTGACAGCCGGGTCTTTTTAATTTTACCGGTTTATCTCGTCTGTGAAATTGACTTAAATGTTCTGTGATTGTCCTGTCATTAAATAAATAAAATAAATAAATAAAATTCATTTATTTCTGGCAACAAGACCCATATCTGACAATTACATTATTCCATTTCATAATAATTAAAATAAAATAAAAGATAAATTCATAATAAATGTCAAAATTATACAATACATTAATGTCATTCCCTTGTGAATAGTTGTGAATGCTACGCCTTGTGTTTTGTTATTGTCGAATTTTCGTGATTTAGTTGTTATTTGTCAGGTACTGTTTTTCCTATGTCTCCCAAGAAAAATAGAAAGCAGCAAACTGTCATCAATATTTTTAAGCAATTTAAGGAGTCCTGGCCTGCAGGAACTCCTTGTTATAAGACTGAGATGATAAAGAAAACCGCAGAAGTTGCCGGTAAGGATGATTACTAAAATTATTACTATACAATTTAATCATACATACAGGTCACACAACAAGTTTAATATAGCATGACACCACTATAAAGTCCTCAAAAGAAGCACATCGTGCAGGTCTATCCACTGGTTTAAAGAATACAACGGGAAAAGGAAGGCGGCTTATCATTGTTCATATTGGTATGTGCTTGATTTACTTGCTTTTGCTTTTAATACATTTTGTTGACTGTCCTCACCATTAACAAATGAACACCCATTGTCATTGACTATTAATTAAGTAATATTATTGTATTAGGAAGTAACACATGTAAAGCGAACTAAAAGTTATAGTAGTATAGTATATACAGAATGTTAACTAACAAAGGGCGTTCCCGTTAACCTGCAACAGTATAGCGTGTATACATGCTAAAAAAAATATTACAAATAAAATAAAAAAAATTTTTTTTTGTTTGTGTCGTGAAATGTTCACAAAACGATTAAATTAAAACGTAAAAGAAACACTCTGTACACGCACACTTGTATTTCAACGTAGGAAAACAAGTGTGACAAGTGGGCGTGTACAGAGAGTTTATTTTCCGTAACAATTTAATATTTTTTGTGAAAATTTTACTATATAAAAACAATTTTTTTTTTTTTTTATTGGTAATATTTTTTTTAGCATGTATAGACGCTATACTATTGCAGGTTAACGGGAACGCCCTTTGTTAGTTAACATACTGTATAAGACCTATTTCTAGCAGTGAAATTATATGGGTACGGAAAAATTGACTTGTAATTATTGTATTTCACAGGATCAACTGAAAGGTTTTTAACGGATGCTGCATTAATATTTGATGCAAAGAAAGGTGATGGAGATTACCAACCACTCCGAAATGGACGCATTTATTTCCTTTATTCTTAATTAAACTTAAATCACCATGTGATTAGTTGTTACATTTATTCGTTTTGTTGTAATGTATGAAGATGTAATAAAGCATGATTTAAAATAAAATGACTTTGATTTCGTTTATCTAATTATTTAGTAGACTGCCTTAGATTTATCTAAAAAAGTTATAAATTAACTTTGAAATAAAAGGTTTTGCATTCCTGCTTCTACAAGCCTCTTTTTTCTAATGCTATAATAAACTGAGTATAGGTCTCATATCTGTGAAAATTCGTTTTCTCTATTTTCACCCGAGCAAAGATCGGTCGACCAGGTACTAATAGTAATTTGTTCAAAACTGTGGAAGAAGCTTCACACTTCCACGAGGCTTCAAACGTAACAAATCAAATTATTTCTGTAGCTTCAAGGCACCTGTAAGTAACAGGAACAGCTTAAGACTTAAAGGAAACTTAAAATAAGTTGTATATTAGTTTAGAAACTGGCATCTGACAGTGTATAAAAACGTTATATCTCATCCTTACATCTATATTTATAAATAAAATGAATCCCTATTTCCCTTGTTCACGCCATCACGCGTGAACGGCTGAACGGATTTGGATGAAATTTGGGACATAGGTAGACCATGAACTGGAGAAGGACATAGGATATTCCCACGGGACCTTTTATTCTGATATTCCCACGGGATCGAGACTTATGCGGGTGAAACCGCGGGGCGCAGCTAGTATATTATTATAAAACAAAGTCCTCCGCCGCGTCTGTCTGTTGTCCTGTTCGCGATAAACTCAAAAACTAATCCACCGATTTTCATGCTGCGGTTTTCACCATGGATAGACTGGTTCTCGAGGAAGGTTTTAGCATATAATAACCGACATCCACGCGGGCAAAGCCGCCGGCGGAAGAAAGTAAGAAATATAATGAAGAAAAAAGTAGAAATACAAAGTTTAGAATGCAGTTAGTTTAGCTCTTTGTGAACACGAAACTCAACTGCAACGAGCACTGAAAGAACTGAAAACTGCTCGAAACTTCGAGAAATACCAAAAGTTAAATGAATCGTGGAGTAATACGTTGGAGTAATTTCCATGCGAACAAAATTCCACGAAAGGCTTGGATTTACTTAAAAAGAATCTTTAAAAAATCTGCATATTGAAATTGAACTATTAAAAATTCTGTTTGAACATCAACGAATTGAATAAATCGAATCGTGCATAAAACACGCTTCGACGCTTTTTTTATTCGATACGAACTTAGATGCGTAACTTTTCTCATTATTGGCAAATGATAAAAACTAAAAAGTAATTTATTTACTAAGTTCACCATGCTTCGTGTCTACCAATTAAACTGCATTTGCTGAAATTATTTAGCTTCTTTTGTAGAATCTTGAATGATAAGCTTGGAAAGTCTAGTTTTAAAACATCATAATGCCTACTAGCACTTTGACGACTTCGTCAGCCTTTTTTTGAGGGTGGGATATCTTCAAATGACTTCTCCCGCTCTGGGCGGAGCGGGAGGGCGTGACAGACTTTTACTGACTAAAACCCACCCGTGTTCCTTCAGTTGCTTGTTGCCAAGGGCCCTTTCGGACTTTCCCGCAACCACTGGCAGACTTTCCCGCAACCCCTGCCAGGACTTTGTCTCTTTCCCTTGGGAATTTCAGACTTATTCCTTATCTACATCATAAAGAGAACTTCTGCGCAAAATTTCGGAGTTCTAAGTCCAAGGATTGCCTATTGTCATCAACCTGGCAAAAATGCAGACTCCGGGCTTCTGAGAAATTCTTATTGGAATAACTCCAAAAATACTTTTCCCGACCTGGGAATCAATCCCAGGACTTCATGCCAAGCAGCAGCGCTTGTGACCACTAGACCAACGAGGCAGTTTATAAGTAGATAGTTAAGTAATACGAAGTTTCTACTCGTCAATATTTCATTACCTCACTAGTTCCGTCGGATTACGGCATTATGCCGCATTCCGACGGTGCGCCATATTACGGACGGACACAGACGAGCCCGCACGACGCACCGTGGGAAGGTGTACGTGTGGGGTATTGAAGACATCGGAAGTTCCTCGGTGTGCGGTGCGTGGCGGTCTGTGGTCGTCTGCCATGCGTGTCCATCCGCAAAATCGCGGATCGTCGGATCTCGGCATTATGCCGCAGTCCGACAGTGCGCCATATTGCGGACGGACACAGACGAGCCCGCACAACGCACCGTGGGAAGGTGTACGTGCGGGGTATCGCAGACATCGGAAGTTCCTCGGTCCGCGGTGCGTGGCGGTCTGTGGTCGTCTGCCGTTCGATCGTCGGATCGTCGGATCTCGGCATAAGATAGCAACGCCGAGAACAACGGCGACGTTGTAATTACATTACTGTGAGCGAAATGGACGCACTGATTGTTCTGGGAGCGAGGCGTTCGTAGATTTTTTATGCTGTGTTCTATACTATGCTAGGATTTTTGTCCCGAGTAATTGTTAGCGGTGATTGTAATTATATTTTGATGCATGTTTCAGGGAGATCTATGTTAGTTATGTTGAATTAAACTTGTAAATTATTGTTTTACTTTTTTTTTGTCTTTTGTTAGGTACTAAATCATCACCTGCCTAGCCTTTTCCCAACTATGCTGGGGTCGGCTTCCAGTCTAACCGGATGCAGCTGAATACCAGTATTTTACATGGAGCGACTGCCTATCTGACCTCCACAACCCAGTAACTGGGTAATACGATACCCCTTGGTAAGACTGGTTGTCAGACTTTCGATCTTCTGACGACCCGTAACGACTGTCAAAGATCCACAAATGACAGCCGGGACCAACGGCTTAACGTGCTTTCCGAGGCACGGAGGAGTCTCGGTATGTAAAGATGGTCACCCATCCACGGACCAACCCCGGCAAGCTTAGCTTAACCTGATGGATCGACCCGTGCGGCTGTTATTACTTAGCCACGAGCTCCTTTTGTTACTAAATCATGTTTTAGTAAAACCCAATATTTCTATAGATTATCAGCAGCACCGGTGATGGTGTTTCTAAGTCCTGAATCTTGTCTCATGTTGGGCAAAACCTGCTTCTGTAGCGCATCAGGGATGTTTGCTGAGCAGTGACAGCCTAGTGGTGTGACCGTCAGACTGTCAAGTCATAGGTCTTGAGTTCGAACCCAAGACACGCACCTCTGACTGACGTATTGTATGACTAGCTACTGCTCGCGGCTTCGCTCGCGTGGTATGTCGATGAAAAGTAGCCTATGTCCTTCCCCAGGGTGCCATCTATCTCCTTGCCAAATTTTATCGAAATCCGTTCAGTGGTTTAGGCGTGAAAAGGTAACATACAGACAGACAGACTTACTTTCGAATTTATAGTATTAGTATGGATTATCAATTGCTTCAAAAACGGTGAAGGAAAAAATCATGAGGAAACCGGCATGCCTGAAAGTATTTCTCGACGACATGTGAAGCCAAGTCAGAGGCCATGGGTGGCCTTAAAAGTCTGACACCAGGTTAGTTACAAACCACACGAAAAGAAGAAGAAGAAAGAATGTTTGATGATGCTCGTGTTGACGCTAAGATCCGAAAAAGATGCACTTTCCTGGTGCGCCGTGGGCAGGCTAGCTCCAATATTATACAAACTGGAGTTGTTGTGTGTGAATCGCTGCTGCAAGCTTTCCACGTTGGTTTTGACCTTATAGCACGGGATTCTCATAACTATAAGGCAGTGTTAGGTTAGATGTGTGTGTAAAATCTAAAACTAGGCAACTAGAATCAATTTTATTTTCCCCTTAATTATGATGTTCAAAAGTTGTTTTTTTGTGCATAATTAGACTTTGTTATTTGTTGCCTTTCGACTGCATAAAATCACAGAGTAAAATTTTTTTTTTTTAATAGACGTTTCGTCCCCTGGTTCATTTTCAATGGCACACACTCTACTTTCTTTCTATTCAATATTTATATTCAGGCCTAGAGCCTTTTTACGTGAACGCTGTCCCCCGAATCAAAGAGCGTCTGTACTGTACTCAAATGTATTAGAAAGGATGAGGAAAAGGTTTCGTAAAAGTGTTCCCTTTTTGGTACGAAAGGGAGAATTTAATTAAACGTAGTTAAATGTTAATTGATTCAGGCGTGACTTTGCGGAAATACATTATAAAATACAATAGACGTAGATATATTTAGTAAACTATTCCGCTTAACTATTCTCCAAGACTCATAATAAAAAAACCCTGTAAGAAATCGACACGTGTTTCACCTCATCGTGCATCCTCAGGATGATGATTGACCAGTCGCAAACCAGAACACGACGTGTTGCCACACCGAGCGCTGGACGCAGAGCTCTGCATCCAGCGCTCGGTGTGGCAACACGATGTGCTTTGAACCCTGAGGACGGACATAGGCTACTTTTTATTGACATACAGCGCGGGCGAAGCCGCGGGCAGAAGATAAATCTGTATTAAGCACTTAAATAAGGGTAAACACCGTTGTCACTCAAACCATGGGTAGTTGACTTAAATATAAAAATAAATGACCCAGTAACAACAAATAAAAAACCTTATTTTCATTAAAAGATTTAAAAAAGTAAATATTCGTCACTGTCCCGATACTCATGGATACGGGTTCGAGAGAGCTGCGAAACAGTTGACGGCCGGTCATGTAACATCTCGCGCGCCCCGCCCGCCCCCGCCAACCGCCGGCCGCCGTGTTCAGACGCAAATTCGTTGCCCTTGCGTGTAGGGTGAAATATTCTTGTGGATAAGTGGATAAATGTAGATTTTCTTTAAAAAACAAAGTTGTATATTTCCATTGATTTTACGTTCTATAAATGAAACCAAACCACTGGTGTCAAGGATAACGGTGTTTACACTAACACCCTGTATAACTGGCGAAACACGACACGACTGTTTTCCGCCGAATAACAGGCATGAATCGGCATGATGTTATAATGTTATTGAATCTTTAACTGTTTACCAGTATTCTTTTACAATATTTTGCTAGTCAGCTGCTCAGGCGCTCATATTTCCAATAAAACTTGTGTAGCAGCCTTGCACCAATATCGTTCACAGTTACAACTTGTAGTAGAAAGTTTAACGCTTTGCTTAAGCACTGCAAGTTGACGGAACAGCTTGTTTAGCCTCGGTTAGCTTATACGGTTTTTAACTGAAAATACGGAACATTGTGAAATCAGAATTTTTGTTTTAATAAAAATACGAAGTGTCGTTTTTGGTTCGCAAACAGTATTACATAAAACTTCACTAGTGTAGTGCAGCTTGTCATACATTTCAGCATGTGATTATGGCTAAAGGCGGCAAAGATTTCCTAAGAGCCTTTTTCGCATCAAAATATTGGACTTACAGTACATACACACAGTTACACGGCAGACAAAAAAACAAAAGCTTTTTTTTAAACGTTTGAGATGAAAACATCCGCAAAACGAATTTAATTTTACTGTTTTCTTAAAATACTCATCAGGGTATCATAGCCCGTGTTTTGATCGCCTACTTCAAATTATTCTGAGTACGGGTTCGCTATTACAAATGACTTTTGTTACCTCGAAATGTACGCAAGATAATATTAATTGGATTCTATGTTAACAGTATAGATTTAGTTGAAAACCTTTTTTTTTTTGAGGTTGGGAAACCATCAAATTCCTTCTCCCGCTCTGGGCGGAGGGCGTATCAGACGTTTACTGACTAAAACCCACTCTTGTTCCTTCAGTTGCCTGTTGCCAAGGGTTCCGGTATTCCTTTTGGACTTTCCCGCAACCCTTGCAGGCATGGGTCCTAGCGGACCCCACCAATTGTGCTGAAGTTTCTTTAAGGCGCGCGTGGAACGCAACGCGCCGTCGACCCGGGCGGCGGGCGGCGCAACGCGCCGTCGATCCGGACGGCGAGCTACCCATTGCTCGCCACCGGTATGGCTAAAGTTTTAGCCTTTAGTTGATAACCTGACTGAATCAAATTTAAAAGTAGTATAATTACGTAAACCTACATGGGCACTTATGGAACGTCTGAAGCTAGATTCACGATTCCAATTGGTAATTTCCTACGGAGAAGAGCCATCAAGAAACTCCACGGTTACTCTTTTACAAATAATTGGATTTTACAATTTTTCCAAATTACAGTTTGAATAGGTCCTGTGGGCCTGTCAACAAGTACTAGTCGAGCTATACAATATTGGTAGATATTGCCCTCGGACTGGTCAGATGGCTGTCACTTAGATACCATGCAACTTAGCCGCATAGCGTTAAATTGGAAGCCGACTGTAACATAATTGGGATCAGATTAATCCTACAAAGGACAGCTTTAAGCCATTGAACGGCGGTTAACGTACACAATAGAGCATCTATTGTTGTCTGTTCTACCATTACTAATGTGTGTATAGTTGCCCTCATAGTTGTTTGACCACTTTTGGCCCACAACAATTAATTCCCACTACATTGAAACTTCATTACATAACATTCCCCAAAGGGTTAGGCAGATGCGTTAGGTACGCATCTGCCTAACCCTTTGGGGAATGTTATGTAATGAAGTTGCATAATCCTACTGCTGGGACACAGGCCTCCTCTCGGTGAGAGGGAGTGGCCGAAATCCACCACGCGGGCCCAGTGCGGGTTGGTAGATGTCACATGTCTTCGAATATTTGGTTCTAGGACATGCCTGTTTCCTCACAATGGTTTCCTTCTAAAAATAATTACACACATTTCGCCAATTATGTTTAAGTCCCATATAATAGGTGGTGAGCCTATTGCTATCAACTGGGCAAATTGATACTTTATTAAGGTTGAAACTATCAGTCACAAGGACGAATACATCGTGCCGTTTTGTGACGTGCAAGTGACATTGAACCTTATGCTGATAAAGCAATTACGACGTTGACTATATCTAAATGGTTTTTTGGGTAAATTGAATCTCGAGGGAAAATAATGGAAAACTGATTACTGAGCAGACGTTAGGCTGATTTTAGAGTCACGCTGAGCGTCGCTGAGCGTCGGCGCTGACGGCCCAATATCTATGATTATATATCATCATCCTGCTCAGCGCTGACGGCCGTGCCGTGCGATAATCATACATATTGGGCCGTCAGCGCCGACGCTCAGCGACGCTCAGCGTGACTCTAAAATCAGCCTTAGGAAAACAATAACTCGAAATGCAACATTTCATAAGATCACGCCTGTACTACTACTGTGAAGGGTTAGGCAAAGGTGTATTGAAAAGTTAGGCAAGTAAGCAAAATTGTAATCCTAACTAATATTATAAATGCAAAAGTGAGTTTGTATGTTTGTTTGTTACACTTTTACGCTAAAACGACTCAACTGATTGAAATGAAATTTGGCACATGGGTAGACCATGACATGAATTAGGACATAGAATACTTTTTATCCCGATATACCCATGGAATCGAGACTTATGCAGGTAAAATCGGGGCGCAGCTTGTACGATGATGTCATAGGAAATCTCGATATTTTGTCAAGTCCTAAAAACCGTGGGAAGTAGGAGAGGGTCGCTAAATTGTCCGTCAATTCAAATCACAACTGTCATTCTGTGACAGTACGTAGTGTGTCATGTGCTTAACAACTAATTTCCCTTCTGTACATCCACATTTCGCCAGTTATGTTTTTGTTTAAGTCCCATGTAACTTGCACTTGCTTGCGTCCATTAAAAAGATTAGGTTTTGGCTACAACATACTCGTTTAAAATTCAGATTTAAACAAAGCAAAAGGTAATTACGTATGTCTGAGTTCACTGTCTGGATGTGTTTTTATTAAAAATGTACGGCTAAGCCAGTAAAATCCCTATATTTTAAGCGAAGTATTCATGAAACCACACCTCATATAATTTCCATTTCGCTGTAAACTGAGCCATTTATGAATCTTTCAGGGTTTTCTTACCGCACAGTAGACCTTATTAAGTTTATTTATTGAAATCACGAATATATCACCTTTACAGACTCCATCCAAGGCGATGTTATAAGTCACATTATTACAAATTTTCCTATAAGTAAAGTTAGCCGCATCTAATCACGTTGTTTTTATAGGATATTGTTTTTTTTTTATAGCTTATTGGGAACATGTAGTTAGTAATAACACCTACGACGCCCTTGAATATCGGAAACATCAGAATGAAACGCTATTGTGGTAAGGCCCGGATATACACAAGAGGCGAGGGGCGCGGGCGTGTCGACGGTGTGGCGCGGGCGTTGCGCCGTTCCTTTCATATTTCATAGAGCGACGAGGCGCGGGACATTGGTACACAGGCGGCAGGGCGCAGCCGAGGCACGGGCCATATCAATTAGCCTATAACGTTCCCATTGCTGGGACACACTAGGCCTCCTCTCGTGAGAGGGAGTGGTCCATAATCCACCACGCGGGCCCAGTGCGGGTTGGTAGATGTCACATATCTGCAATTTTTTGGTTCTAGTTCATGCCGGTTTCCTCACGATGTTTTCCTTCACCGTTATGAGAGCAGTGGTGATTAAATAATTTACACAAAATAAAGCAAACTCAAACTCAAAGCATTTATTTCAATTAAACCATTTACAGGCACTTTTGAATTGTCAAGGAGTCGGTCAGTCAGAAATATGAAGCTAGTTGCCCATTCCAAAGCGTAGTAGGTACCTATGGAGAAGAACGGGCAAGAAACTCCACGGACACCCTTTTAAATCAAAATTGTAGCAGACGAGAGCTCAGTCTGTTAGGCGGGGGTGTCGGAAGGCTTTATTCACCAAAAAAACCACTTGTCAGCTTAATATGTATATTGCATCACACGTTACACGATAATCACAGTTATGTCACAAAAGTGTACATCAAAACTTAACACTATGACTATAACTATTACAAGAAAACAAACTACGATTTAACACGGCAATAACGAAATAATATAAACTATGGAACTAAATCTAGAGAAAACTAGATGTCCTAAAAACTGAGCGCGATACGAAGCAGCAGAACACGGAACGCGACAAACGTGCTACTTCGTTGGAGATTCAGAGACGAATGAGTGACGATTCACTGACAAGGAAATGACGATTGCCTTGAATTTTCCAGAGTCTGGATATAAGTAAACTTGTCACATACGCACAAGTTGCGTGTGAGTCACGTACTAAACTTTAATATACAACCAATTATTCTAGACACCTCGATTAGACAGGGGGTGATGCAGGGGATCGGGTGTCTGCGGGGTACCGCCGGATTTGGGCGTGCCGGGGGTAGTGAAAGGGACGCGGGGAAGAGATACTACGCAGTTATCTTGATATATAATACTGTTTACATTAAAGAACAATAGAATTGTTCGCAAACTGTACATCGCGTCCTATTTACATTATGTAAAGTACTCATTCTAAGGTATTTTGACCTAACTAAGCGATTACGATTAATTAAAATAGTGTATCTCCTTTACATAAAAAGTTATTAACATTTTTGTCAGTATATAAAGGTAATTTGTACTTTTAACATATTTTCGTATGGAATTATGATTCCCAGAAGGTAAATACACTAGTATATAAGGCTACATTGTTAGAATAATGACAGCTAAGCTCATTTTTCTTCATTTAAACATTGTACATGGCACTTGAGTGCTTTATTTCTTATATAATTATTTTTACACAACAAATATGAGAGCCTTATGCATTTTAAATCGCATGACATAGGGATCGAACCCATGATCTAGGTATATAATATCTTTAGATTACGTTCTCGCTTTTTATTTAATGGGTTTCCTATAGGAATCGAACCTATATATGTTTCCCATGTTTACATAGGTACTTATGATTCTACATGTGTGTCATCGTGCTTCCCCAACATTCCACCCCCTGTAACAGGGTTCCACCGCATTACATCCTGGTCGGTGGGAAGCACGACGATCTTTGCTACGGGCCGACGCAGGACCCCACTTATTGTCTTTACATCGACGACACGAACGATGCCATCGTTGCCGTTGTACACTGCTTTAATCACTCCTTTGGTCCACGCACTGCGTTCTTTGTTATTGTCCGCGATCACTACGATATCACCAACCCGCACATTTGGCACATTGTTTGCCCACTTTTCTCTTCTTTGTAGAGTTGGGAGATACTCCCTCAGCCAGCGCCGCCAGAACATGTCGGCGAGCGCGCTTACGCGCCGCCACTGCCGTCGGGAGTCGACGTCCTCGTCGTCTGCTGGCGCGAACGGAGTGCTCCCGGACGCCGTGCCCAGGAGCAGATGATTGGGAGTCAGGACCATGGGCTGGTCGTGATCGTCGTGGACGTAGCTCAGAGGCCGGCTGTTGATGATCAGCTCGGCCTCGGTGAGGAGGGTATATAGGACCTCCTCACTTGGTGCACGTTCCTTGAGCGTGCTGCGAAGGGCGTTTTTTACTGAACGCACGAGCCTTTCCCAGCAGCCACCCATGTGTGGGGCTGCCGGGGGATTGAAGTGCCACTCGATGCCGCGGTTGATGGCTTCGGCCCTGATTTGACCCTGGTTTAGGTCTTTCAGGGCTGCTCGGAGCTCGGAGTTGGCCCCGATGAAATTTGTACCCTGGTCAGAGTACATGTGCGCCGGCTGCCCGCGGCGCGCAATGAGGCGCCGCAGGGCGAGTATCGCCGAATCGGCGCTCAGCGAGGCGGCCAGTTCAAGGTGAACGGCGCGCGTTGTGAGGCAGGTGAATAGGGCACCCCACCTCTTCTCGCGGCGCCGCCCAATCGCCACCTCCATCGGGCCGAAGTAGTCCACGCCCACTTGGACGAAGGCTCGTCTGGACGTCGTCACTCTCGCGAGTGGTAGGTCACCCATTTTGGGTGGTGCCGGCCTTGCTCTGGAAGTTTTACACAATTGGCAATTAGCGACCACAGCCTTAACAGAGGTCCTTACTTTTGTTACCCAATATTTTTCCCTTAAGTTGTTTACGACGGTCTCATGGTTGGCATGTAGGGCCAGCCCATGATAGTAGGCTATGAGTTTTCGGGTCAGAGGGTGACGACCATCTAATATAATGGGATGCCTCTCTTCGAAAGTGAGCACCTCGCAGGCACTCAGGCGTCCCCTGACCCGTAGCAGCCCGTCGTCTGTGATCATTGGATCTAAAACTTTAATATTACTGTTCTTGGGAACGGGCAAGCCTTTAAGGATGGCGGCCCGCTCGTTCTTAAAGCTGTCTTCCTGGCACAACCTCATGAGATGGTTGTGCGCTTCTTCTATGTCGCGCCGCTGCATCTCTGGAGACGACCGACGCTTGCGACATCGGCCGATGAATATCAGGACTCGCGCCATGACGCGCCGTACTCGTACCCACGACGAGTAGCGCTCGTACTGGAGGAGTGGTGCTGCTGGCTCAGCTGTAGCGTGGACCCGCTGAATGCGCTCGAGGTCCGCCTCCGCCGCCTCAGCCTCGCGACACACCGGCCACCGCTCCTGTGGATCACAAAGAAACAAGGGGCCACGCAGCCATGCTGCGTGGCTATCGGGCCAAGACAATCGGGTCGCTTTGTCTGCAGGGTTCTCCTCCGAGGGTACCCAGCGCCAATTGCCTCGGTCCGATAGTTTATCTATCTCCGCCAATCTATGGGACACAAATCGTTGGAATTCCTGGGCATCAGAATTTATCCATTTGAGGACCGTCTTACTGTCGGTCCAGTACGTTTTACATTTAATAGGTAGCCCTAGTTCGGTCTCCATCGTGTTTGCAAGTCGGCAAGCTAACAGGGCCGCTTGCAACTCGAGACGAGGGATTGAAACCACTTTTTGTGGTGCAACCCGGGCTTTTCCGGCTAGCATGACAACCTCCCTATTCCCGGTGGCGTCATATCCCACTAAATACGCTACGGCTGCGTAGGCTAGCTCGCTAGCGTCGCCGAACACATGAAGTTCAAGGTCACGAAGGTCAAGCCCATACCAACGTGGTATTTTTACCTCTTGCAACTTCTCCAAATTATTGAGCCAGGCGAACCATACCTTGGCGTCCTTGTCTTTCAATGGTTCATCCCATTGAATCCCCGACTTCCAAATCGCCTGCATTAGTATCCTAGACTGGATTATACACGGATACAGAAACCCTAAAGGGTCATAAATCGACATAATGAAGCTCAAGAATTGACGTTTAGTAGGCACTATGCTACCGTTCTTTATGTCTTCGGGTAGTCTTTTAAAAGATAGGTCAAAACCTAACTCATCCTCTTTAGGTGCCCAAATTAAACCTAGCGTTCTTTCCATAATGCCTAGACCCTTCTCGAGGGCCACCTTTTCTGGCATGTCTACTTTGAGCTTATTCATCAGTTCTGATGAGTTGGTGACCCACCCCCGTATATTAAATCCACCGGACGCGTGAATATGGGTCACTTCCTCTATAAGCTTATTAGCTTGCTGCTCTGTCCAAGCACTGTCTAAATAATCGTCCATATAGTGTTTGCTTCTAATGGCCTCTACGGCCTCTGGATACTTATCCTCAAACTCACTGGCATTCTTATTCAATATGTAAATTGCCGTTGTCGGAGATGAGGTTGCTCCAAAAATCATCGAGTTCATTGCGAACACGCTCGGCTCTCGGGTCTGATCCGCGCCTCTCCACAAAAATAATTGTGCGCCTTGATCCTCGGCCCTTATTCTAATTCGCATAAACATGTCCGCAATGTCCCCTGTGAATCCTATTGGACCTATTCGGAATCTAATTAGAATGCCTGGAAGTGAGTTTAATAGGTCCGGTCCGGTCAATAAATTATCATTCAGGCACGTACCGTGAGACGCAGCGGCTGCGTCGAAGACTAGGCGAAGTTTACCGGGTTTGTTTGGGTTCACCACACCAAAGTGTGGTAAGTACCAAATTGGTGTTTGATCCATTTCCCCTTCCAACTTCCTTGCATAGCCTTCCTCTAGGAGCCGGTCTATTTGCTTTGAATAAGCTTCCGCGTAACCGGCATCCTTTCGCATGCGTCTTTCGATACCGTGTAACCGTTGCCGGGCCTGATGGTAGTTATTAGGTAGCTCTATCTGGTCGTGCTTCCATAGCAACCCTACTTCCCATTGACTACCATTTGATACGCGTCTACTGGTATCATCTAATACTTTTAGCGCTCTTTCATTTTCTTTATGTTTACGAGCGTTCTGCGATATACCGATCGCTTCTAGTTCAAATTGCGCTTTGACTAGATCATGCAGGTCAGGGAGGGAGACTGCCATACAATTAATGGATTGTTCACCATTATTATTATTATTACTATCAAATGGCCCATGAACCACCCAACCTAATTTGGTCAGTGAGGCAACCGGCTTACCGGATCGCCCTTGGCGAATGTCCTGGCTGACCAACAGCTGCCAATTGTCCTGCCCCAGTAGCAGCAGCGGCTTAGCGCCCCTCATCTCTTCGCAACCCAAGTCACGAAGGTGGGCATTGTCGCTCAGCATGGCAGCGGACACCGTTTGCGTAGGCAGGTTCATATTATACATGGTTCGGCATTTGATTTTATGTTGCAGTCCGTTCGGCCCTCTAATGTTGACCTCTACGGCCCTTGAGGTCAAATCGCTGACCCCGTAGCCACCCGCCGTCTTTAAAGTGAGCGGGATGCGCGGGCCTTCTAAGTTAGCAGCGATTGAGCTGTCTATAAGTGAGACTGTCGCGCCGTCATCCAGTAATGCGTAACAATTACATTCAATTTGTTTGTCATCAGTTATTGTTACTGGCACGATTTTCAGGAGAGCCGTCGCTCTCCATTCACCTATATTAGTGACGCTTTCGGTCTTTTCTTTGACCGGCTTGCTACTACTGTTTGAGCCCGATGCTTTATCAGCATGCAACAACGAGTGGTGGCTATATCCACACTTGTCGCAACGTTTTGCGCGGCAAAACCTCTTAGGGTGTTTTCTTATTAGACATTTAAAACACGTGTTCTTGGCTTTAATCGTAGCCCATCTATCTGGTACGCTTAATCTACCGAATGTATCGCAGTTTTCAATTGTGTGTTCCTTGTGGCAAACGACACACTCTGCCGGTACCGTAGATTCATCGCTTTGAATATTGACTTTCTGAGCCGACGGTACTCTACTATTGAAAGGGCGCGCGACTGGCTTCTGTTGCCTTACCGGGGGTTTAGATGGACCGGGTTCGAACATATTCGCCTGAGCGTAATAAGACGTGGTACGGTTAATGTGATTTAAGAATTGAGATATAATAGATAAATCCGGAGACACCCGTAAGTCCACCCCCTGCACGCTTTCTAACCCCATCGCGAAATCTCCATACTGAGCCCGCTGTATTGGTGTCAATTTGTTTAATATTTCACCAACCAATTGCGGGTTATTTAAATAGCCGTCAGCTCTAATATTCCTAAGCAGGGACACGACATTTCTTATCGTCGATGCAAATTTTCTTATTTCACGACCGCTTTCCGTTATACGCGGTAGGTCTCTAATCTTTTTTAGAACACTCTGTAATATGAGTGTCGGATGCCCGTATTCTTCTTCTAGAGCACGCATAATATCGTTGGGATCCGTTCCCGACCGCAATAAGTCTTCTACCGATGTTTTAGCCTCGCCATGCAATGAAGTTTTGAGTCGAGCTAGATTCTCAAATGACCTAAAGTTATACATTTCAGTCGTGTCCCAATACATATTCTTATAAGATATCCAATCAGCTGGGTCGCCACTAAAATTAGGCAATTCATATGCCTGTCTAGGTACCGGCCGTGGTCGCGCCATGCTTGTAATTGCATCCGCCAGTCGGTCTATCTTGCTGTCTCTGTCGCCTGACGCCTCCCTTCGTGACTCTCTTTCACCCACCCCGTATGTTGTCCGCCGTGCATCCGACTCCCGGGTCGAACCGGGAGGTGCACCTGCGGCCGGCGTGGTAGTCACAGGGTACGTCGCGGGCAGACGGAATGAAACCTTTTCACAGACTGGCGTGCGCGCCTGTGTCATTGGTACCGTTGTATTCGAAAACGGTACCGGCACAGGCGTCCCTAACACATGCGACACAATATTATTACGGTAATCGGTAAGCGTACTCACATTTTGGCGATTCCCAGCTATGTTGCGAGGCGCGGCCATTCCAGTAGGCCCGCGCCCCACGGACGGGGTACACAACACTGCATCCTTATCACTAGGCACTGCATCCTTATCGCACAACACCGGGCTAGACACACGCACTGTTTCCCTGTTATCAGCTTGAGGCGTAGTGTCGATCCATTGCTCCACTCGTTGTGCTGTACCCACGTCCGATGCTGAATCGTCACTTTCAGCAGCTGCTTCAATTTCAGCTATGTCAGCTTCCATCCTCTTCTTTAGGAGGTTTTCCTTGAGCTTTACTAGCTCACGCTCAGCTTCATATTCGATGCGCTTCTTAATGTGCTCGACGCTCTTGCGGCTATTCTTAGAAGACGCTCTGCTCCGTGGCGACGTATGGCGACCTCTTCCAGGCGCCTGTCCTCCCAGGGGTCCCTCTGACGTACTTCTAGCACTGTAGTCGATCACTCGACCACCCGTCAGAGGGATATTGAGGGCAGACGTCGACGCCATAGTCGGCGCGACGGATGGCGAACCCGGCACTCGTTCAGACTGCATACCGGAGTCCGACACAATTTCTTCACGGCGACGAGCACTTTGTTCCTCTGCCAACCTCCGTAGTTTGCTTCTAGTCGTGATGCTGCTCTTCTGACTCATGGTTGCTACGACCTTATCCGGCTCGAAGGACCAAAATGTAGCAGACGAGAGCTCAGTCTGTTAGGCGGGGGTGTCGGAAGGCTTTATTCACCAAAAAAACCACTTGTCAGCTTAATATGTATATTGCATCACACGTTACACGATAATCACAGTTATGTCACAAAAGTGTACATCAAAACTTAACACTATGACTATAACTATTACAAGAAAACAAACTACGATTTAACACGGCAATAACGAAATAATATAAACTATGGAACTAAATCTAGAGAAAACTAGATGTCCTAAAAACTGAGCGCGATACGAAGCAGCAGAACACGGAACGCGACAAACGTGCTACTTCGTTGGAGATTCAGAGACGAATGAGTGACGATTCACTGACAAGGAAATGACGATTGCCTTGAATTTTCCAGAGTCTGGATATAAGTAAACTTGTCACATACGCACAAGTTGCGTGTGAGTCACGTACTAAACTTTAATATACAACCAATTATTCTAGACACCTCGATTAGACAGGGGGTGATGCAGGGGATCGGGTGTCTGCGGGGTACCGCCGGATTTGGGCGTGCCGGGGGTAGTGAAAGGGACGCGGGGAAGAGATACTACGCAGTTATCTTGATATATAATACTGTTTACATTAAAGAACAATAGAATTGTTCGCAAACTGTACATCGCGTCCTATTTACATTATGTAAAGTACTCATTCTAAGGTATTTTGACCTAACTAAGCGATTACGATTAATTAAAATAGTGTATCTCCTTTACATAAAAAGTTATTAACATTTTTGTCAGTATATAAAGGTAATTTGTACTTTTAACATATTTTCGTATGGAATTATGATTCCCAGAAGGTAAATACACTAGTATATAAGGCTACATTGTTAGAATAATGACAGCTAAGCTCATTTTTCTTCATTTAAACATTGTACATGGCACTTGAGTGCTTTATTTCTTATATAATTATTTTTACACAACAAATATGAGAGCCTTATGCATTTTAAATCGCATGACATAGGGATCGAACCCATGATCTAGGTATATAATATCTTTAGATTACGTTCTCGCTTTTTATTTAATGGGTTTCCTATAGGAATCGAACCTATATATGTTTCCCATGTTTACATAGGTACTTATGATTCTACATGTGTGTCATCGTGCTTCCCCAACAAAAATATTGTTACAAAATATTGGTTACATCATTTATGTTGAAATTATACATGTGAGAACAATGTAGAAAGCACGTTAAAAGCGTCCGCAATTATAACAAACAAATCAAAAATTAAAATAAGCCATGGCAGCTAAGAGATGACCAGTCACAACTGACGGCGCCCGTTCACGAACATGACGCATGGATCAGCACCATTCAGCTCAACCATTTTGAAGGGAGCTAAATGATCCAACACACGCGCCACCATCAGCGAGACATTTGAGTGAGCATGACATTCCCAGCCGCCAGGGCACATTCAAGTCAATTAAAGACAAATTACCCGGTAAATGGCTCTATAGTACATAGTACTCACACCTGTGCTATGCAGTTATATAATACAAAGGAAATTGAGTTTATACAATGCAAAGATGGTCTTACAATCTTCAGCAGCTCCAACATTATTTTCTAATGTTAATTAGTTAGTTGTGGTTGTGGAGCAGGACCAGCATTAAGCCAAGCATTTTTATCAGAAATTTAATCCTCCAACTTATAATATGCCTGCCTGCATAGTGTGCGTTTTATACAAGTTTTGAATTTCGTCTCGTTCAGTTGAAGTATGTGGGGAGGAATTTTATTGTAACATTTTAAACAGTACCCCATGAAAGATGAGTCTACCTTAGCCAGTCTGAAACCTGGTTGAACTAATAGGTCCCTATTTCTAGTACTATAGTTATGTCTATCACCTCTTTTACTAAAAAGATGTAAATTTTTTCTTACGTGCATGATGTTTTCATAGATATATTGGCAAGCTACCGTCATGATGTTAATATCCTTAAACAGTTCCCGTAAAGAATCGCGCCTGCGGAGATTATAAATGGCTCTAATCGCTCTTTTCTGCAGAATAAAGATAGACTCGATGTCTGCAGCCCGTCCCCATAGTAAAATACCGTAAGACATTATGCTATGAAAGTAACTAAAATAGACTAGCCTCGCGGTATCTACATCAGTAAATTGACGGATTTTTCTGTCAGCATATGCTGCTGAACTTAGCCGTCCTGCAAGAGATGTTAAATGAGAACCCCATTGTAGCATTGAGTCGAGCGTGATCCCTAGGAAAACAGTTTTATCGACGAATTCTAGTTTCTCTTGATTCAATATAATCACACAATCCCTACTTTTGACATTTGGTAAAGAAAATTTTATGCACTTAGTTTTTTTTCCATTTAATACTAAATTATTAGCAGTGAACCAATTTTGGACCTGCAGTAGGGCGTTATTTACTTCGTCAAAATTTGTAGCACGTCTATCTACCTTAAAAATTAAGGAAGTATCGTCAGCAAATAACACCATGTGTGGCTGATTTTTTAATAAATGTAGTAGATCATTAATGTACACTAAAAAGAGGAAAGGACCCAAAATCGAGCCTTGTGGAACACCCATTTTTACTTTTAAACCTAGTGAGTTGATACCGTTTATTTGAACTTGTTGTTGTCTATCATTTAAATAAGATTTTACTAAACTGAGCGCAAGTTTTCCAAGTCCGTAATGCTCAAGTTTCAAGAGTAAGGTTTCGTGATCGACGCAATCAAATGCCTTGGAGAGGTCACAAAAGATTCCTATGGCGTCTTGTGCCTCTTCCCACGCGTTAAAAATGTGTCTTAATAAGGTTACACCGGCGTCGGTCGTACAACGTCCTTTGGTGAAACCATACTGTTGGTCGTGAAGGATTTTATTTGTGTTAAAATGATTGAGCATTTGATTCAGCATTACCTTTTCAAACACCTTGCTGAAAACCGGCAGCACGGATACGGGTCTACAATTATTAGTGTCTTTACTGTCCCCGGATTTGAAAAGTGGTATTACCTTACTGTATTTCATTAAATCCGGGAAGACTCCTTGATCCACACACAAATTAAATATTAAGGCTAAGTAAGGCGCTATGGTTTCAATTATGGAGGTGCAGACTTTAATGGACATTCCCCAAAGATCCTCGGTCAGTTTGATCTTGATTTGCTTAAAAGCTTTTATTACTGTTACGGGGTTAATATGCTTAAAGTTAAATTCAATCGGGCAGGCTGAAACGTTCGCCCTTACTAAATCGAAAGAGAGCGATGGCGAGGAGTTTAAGGTTTCAGTAGTTTTAAGTGGGATACTGGTAAATAAATGTACAAATTCTTGAGCAACTTCTTTGCTGTCGCAATTGAGACCGCCACCTGACGTCTCCAGTGTGTAATCGGAATTATGCTTTTTGTTCCTATTCGTTTCATTATTGATAATTTTCCAAACCGTCTGTATTTTATTGTCTGCTGATAACTTTGTTGCTAATGTATAAGGCTTTAGCTGCCCTACAAGTGCTCTTAAAAGTTCTAGAATAAGTAGCAACATACTTACTAAAAGTTTCTGTGTTAATATAAGGCTTAAGGCCATACAGCTCGAAAAGTCTTTCCCTACTTTTCCTGAGTCCTTTAGTTGCCCAATCACTAAATAAAAACTTAGAGCTGATAGTTTTAGTGTTTTTCTTAAAAGTATTATTGAACTCGGTTTGGACTACCGAAAAGAATTCTTTATACAAAATATTGGCATTGTTTATTGAAAGGTCTTGATTACTTAATTTACAAACTAAAGTGCTATTAAATTTATTTAAATTAACAGCTGTTACTGGTCTGAATTGAATCTGCACTTTTTGTATTGGTAAGTTGGACTCAAAAGTTACGGTTTGCCCACTGTGATCAGAAGGGAGATAATTAACGATGGCTTTATCTAAATAGTCGCAGCAACAAAACACATTATTAATACATGTAGCAGTAGTCGTAGTTATTCGGGTTGGCTCTACAAACACATTTGACAAATTGAAGGATTTAAACAAATTTAATAATCTACTGGTATTAGAATTATTTTCTAAAATGTTAATATTAAAGTCCCCGCAGATAATTACCGATTTATTCCCAGTTGCAAGTTTTGACAAAACATCTTCCATTACTGACTCAAATATAGAGTAGTTTTGATAATTTGGGGGTCTGTAAACGCACACTATGACATGCTTATCTAGCTCAACACAAGACAGCTCAATGCTATGTTCAACCGATAGATCAACTATGTCTTTACGGGTTTTTGATTTAATACAACTTTTAATTAAGATTAGTGAACCACCACGCAGCATTGATTTTCGGTTAAAACAACTGGCCACACTGTAATTCTCAAAATTAATTAACATTTCATAGTCTTTTAACCAATGCTCAGTTAAACAAATAATGTCAAACATTGTTTTTTCTAAAAACAATTCAATTTCCAATTGTTTGGTAGAAAAACCTTGAATATTTTGATAAAATACCTTTTTTTTATTAAGTGTAACTATACTGTTATTGGTACCTTCTGTTGTTTTACAAGCACCTGTCTGGGTTCGAACCTACGACCTAGAACTTGTGGGTCGCGGCTGTTAACACTGGGCCACCACTGCTCTCTGCCACCAATAGCGTGTCGATGGCAAAAATATTTGTTGGCCCAAAACTCAGCCACGCGAATATCGTTCGCTGACGCAGCCATTAGGTCCTCACGAATGAAATGCCGCTAATGAAATGATGATTTCTTTTTCTTTTTTTCATGATGATATTAACCATGGAAACCTGTTTGGTTGGACTGTGGTCCCCACACAAGATACCTGTATCCTTGCATAACAGTTCTATGTTATTGAGAATATCAGTGTACAGTATTATTCAGGCTAACATACTGCCTTGCAGTATTGTGTGTTGGACGTAGATTCAATTGAAGTATTATTCCCAAAGGGCACTGAATAGTGTTAATATTCGACGTTTTAGGCCAACGTTCATTTCTGTTAGAGACAGTACGAAAGCCTTATCGAAATAACAATGACTAGCTCTCTAAGATACAAAAGGGGTAGGCACTGATATCTTGATTGACCGATTGCCCGAACTGTTTATTCTCTGTAGTCTGTCTATGTCTGCCTGTCTGTATGTTACCTATTCAGGGCTATACCACTGTACGGATTTCGAAAAAAATTGACATGGAGATAGATGGCATCCCGGGGAAGGACATAGGCTACTTTGTATCGACATACCACGCGGGCGAAGCCGCGGGCGGTAGCTAGTAATATATATATTTGAAATGTGCTTGTAACTTGGCGACATTTTTATTTTTTTTAGTTCATGATTTTGAAATTATGATTAGCAGTTTAGAAGATATGAGAGCACAGATGAACATACATACATACCGGTCAAAATAATAACCCCCTTTTTGCTTCGCCGTAGTCGGGTAAAAAGTCACTTTTCGTGTCTGTCTTTCTGACCGCGTTGTTCTTCTAAACGACGCAACAGATTTTGATGCAGTTTTCACCATCATTTAGAGAATTTATTCCGGAAGGTTTATTTGTATAATACTTTAATATTCAACTTACATTTAATAAAGAAATCTCCATGTTTTGTCTTGTCGTAAAAACCATGCGAAGCAAGGGCTCGTCGGTAGCAGGTAATATTATATATACCCGCGTAAGTCTCGATCCCGTAAGAATATCGGGATAAAAAGTATCCCTATGTCCTATTCCAGGTCATGGTCTACCCGTTGCCAAATTTCATCTAAACCGGGTCAGCCGTTTTAGCGTGAAAGCGTAAGAAACAAATAAACAAACAAACTCACTTTCGCATTTATAATATTATATTAGTTACGATATTAGGATGAGCGGGTCCTAAAGAATTCGACCCACATAAATATATCCGTCGAATCACATCCTAATATAATTAGCCACCACTACCCAATCTTAAGTCTGTACCCTACCTCAGATTTTATCTCGCTCGCACCATACTACTCGTGACCTGAGTGAGAGCAAGACGGAGTGGGGCGCTAGCGGCGCTCAAGCCTCGAAAAGTTTAGGTAATTGCTTTTTACGGTGCAAATACCACCACCAGGACAGATTGAAGTATTTTGGGATTGTCTCATTAGAGAAACGTAGAGATATGTTTGATCTAATCTTCCTTAAAAAACTGGCTCTTTCAACTGTCCTGTGTTGCTTAGTAAGGTATCCTTCCATGTGCCACGAAGTCTACCAAGAAGTAAAAACAGGAGGCTGTTTTGCATGCCAAAAAGCAAAACCAATCTAAGGCAGCATTGCTCACTTTCGAGAATGTATGCTGTATACCAAACATACGATGAAGACATTGATTTATTTCTTACATCTGTGCCTACCATGAAAAGATTCTTTAAATGTGAGCGTTCGTAAATATTTGCTGTGATCAGTGTAACTGTCATTGTATGTCATTTAAAACTTGTGTATTATTCTAAGTTGTAATTTTTCACAATCTTTTGTTGTAATGTTTCACTACATATATATCCTTTTTTTTTTTTTTTCTTTGTTTTGCACTGTGTCCATAGCAGTGTATGCGTACAGTATAGTGCATGTAGTGCTCTTCTTTAAGTGATGAGGCACTTAAATTTAAGACTGAATGTTTTTTTTTTTTTTGTAAATGTTATAGTGTACTCATTGTTGAAGAGCCAAAATAAAAAATAAAAATATAATAAAATAATGATAACTAAAAAAAAATAAAATAAAACATAAGACCTGCTTTATAGATAGTTCAGTTATTATGCACAGTTTAATGATCTAATTCGAAGTTTTTTTTTAATACCAGTGGTTTATAGTTCTGTTTAGAGGTAACTTTGGATTTTTTTCTATAGAGAAAATTTTATGTAATCGTGTTTTCGCCAAACATAGGACCTAGCATCAATCCTCAACTTTAACATATTATATTTATTTCAGAATTAATGCTGCAGTATTTTGGGACATAACGGAGGATCATGCTAAGCAATTTGAGGTATGGTGCGCTCTTAAGACCACAAGATTTAACGGCAAATCAAGTTGAATAAGCCTCTCAGAAACCCAAGGTAAGTCCGTCTTTTATTCCCGTAGTTTGCCCAACTCTAATTACCAGGTTTTGCGATAGATATACAGGGTGAATAAAACTAGAAGTTTTTCAAGTTGACTGTACCATTTTTCAAAATCTGTACAAGCTGTTAGCAGTTACTCAAAGTTAAAAACAGTCTTGTAAGAACGTTTTGCTGTATGTACGGTCGCGGTCTGAGAATGTTTACCATCTGAAGGCTTATAATTGCATGCACACATCTATGTCACAAGGACGATGATTCAAAAATTCTAACCTATTTTCATTGTAAAATGTCATTATGATAATGTGTCAACTATAAAATTAAGAAATAAAAGTAATAAGAAGGAGATATAGCATGTTAGACATTCCTGCACACAGTGTGGTAAAGAATCTAATTTGAAAACTGATAAAGATTTTTGGACCGCGATAGTACATAAAACGGTTAAGGTAAGTAAATGATAAATGATTTTATTTCTGTAAGTAGGTTTGTACAAACACTTTAACACGTCAATCACATTTTTAAAACTAGATGAGGTCGGCGTTTCCTATCTGACTACTCTGAGAAGAAAGGCCGAAACAAACTCAGAGGTCACAGTCTCTTTTAAAGTCCAGACATAATCTTGGTCAGATTATGTGAAGACCATGTAGATTGGTGTCTGAAATGGTCTTTTGAGGAAAGAACCAGACAGATTGAGTTGACCTGTCCAGTCAGTGCACGCATTTGTCAGTAATCGTGCAGATCAACTCCGAATTTAAGGAGCTCAAAGATTTGACGAACAATACCAAAGAAAGGACATTTGGTTAGGCCGCATAAATTACTCAAATTGCCAGACTATGATTAATTAAAATTAAGAAAAAATAAATAATAAAAAAGAAAAGAAAGATCCACATAATCTTCACATTCACAATAATTAAAAATAATATAATACTTTACAAAGTAAATATTCATGTCAATGTTTGAATAAAATGTCAATGTAAATATAAATATAAAAATCCGGAAATAATCCTGGTCAGATCATTTGCGGACCATGTAGATTTGTGTCCGAAATGGTCTTTTGAGGAAAGAACCATACAGATTTGAGTGGAAATGTCCAGTCAGTGCACGCATTTGTCAGTAATCGTGTAGCTCAACTCAGAACTTAAGGAGCTCAACGACTCGACGAACAATCTGCCCTTACTAGTATTAGTTAAGTATCTGCCCTTACTGCCCCATCTCAAAAACCCACCCGAGGTGAGAATATTAAGAATATAAAAGGCTTCCCTCTGCATTTCTTCGGCTTCCTAACGAGGAAAGCTTGTTGTTCACGTTATATAGTTAAGCGTATAATATATGTTTTCGCACATCTATCATGGGTTGTTTTATGGCTTCGTAAATATTTGATCGAAGTGTTGTTGGCGTAGAATTGTATCTATGCTGTTGGTCTATGAAGTCCCATTTGGTTTATGGAAGTTTTTGTAACAATGTGTTGTATGCTGCCGGCTGTGTTATTGGGTTTTTCCATCTGGAATTGCCGGAGTCTGGATTTGTGCCTGGTTAGTGGCAAAAGGCTTGCCCCCGATTACATGTTAGTTCAACATAACTGGTGATTTGTGGATGAATTAAAAAAAGGTATGCCTCTGCCCATCTCTTCGGGGAATTCGGGCGAGATGTTTAATGTTGATGAGTTACTTGCCTATATTTATTGTTTATTTATTTATTTAACCATTTATGCACACACATATAAATACAGAAAAGAAGAAAGGAACAGAAAAATTCGTACAAAGGCAATGCTTATTTCTAAAGAAATCTCTTCCAGCATACCTGCAATAGGAAAGTAGATAAAAGAGATGTAGACAACGTGTGTAAGAGTAGAAGAGAAACAGAATACATAAATCAAAAACAATTCAAAAATTAAATACAAACATACAACTACAATATAATTTAAATATAATTACAATATAATTTAAAATAACGACGAATTTAAAATGACGAAATGGATAGGTAGTGTTCCACCTATCCATTTCGTTGTTGTTACCTTTAATCTTTTGTGATTTTAGAGCCATTTGGTTAAATTTCCCCCAACCATATTTTCTTAATGAGCACCAATGATAGTGTTTTTAAGGCGCCATCTTTAATGGTATACTATGCGTATATTTGTACAGTATTGTTTCAGTAAACCCCTCTGTAAACCTCTGCCTAACCCTTCGGGTTTAACTGGCGTGATGTTATGTGTTAATTCAAAAAAGTTCGGCTTCATTCGTTAAGGCGTGGAGAAACACCCAAATCCACCATCATAATTAATATAGGCACAATATAAGTGTCAAGCTGTAGGCACAGACAAAAAAAACACAAAATATAATGCTGCTTGCGTAAAAGTTACTTACTCCCTTTGTTCGATGTACCGTCTATAAAGCTATTTAATTTTTTAGCATAATTAGCGTACCTATAATGTTTCCACAGAACACATAGAACACATTCCTACTTTGTGAAGGGGAGATTAAAAAGAAAATGCATAACCTTTCCAGCGCTCGCTGCGGTATTTTTTTTTAATATCGCAGCTATGTGCTGAGATAGGAGCCTTTTTGGCCTCGCACAGGTCGTTATTATTCAACTTTTATTTTTAACAAAAATGAAAAAAAAAATATGATAATTTTGAATGCTCCTTTTGATAACGGTTTGTATTTCTTGTGTACCAATTAAAATATTTTTCTATATTTCTTTTTTTCCAGAATCAAACCAAAGAATTGTGGTTATTAAACTCCACCCTTTGAAACCAATCTTTTTGAAAATTAATTGTATAAACATTATAAAAAACCTCACCTTTTATATGAGTTTTATACGAACGAAGGTGAAATCATGATCACAAACTAATCTACAGAAGGAACATCGTACGTATTGTAGTTCATAAACCTATTTGAATCAAATATAGAGGAGAAAGGGGACTAATACACTCTACGTGACACGCTTAAGGTTCGTCCAATAAGGGGAATAGGGCGAACAGGAAACCATTCGTTAACTCATTTATAATACAAAGCAGGTTTCGAAATAATCGAGTTTGTAAGGTATCGAAATAAGTTTGCTTGAAGTACAAACAAAAATATTGAAAATCCCTACATACTTTTAGAAATATGTATGATTAAATATAAAATACATAGACATAAATGTTTCTAAATAAATGTCCTGTAGTAAAACAGGCTTGTATATGTTAATTCTGATTAAAAAATTACGAAAACAAATAAATAAATACCTGATCAGTAAAGCTGCATTTCAATAACACACCCAGATATTCAAACTTTGTATTTATAACACAAAACTATGGAAACTAATGAATGCACCGTTAACTAACAAGTCACACACCAAAATACTAATAAACACTTTGAATTTCAGTTAAAACCACCAATTCTTTTACACATAAATATTTTGTTTAGATAAAGGTAAGATTTGATTTACGCGCGTTGAAACGACCGTCGCAGGTTGAAGCGACTCTCGTCTGCCTGCGTTCGGTCGCCCATTCGTTTCGGACCGCGCATGCGTGCTCACACTCGTCGAGAACCAACTTCATACACGCACCACACTGTGTCTACATCTATAGCAAATTTGGACATTATAAAATGACACCGTGACGATTTATCGGTTTAGCTGAAACACAACCGTTCTATTAGTCTAACCTGTAACGGAAAATTAAACTTTATTTATTTGAAATTAAGGTTTATAATAACTTGTAAAATAAGTATAGAGTAGTGTATTTTGTGGCTTGTAACAAAATGCTGAGCACTACGGTAAACACTTGAATGGCATTGGAAAAATAAACACGACTGAATTTGAACATTCATGATTGATTAGTAACTTTCTCTTGGAACACGTGTAATTTTATTCGACATTTATTCAATGGATGTTCGATAAATTACTTTTACCGCTACTTTGGACGAGGTAAGTTAAAATTTAAGACATGAAATGGATTTTCATTTTGTGGGCAACTTTTTTTTTTAAAGGTATCTTTTATTTAGTAGCATATAGACTAGACATCGTGTACAAAGAAATGTTTTCCAATGATTGATTTTCTCTGCAATAAAAGTTATCAAAAAATCGTCAATATAATAACCAATTGAGACCTCAATATCCAATTAATTAATATCTAGTAAGATCTCATTCCGTTACATATATTTATCAATATTTATCAATTTAAATAACTTTTTTTTTGTCTGTGTGACCGCTTTTTTCGTGTCTGTGTGACCGCTTAGTTCTTCAGAATTAAAAAATGGATTTTGATGCGGTTGTCACCATCATTTAGATAATTTATAATTTTTTTATAGCTCTTCATCGCGTTGTTTTGACATGTCGCTACATGTACATTGCATCCGTGCGCAACGGGGCGGGTCGCTAGTATTTTTATATAAAATGTACACTAGAAAGCTCGTGGCTACGTAATAACAGCCGGACGAGTCGATCCATCAGGTTAAGCTACGCTTACCGGGGTTGGTCCGTGGATGGGTGACCATCATTACATACCGAGACTCCTCCGTGCCTTGGAAAGCACGTTAAGCCATTGTTCCCGGCTCTTGTGGATCTTTGACAGTCGTTACGGGTCGTCAGAAGCCCGAAAGTCTGACAACCAGTCTTACCAAGGGGTATCGGATTACCCAGTTACTAGATTGTGGAGGTCAGATAGGCAGTCGCTCCATGTAAAATACTGGTATTCAGCTGCATCCGGTTAGACTGGAAGCCGACCCCAACATAGTTGGGAAAAGGCTAGGCAGATGATGATGATGAATGACAAAAGATGATGTACACTACAGGTAGGTACACTAGTAAATTCTCTTCTTTGTGGTCAGTTCACAGGCTACATATCACCTAGACCCAACCAAAAAACCAGGCCAGACTCCTTGCAACGTCATCGTCTCCCTAGCCGTTTCTACAAATGACAGCCGTGACCAATGACTTAAACCTTCTTTCAAAGTATGATGTCAATATTTAGGTGTTACGCTACCTGATAAGATAATTATGATTATTTTACATGAGTTTTCATAGTAATTTATTCGGCCGCTATACACGACATTATATGGATTTTCATAGTAACATTGCCGGCCGTCTACTCACATGTATTTGACTAGTGCAGCATTTTAGATTAATCTCGAAGAAGGTTGTCAAAATAATGCTAGAATTTCCAAGCATGTTTGGGAAAAATAAATACATGTTTAGGGCCAATTAATTAAATTATGTCTTGCTTCGGCAGGGCATTGCCTGTCTAGTCAGCCTTTCAGGTCAAAATCCGACCTGGTGAAGCCAGACAGCCGAGAAAAGTTCAAAATGTGTCTGGAAAAAGTAAATTTATATGTAGGATTTTCTTTATTAGTGTGAGGTCGGTAAACGCCTTTTGATAGGTGATCGAACACTTTTATTTATTTACTAGCTGCGCCCCGCGGTTTCACCCGCGTAAGTCTCGATCCTTGAGAATATCGCGATAAAAAGTATCCTATGTGTTAATCCAGATTATAAACTATCTGTTTGTCAAATTTCATCCAAATCCATTCAGCCGCTTTTGCGTGATTGTGTAACAAACATCCAAACACACAAACTTTCACATTTACCGCCTTACTAATAAACGTTGTATAGCGCCTGTATAGTTACACAACGTTTTGTATTCTTCTTTCAAAAGTAATTTGACTTTATAATATTAGTAGGATTTATTTCCTCTTATAGCACATCTTTACAGCTTTTCAATGGTTTTCTTCTTCATTTTAAAGTATAATACAGTGGACCTCGTCTATGTCTGCCTCGTTGGTCTATGGTCGCAACCGCTAACTGCTGAACATGAGGTCCTGGGTTCTATTCCCGGGTAGGGAAAAGTGTTGTTGCGTTATTACATTTGGAATTTCTCAGTAGCAGCCCGGACTCTGAATCTGTGCCCGGTGGCTGACAATAGGCTTGCCCCCTATTACAATGGGACTCAAACATACCTGGCGAAATGTGGGTGTACTTCGGGGAATACCTACAAGCGTGATGTTATGTTAATAAAATCGATACATGTGCGTTTTTTTAACTTTCTGTGGCCCAACAAAATCAAGCAAAGTGAATTTGGCGACCTTTGTTAATATAAACACAGACCTAACAATAACATGTCTTGTTTGAAATATAATAGCAATCTTTATTTTTTCTACATCATGATACATCATGGTACACTATATCAATAACCTATTATAACAAAAGGAACCTTTTTCATGGGTCCAATAAACAAAAGGTTTGTTAAAATATGTTACCCGTTGAGAGAGTCGTATATATAATGCTTTCTTTTTCTGTGTTCGTAATAAAATGTCAAAGGGATGCGTTTTGTGTTATTTCCTAATTAGTTTAGTACTTATCTCCAAGTATAACTAAACGTGAATTTATGCAAGCCTAGTACTTTTTTGTTAGTTATAAAATATTTGTGCCTTTCATCCAAATCTTATTAGTCTTATTAGACAGACTACCATCGCAAAATTTAACACAATAGCACCAAACATCAAAATTACCGAAAGAAACTCACTTCACCTCCTGGGGTCCCCAATTTTCGACGAATCCTTTCCAACGTTCATTGAGGAGAAGATACAAAATTTCATTGATGTCTCGGAAAGACTTTTCAAAATTAACATTCATTCGGCCTTCACCCTCATCCGGTATTGTTGCTTTGGACCAAAATTTACATATAGCCTTCGTTCCTCACACATCTGGAAGCATCCACAACTTTTAGAAAAAGTAGACCAAATTATAAGAAATACACTAACCTCAATCCTAAATGTGGCTCTGGACGACCGAGCGTGGCAGCAAGCTACACTCCCCAATCGCTTGGGTGGTCTCGGCGTTCGCAAAATTTCAAGTATAAGTTTACCGGCCTTCCTCTCCTCAGTCCACAGTACCGATAAATTAACCAGGAACATTTTATCTTCCTCACTGGTTGATTTTGAGGTACCGTGTTTGGCTGATGCGTTGAACGCTTGGAAAATGGCTTGTCCCAATACGGATTTGCCCGACGACCGTCCTCCCAGAGACGGTGGGACGTGCCGCTCTGCAGTATTATACGGAATACCCTGATAAACACATCACCTAATATTGTTGAGCGTGCCCGTCTGCTGGCTGTGGGAGAATGGGAGTCGGGCTTATGGCTTCAGGCGCTCCCGTCATCCACCATAGGTACTATGATGGATGACTCATCGTTTCGGCTCGCTACATGTCTCCGCTTAGGCGCACCTTGTGTTGCTCCGCATCGGTGCCACTGCGGCGAAGCTGTCGACAGTCTCGGGCACCATGGCCTGTCCTGCTACAGGAGTGCAGGCCGCATAGCACGGCACGCCAGCATCAACGATATTATTCGTCGAGCCCTTGTCACCGCCGGCGTACCAGCGGTATTAGAACCAAACGGCTTGGTACGTGACGATGGGAAGAGACCAGATGGCATGACGTTGCTGCCTTGGAAGGTAGGTAGGCCTCTGGTGTGGGACGCAACGTGTGTCGACACCCTTGCGCCATCCCATGTTCCTAGCACGGCGGGCTGTGCTGGCGCCGCTGCTGCGGCTGCTGAGACCCTCAAGCGGCGCAAATACTGTAACCTTGTGGGCAACTACAGTTTTGAGCCGTTTGGGGTCGAAACGCTCGGGTCATGGGGCCCGAGTGCGCGTCTCCTTTTTAAGGAAATTTCTCACCGACTGGTCGATACTTCACGTGACCAGAGGGCTGGCTTGTTCTTTGGCCAAAGAATTAGCATTGCCATTCAACGTGGCAATGCTGCCAGTCTTCTGGGCACGTTTCCGGATGACAGCGATGCGGACGAATACTTCGACGCCTGACGCCCCTTTGTTTTTATATCTATTAGTAATTAGTTTTAGTTTTTTTTTTTTTGTTAATTATTAATTCCATAAAATATAATGTTATAGTGTACTTGAATATATATATATACATTTTGATCAATCAATAAATACTACTTAAACCGAAAAAAAATATTAGTGGGATAATACTAATGATTGTAATACATCTTGAATTCATGCAAGCCTAGTACTTTTTGATAGATTTTGATTGAAGTTTTAAGAAATAAATATTGATTTTAATATTTAAAAACTTAGAGTGCTGACTGTACTTATAACCTACTAACAATCGGGGGCGACTGAGGCTATCTAATATTCGAAGGGGCGAGTGGGTACACTTAGGTAATTAGGGGCAAGATCCAAGGGGCGAGCGGGGCCTACACCAATATTCTAAACTGAACTATGTTTTTACCTTTCCAAGAATAACAAAAAGATTTAGGTATTAAAGGGCAAACGATGTGACACATTATTATAGAACACAATCAATCAATCTGCCAAGCCTTTTGCCAACTATGTTGGGGTCGGCTCCCAGTCTAACCGGATGCAGCTGAATACCAGTATTTTACATGGAGCGACTGCCTATCTGACCTCCACAACCCAGTAACTGGGTAATACTATGCCCCTTGGTAAGATTGGTTGTCAGACTTTCGGGCTTCTGACGACACGTAACGACTGTTTTTTTTTAAATTGCCTCAGGGTTTAAAAAAAATGCGTGAAGAAAGAAACCAAAGTCGCGAGCGAGAAAAAAAAATCATTAGTTCTCTGATGAACTAATGATAGAACACTAATAAGGTACTAATTTTCATCTAGAAAATGCCTGTAACAAACATTAATAAATTATGTTTTATCTCAGAATAACTTCAAAATCGGTTCAACAATTTTCAAGCGTTATCTTGGAAATTGTTGAACCGATTTTGAATAAACTGATTAATCAATGCTTGTTAACAAAATAACCATTCAAGATTAAGTTTATGCTTGATTAGGCTTAAACTAATTTGACCCTCGTTCATCTTATTACGAATTTAGACCCTGGTTATATTGAATTTGAACCGATGTCTCTGGTTATCACAACATTATAGTGTGTGGGTTGGATTCAAGGGTATCCTGCTTATATTTTCACAGCGTATAAAAGCTCATTTACACGAGGTGATTTTCTCGCCTCGAGAGGAAATAAAAAAGTTGACTTGTCACAGGGCGTTAATATCCACGCCTGTCAAAATTAAAAGTATTCGTTTCACAAACATGAGCGTCCCTTACGGGACATAAACCTAAGTTTTGGTTTCTGACTTGAGTTTAAACTCATGAGTGTGATTATCACCTGGGGGGTCTCGCATGGACATTCTCGCCGCTCGACTGGCAGGAAACTCTATTCGTGTAAATGAGGCTTTGGGTTATTACCCAACCAGTGGAGCGGTATCCGCTTTGCTGTATAAAATAACATAACGCTTAATACGCACATCCTCCGCAGTGCGAGGGCGTTTCAGTCCAAAATCACTTATGTGTAGGACTGGTTAAGTCGTTACACAAATATTTTGAGTAAGAACAAATATGTTTATGCTCAAATATTTTTGCTTACGAGTTTAAATGGTACTCTTAGGTACAACATTATCAGACTTTAATAATATAAAGGCGGAGGGTTCTTGCCTCTGGAGCCCTAACCACTGGTAGCTTGGACCCTGCTCCCGACATCGCTAGATCTGAAAGAAATACAAAAAAATGTAAAATAATATGAGTTGAAATGAATAAATAATAATCCTAACTAATATTATAAAAAATGTGAAAGTGAATTTGTTTGCTTATTTCTTACGCTTTCACACTAAAACTGCTGAAAGGATTTAGATAAAATTTGGCATATGGGTGCGCATTACCTAGGTTAGGACATAGGGTCCTTTTGTGTGTGTCAGAGGTGTCAAATTGAAACAAAAGCGGAACTATCTTTTGAGGCGGTAGGTGACGCGAAATTCTAACGATTTAAATCTTTGCCGATGCTATCCTTTTTAAAACCGTATGAAAATCCGTTCGGCAGTTTTTGAGTTTATTGCGTTTAAACAGACAGACGCGGCAGGTGGACTTTGTTTTATATTATAATAAAGATTAGTGAAACTAAAAAGTAAATGACACATACTCTACACTTCAAAACCCTTTCAAATACTATTAACTAGAGAGTAATAAAACTTAACGTTCACTTTAAAAGCACTAGTTCCAGTAAATCTTTGCATAGTGCCCTTGCAATGGCGACAGTCACGCTACTGGGGTGTTCTGACGTATTTATACATTGTTTATTTTATACTATTTTTGTTTTACGTCTATTAATGTGTTCTTTTTGTAAAGACCTTGAGTATGTACATATATTTATGAAACTCAATGTTGCCCGTGACTTCCTCTGCTTGTATTTTAATTGTATTTCATCATTTCTAGGTTATTATTCAACCTGGATGTAACAGCCAGGCCCATACTTATCTGTCAAACACAACGACTGGTTCACTGGTTTAGGCGTAAAAAGGTAATAGACAAACAGAGTTACTTTCGCATTTATACTATGAGTGTGAATTGGAGTCTTTATTTTAATAGTTTAGTAATGTTTTCACCATTTTATAATAATCTAGTAGCAGGCAGAGTGTACATCCACACAGTGCGGCAAATTATACAGAAGTCCGAAGAGTATAATCGGCCCCTATGTCTTGCTTTTGTGGACTATGAGAAGGCTTTTGACTCTATCGAGACCTGGTCTGTTTTGGAGTCTATGCAGCGATGCCAAGTTGACTGGCGATACATCCAAGTGCTGAGATGTCTTTATGAAAACGCGACAATGACCGTCCAAACTCAGAACCAGCAAACTGAACATATCCCCCTGCGTCGAGGTGTGAGGCAAGGGGACGTTATTTCCCCGAAATTGTTCTCTAACGCTTTAGAGGATGTGTTTAAGACGCTGAACTGGGAAGGACGCGGCATTAACATCAACGGCGAGTACATCTCACACTTGAGATTTGCAGATGACATCGTCATAATGGCTGAGTCGCTGCATGACTTACAGCAGATGCTGGACGGCCTGGTTGATTCTTCTGTACGCATTGGTCTCCGGATGAACTTGGACAAAACCCAAGTTATGGTCAACGACGACGTTAGTCCGGGACCGATTGCTGTTAATGGCGATGCTCTCGAAGTTGTTCGTGAATACGTTTACCTCGGTCAAACTCTGCAGTTTGGTACGAACAACTTTGAGAAGGAGGCTAACAGAAGAATTCAGCTGGGCTGGGCAGCTTTTGGGAAGCTCCGTCGAGTCTTCTCGTCGCGTATCCCGCAGAGCCTAAAGACTAAAGTCTTCAATCAGTGCGTCCTGCCTGTGATGACCTATGGAGCCGAAACGTGGACACTCACGGTACGGCTGGTCCATAAATTCAAGGTCGCTCAGCGAGCTATGGAACGTGCTATGCTTGGAGTATCTCTGAGAGATAGAATCCGGAATGAGGTAATCCGGCAGAGAACCAAAGTTGTCGACATAGCTCACAGAATAAGCAAGCTTAAGTGGCAATGGGCCGGCCATATTAGCCTTAGAACCGATGACCGCTGGGGTAGACGTGTTCTTGAGTGGAGACCGCGAATCGGAAAACGTAAGGTAGGACGCCCTCAGGCTAGGTGGAGCGACGATCTTCGCAGGGTGGCTGGTAGCAACTGGATGAGAGCTGCCGAGAATCGAGCTGAATGGCGTGCAATTGGAGAGGCCTATGTCCAGCAGTGGACTGCTATAGGCTGATGATGATGATGAGGCAGAGTGTATATGATTCGTTATATTGAACTGGGTGAAATAGGTTAGGTTAGGTGCCAACCTCGCGCGAGTCGAGCGAACGAAGCGAGCGGTGCCGCGGCAGCGGCCAGTGAGCGCTACTTTCAAGTTGCTCGCAGAAAATTTTTCACCATTTTCTAATTATACGGGTGTTCGCACCATCCCTAGGGTTTTCGCGAAAAGTCGAATTATCAAATCACCCTGCGACATAACAAGACTGACCTCTGTAACATGACTCGGAGGTAACCGCTTTATGACGTTAGATGCAGCTCCACAATCCGTGATGACTAAAATTACCACTCATTTCCCACTTTTGGGAAAATTCATATATTTTCTATTATACAGGATGTCAGGGTAAACACCGTTATCCTTGCAACCAGTGGTTTGGTTTCATTTATAGAACGTAAAATCAATGGAAAATTACAACTTTTTTTTAATTTTTATAGCCTAAATTTTAACACGAGAGACGCAAGTTCGTTGCCCTATGCGCTAGGACAACGAACTTGCGTCTCAACATGGGCGGGGGGTACGGGATGTGACCTGACCGGCAACGAGCGCGACCCCTCCCTTAGTCAGTCAGCTGTTTCGCTAGCAAACATGGTGTCAGATAGAAACTTTTTAAAATCTTTTAATGAAAATAACGTTTTTTTTTTGTTGTGTTCGGTCATTATTTTTATATTTAAGTCAACTACCCATGGTTTGAATGACAAGAGTGTTTACCCTTACATCCTGTATATTATGTTGGATTATGGATCAACGACCGCAGTGCTTGGTATTTATACGGAGAATCCTCGATTTCACCGATCCAGTTTCACAGTTTCTTTATTTTCCTAAACAAAACATGTATGAAAAATCCTATAAAAATAACTTCACAAGGTAAGAAGGTACTCCGAGCACTCTCGGGTTCTTTACACAAAACTTTTTTATCCGTTTGAGGATACAAAATGAAAAATTGTCTCTTCTGTAAACATCTCGCCGTTTTTGCCAAACTTGAAAACGGGTGAGTAAGCTAGGAAAACGTTAGTAACTATAGTAAAAACCGCTGGAACATTGCAATTTTCTTGACTTAGCATTTACGTTGGGAGCGAGAATATCATGTTGCAGATAGCTGGTTGTAATGTACTTCCCTTTGTTTGGTGGCAATTTAGTTCCTTAATTTAGAACGTCTATACAGGGTTATTGTTAAACACCAGCAACCTCTGAAGGAGTCAGTGTACTCATCATTATGAACAACTTTTACTATGGGAACAAATATGAAATCGCGAAAAAAAAATCAGCTGTTTCTGAACAGCTGATTTTTTTTCGCTTTAAGAGGTTGCTGGTGGTTTGAAATCGCGAAAAAAAAACAGCTGTTCCATACATTTTGACGAATTATCCGAACATAAATGTACTGACATTTATGTTCGTACTAGCTGCGCCCCGCGGTTTCACCCGCGTAAGTCTCGATCCCGAGGGAATATCGGGATAAAAAGTATCCTATGTGTTAATCCAGGTTATAAGCTATCTGTTTGCCAAATTTCATCCAAATCCATTCAGCCGTTTTTGCGTGATTGAGTAACAAACATCCAAACACACAAACATTCCCATAGTAAAAGTTGTTCATGATGATGAGTACTCCTTAAGAGGTTGCTGGTGGTTTTACCAATAACCCTGTATATCTGCGTACCATTGTTTCCAAATAAATATTTAAAGTGACCATTTTTTGAGGGTGGGAAATCATTCTCCCGCTCTGGGCGGAGCGGAAGGGCGTGTCAGACTTTTACTGATTAAAACCCACCCGTGTTCCTTCAGTTGCCTGTTACCAAGGTCCCGGTATCCCTTTCGGACTTTCCCGCAACCCTGGCAGGATTTAAAGTGACCATGACGTGCCAACAAACAATCATTATACTTAATCCCTGAGACAGTTAGATAGGGTCGCGGCAGACCGATAAGATGGTGGACGCCTTGGATGGCTTCCTCAATTGACGAGAAGTACAACAATGAGAAAAACTTACGAGTTGTAAGTTGTGGGTTCGTGCCCAAGCCGGCGCTTTACATTGTATAAATAATTACATATCCATTGTTTTAAAAACGGTGAAGGAAAACATCGTGAGGAAACCGGCCTGTCCTAGAACCAAAAATTCGAAGACATGTAACATCCACCAAAACGCACTGGGCCCGCGTGGTGGATTGCGGCCCACTCCCTCTCACAGAGAGGAGACCTGTGGCACTGCAGTGGGAACATTGTTAGCTTTATTTATTTATTTATTTTAGGACAACCAACAAAGCTTACACCAAAAAAAAGACATGTTAATCTACCCATATTATTTTTACAATATATAGTGTAGCCTTAATTAAAGGCTGCCACGGCATGCATTTATTTAACATAGGAGTATGAAACCAAAAAAAAAAAAAAGCAGATTTCACATAATTAGTTACTAAAACACTGACAATTGTTACATGAATCCAAGATACAAATACAAAAAGATGAAAAACTTACAATGAAATGCTGGCTTGGTGCGATTATTTCTATAGATTCAATAAAGCTGATTATGCTTATGCTTATGGGGGAGACCTTTGCCCAGGAGTGGGACAGTTCTTGCTAATAATAATAAAAGACAAATATTTCATTGATCCTCTAAAAACTTATGACTTAATAAATAATTTGAAAAAAGCAATTTCTATAAAACATGGCCTGCCATGTTCTATAGAAATTGCTTTAAAAAAATAAATGATCATCTTTTTAACATTCTGTCCTATTCTCAAAGTTAGTCGCAGTATGCTAGGACACCCCAGGACTAAATAGAGCTGTGACCAAACGCGTGCGAACTGAGCGAGCCGTGCTGCGACAGCGGGTGGCGAGCGCTATATCCATGTTGGTCGCAGTTACTTGGCTATTTAATATTTTTAGGTTATAATAATAGAAATTCTTCGAGTTTCACAAAAAGAGATTTTTTAAATAAGAGTGTTCATTAATATTTTTAGTAAAGCAAAATAGAAATTGATTGAAGTTCGAATAAATACAAGCCATAATAAAAAAAGGATTATTTATTTATTTGAGTGATATCTTTTTAATCTACAACATAAACTACGTGACATACATGGAAAATCTCATAAGAATGTATTAAGGACTTGTTGCGTGTCAACACGACATAAAAAGCAATAACGAGCATTGTTGTGACGTGCTTATGGGACAACTTAGTTTTATTATTAACTTCGTAGGTACTCATGAACTTTCATACTAAGTGTCACATTCTTTTGTGGTACACTTAATTATTATTGTTATTTATTTTTTTGGAAAATCGGCTTCTTTTACAATGTTTGCTAATACATTGTGAGCACCATGTATCTATCACATAATTAACGTATCTGTCATTGCTTCTTTTGTCATTCATCATCATCATCTGCCTAGCCTTTTACCAACTATGTTGGGGTCGGCTTCCAGTCTAACCGGATGTAGCTGAATACCAGTATTTTACATGGAGCGACTGCCTATCTGACCTCCACAACCCAGTAACTGGGTAATACGATACCCCTTGGTAAGACTGGTTGTCAGACTTTCGGGCTTCTGCCGACCCTTAACGACTGTCAAAAAAAAATCAATCTGCCTAGCCTTTTCCCAACTATGTTGGGGTCGGCTTCCAGTCTAACCGGATGCAGCTGAATACCAGTATTTTACATGGAGCGACTGCCTATCTGACCTCCACAACCCAGTAACTAGGTAATACGATACCCCTTGGTTAGACTGGTTGTCAGACTTTCGTGCTTCTGACGACTCGTAACGACTGTCAAAGATCCACAAATGACAGCCGGGACCAACGGCTTAACGTGCTGTCCGAGGCACGGAGGAGTCTCGATATGTAAAGATGGTTATATTTTAATATATCTATAATATTCTATCAATAGTCATTTTTTTGTCAATATTCTAGGTGCATCGTCTTCGCATATAATGATATAGTGAAATATATATATATGTTATATGATATAGTGATACCTAGGTATACAAAATATTGTAAAACATTTTAAAAGAGTAACGCTGGAGTTTCATACTTCTTTATATGAAGCTAACTTTTGGAAGGGCAACTAGATTAAATTCTATTTTCTTGTTCATTTTTAACGTTCAAAGTGTGTTACTTTGAAATAAATGACTTGACTTTGAATGAAAATGAAATTTAAAAGCATAAATGAACCATGTACAGACATTTATGCTTTTAAATTCGGATCAAGCAACCAAATCGAATCTAACAAATCTTGGCTTTACCATAAATATCTGCGTCTTTTGAACCATCTTAATTCGATTCATTGCGTTCTATTGAAAATTTCGTATACTAGAAGAGATATTTTTGTTTGATTTCAAAGGACCATAGAAGTTATTTATGTTCAAAATCAATGGATGTGGACGCGTTAACAAGTTGAAGGGAATCGAACCACGTGTCTCACGTCTCTCAAAAAATACTCTCATAATTCCTTTGTTGCAAAAAAACTCCATCTTGGCTACACATTACATAATTACTACTCACCCTTACACGATTTTTGTAAAGCTTTTCCGTTAGACGTTGACGTCTGATAGCAAATGGTCCGAATAAAAATACTGATTGAACCACATGTGGCCAGACTATTACCCCATTATAGTTATGAAAAGGCTAGACAGAAGATGGATTATTATTTCAGTCTTGACCAAGGGCCTAAATCGTAAAAATAACCCAAGTTGTGACCATCCATCCAAAACCTCAACAAATTAGTCCCTTTAGACTGAGCGCCACTTTACATGTCATGTTTACGTTTCAAAAATGGCGTCTATTTTAAAGCGTAGCCGCGTAGGCTTGCGTAGCCCAGTTGGCGCTACGCCAGGGGTCAATGACACGGCGTAGCATCCCCGTAGCCGCTCCCCTTCGATTATGACGTTATAGTGACGTATGTGTGTTTGTAAAATTCTGAGGTAGTTGTTTATGCAGAGGGTAAAAAGAATTGGAAGGCATGTGTTCCAGCTCACAAGTTTCAATGTCAGGTAAAAAAAAACCCTTTTATCAAAAAAACAAAATAATGAAAAAAAAAAAATCTGATGTCGGTCTTTGGTTTTGAATTTTAGTTTTTTGCCACCAACTTCCGAAATTAAAGTAATTTTTCACTTTTTAGTGTTTTTTTCGGAAAGTCGGTTGTTTTTTAGTTGTGGTCATAGCAGGTCACATTCGAATTTGTGTGGCTACCCCACACAAATTCGAATGTGACCTGCTATGACCACAACTAAAAAACAGTGACGGGAACTAAAAAATGTAAATAACAGTGACGGGAACTTATTCATACAGGCTAAGTGGGTAAAATACGTTTTATTGAAGCTAACTCAAAAACTACGCAAGCGAAGTTTATAAAATTTATATGGGACCACCTCTGGAAATCAATAAAATTCATACCTAATTGTGAACCTCCTTCTTTTTTAAATCGGTTAAAAATCGTTTCAATTTCGAAGCATGAATGAGTTTCCAACATAAATTCCCAATAATGTTTCACAACTTTATTCGCAGCAATAAAATTCTCGAATTATTTCTTTGTACATATAATAAAACAATAATTTTGTATATTGTAAGCTACATAACGAGTTGTTGTCCGTAAAGTTTCCTGTTGTTATTACTCGTTTTTGTATTCAAGAATTGTTTTATTATTTTCCAATGCTTTTTACTATTTTCCGATTTGACAAAACATGGACATAACTGATTGGGACTTATATGTTCGACCCATTTGAGCTTAAAACACTAGGGCCATGGAGTCCGTGGAGTGACCACTTAGTTTTTCTAGTCAACGCCAAGGGGTTGGTCGACTCTTCGCGTGACCAGGGGGCCTAAACCGGCCACATTAGCACATAATCAGCCTATAATGTTCCCACTGCTGGGACACAGGCCTCCTCTCTATGAGAGGGAGCGGGCCGTAATCCACCACGCGGGCCCACTGCGGGTTGGTAGATGTCACATGTCTTCGAATTTTTGGTTCTAAGACATGCCGGTTTCCTCACGATGGTTTGCCACATTAGCAATTCCTCTAATTTGAAACAAAAGCAAATGATAATTTGTGGACCATTTTACGAATCTCCATAGAAAACTGTCAAACAGATGAATTATTTCGAAATATGGATTGCACGCAGATCATATTATGAATTGTCAGTTTGTGACATTTTACGATGATTCATATTATTTTCCTATTATGATTCTGCCAAAGCGGCGGATTCTGCAAAAATTCACGGCAGTAATATATATTTATCGAAATTAAAACGAAAACTATCACAGCTAAGTAGGCTCCACAAGTTACCGAGTAATAATCGACCAACTTAACTTTTCAGTTGCAAAAACATGTTCTCTTTCAACTACAATGTTAAGTTTACTACGGAACCCTTAATTGTGCGTGTTTCGACATGCACTTTGCCGGTTTTTTTATATTATTGTACAATATTACTTATTAATTTATTATAATTATTTTACGACTGTTAGCTATTCAATATTATCTTTTTAAGATAATATGTTAGATTTTAAATTATGTAAGTAAATATTATATCCATCAATTAATTACTTAGCACATTTTTATATTTTCCTCCCTTATAATGATTAAACAACTTCAATTGACTACAATCAAGCCAACCAAGACGCAACACGTAATTTACAGCCACGTCTGTAAAAAACAAATAAAATCGCTACGCCGTAGACGCGTAGCCCGCTACGAGGTCATCGAACGCGTAGCTTCTACAGCTCGTAGCAAAGTTTTGTGACCATTACACAAAGTTTCGTCACAATATGACGAAGTTCCGTCAGTAGTTTTATGAGGCTATCTAGAGGAAACTGTTTTAGTAAAATGGTAGAGAGTTTATTGGAAAGACGATTATTACTTTATGGTTTTGGTAGCGTGTTTATTAGTTCTGATCTGTGTTGTTTTGTCTTACATTTTTATTGAAACAGTTCTGGAGAAAAAAGAAAAATTGTTTATTCTGCACAAACAAAACATCAAAAAGAAAAAAAAAAACCCACCGGAAATCATTATTTATTTTACTCAACTTAATTTATTCATGTACTGATTCACGTCTTGATATAATTATACACTACTAGCTGCGCCCCGCGGTTTCACCCGCGTAAGTCTCGACCCCGTGGCAATGTCGGGATAAAATGTATCCTATGTCCTAACTCAGGTCATGGTCTACCCATGTGCCAAAGTTCATCTGAATCCGTTCAGCCGTTTTAGCGTGAAAGCGTAAAAAACTAATAAACTCACTTACGCATTTATAATATTAATTAGGGTTAGGACTAGAATTACTCCTTGACATAGACGTTGGAGGCTTGATGAACATCTTCTATTTTGCTAAGTACCTAATACTTACTTGTTGAAAGGCCCACATTGTCCTCCCATGCCTACTAGCACTGTAATTTGGAAATATTGTAAAAGCCAATTATTTTTAAAAGAATTGGAATGACCGTGGAATTTCTTGCCGGCTCTTCTCCATAGGAAACGACCAATTGGAACCGTGCACTTAGCTTCTGACGTTTCATAAGTGCCCTAGTACGTTTATCCACACTAATTATAAATTCGAAAGTAACTCTGTCCGTCTGTCTTTCTGTCTGTCTGTCTGTCTGTATGTTACGTTTTCACGCCTAAACCACTGAACTCTGATTTCGATAAAATTTGGCAAAGAGATAGATGGCATCCCGGGGAAGGACATAGGCTACTTTTTATCGACATACCATGCGGGCGAAACTGCTGGCGGAAGCTAGTGTGAAATAAAATATTTTGATTTTGATATGGAGATACCAATGACCCTCCTGATATTGAAGGTAAGGTAGAAAAAAGGAGTGAAGTAAAAAAAAGGTTTTGTACAAAATTTCAGAAAAAAAAAAAGGTTTTGATTGGACCTTTTTTTTCTGAAATTTTGTACAAAACCTTTTTTTAGTTCACTCCTTTTTTGTACATCGTTCATTCGTTATAATAAACTTCAACATAGCTTCAACACCACTTTCTTCATCATAAGGTCATAAGTGCTTTCAACGGCTACTTTAAGAGTGCCTTAAGTACTTGATTTCGTTCGAGAAGGGAGAAAGTCGTTGGGCGGAATGTCTCTGGGCGGAATTTTAAACAGGACACCTACCGCCTAGCCGTGACCGGGTTCCAATATTTCGGTTCATTACACCCTACGACATGTCCCAAGGTTTCGTCCAGATTACTCTTGTGATTGAAGAAATTAATTCGTTAATTGAGGACATATTTTTTTTCTGTTGTTGTAAAAAGCACCTTTACTCGTCAGAATTAAATTAAGTTTTATATCTGGGAAAAAAGAACTGACGGACTGAAAAAAACCGGTGTTTTTCAGTCCGTCAGTTAATCTTGGTTTGCCCATAAATGAGGACCACGCAAATTAATGTCTGAGAAGGTATTTTGAGGAAAGGACTATTGAAACGATGCAGAATATAGAGGGTTTTTATTAATTATTAGGCATCAAATAGGAAAAATAAAATATTTTGTGAAATCCTTATCTTTATTATTTTTCAGTGGTGTGTGTACTTTTTCACAATTTGGCCATGGAACTTTTATTCGTTTTTTTTTTATCACTTCGGGGAAGCTGATCATCTCACCTGGTGGTAATGATCAGACCGAAGTTGGAAGCAAGCTTCACCCGGTATCCTCAACCACAGAGAAACTGTCTATCTTACCTCTAACTGCCGAAATACAACAATGCTGTTAACATTGTTACTATGGCGACAGACTTAGATAAGATGGTGGTAGCTAGCCAGGCAGACTAAGAACGAGCCCTACCACCGACCAAACCGAGCAGAAAATTTTGCTTCCGCTGGAAATCGAACCCCGGGACCTCTGGGTCTGAGACAGGTACCGTAGTCTAACCACTAGACCATGGAGGCGGTTGTTTAATTCTGTTAAAAGACTCTTTTTGGAATCCACGAAAATGCAAATTATAAAAGCGGAGTCATCGAATGCAAAAGCCTTTAGACAAAATATCTTTTGTAATCGAAAATCTGTAAAAACATCTATTATTATTATCTTGACAAAAGATAAAAATTGATGTTTGAAAAATCGACGTTAAGTCAAGTCTGAACAAAGCTCAAGGCTACACGTGCCTCCAAATTTCAATGCGCAGTAATTTAACTTTGTACAAATTGAAAATCCACTCAGTTCTGGCTTTCCTCACTCGTAAAGTTTTCATGTTTGAATTTTGTTAAATATCCCTGAGGATGCTCCTCCAACTCTGTCTGCGTATTTAATTTGAAAGTGTCTACAAACCAGCGGATTATGTTGCTTTGTGCAGCAATAATTAAACAAAGATGCATAAAGTCAAAGTCAAATAATTTATTTCAAATAGGCACATAAAAGGCACTTTTGAACGTCAAAACAAAGAAATAGAACTGATTCTAGTTGCCCCTTTCAAAAGGTAGTTTTCGTATGGAGAAGAATGGGCAAGACACTCCACCGTTACTCTTTTAAAACATTTTTACAATATTTTGTATACATGAATTGTATAATTATACATATGTGAAGACGACGATGCATAAACTCACGTCTTTTTCCCATGGGGGTAGGCAGAACTATAGAATGCCACCTGCTACAATCCTTACATACTCCTTTTGCTTCCTTAAGGGCGCACCCAATCACAAATTGCCTAGCATGACCTCTGTTATGCCGAAAATACTGCAGCATTAATTTTGAAATAAATATATGTTAAAGTTGAGGATTGATGCTAGGTCTTATGTTAGGCAAAAACACGATTACATAAAATTTTCTCGATAGAAAAAAAATCCAAAGTTACCTCTGCACAGAATTATAAGCCGCTGGTATTAAAACAATACTTCAAATTAGATCATGAAACTTTGCATGATAACTGAACTAACTATAAAGCAGGTCTTATGTGTGTAATTTTTTTTTAATTACCATTATTTTCAACGTCAAAAGCAATTGCCTAAACTTTTCGACGCTTTAGCGCCGCTAGCGCCTCACTCCGTCTCGTTGTCACTCAGGTCGCGAGTAGTATGGTGCGAGCGGGATAAAATCTGAGGTAGGGTACGCCCTTTACGTTCAGACACTTGGTCATACACACACGCCGCAATAATTATATGCTGTGCTGTAATACAATGTTTCATGACAAAACCCTGACGCTCATTGCGTATGGGCGGTATCCTGTGGGCCTAAGCCGGCCACATTAGCAATTCCTCTAGAAGCAATTCATTTTCTGAATTTCCAGCTGTCATTAGCAATTCCTCTAATTTGACACAAGAGGTGGACTATTTTAATCTCCATAGAAAATTGTCAAACAGATGAATTATTTCGTAAAGTGAATTGCACGCAGATTGAATTGACAGTTTGTGACATTTTACGATGATTGATATTATCTTCCTATTATGATTCTCTCAAAGCGGCTGTTTTTAGCCCCCTGATATCTTTTAGTGTCTAAAGCAAGTCTCATGTACACCGTTTACTGGTAGTGCTAGCTGCGCCCCGCGGTTTCACCCGCGTAAGTCTCGATCCCGTGGGAATATCGGGATAAAAAGTATCCTATGTGTTAATCCAGGTTATAAACTATCTGTTTGCCAAATTTCAGCCAAATCCATTCAGAAGTTTTTACGTGACAGAGTAACAAACATTCATCCATCTATCCATCCATCCATCCAACCATACTTAAAAACTTTCGCGTTTATAGTATTAGTAAGGAAGGTTAAAGCTCTCTAGACACGTTTATAAAAGTGCATGTCTGCTTGCGTCGTTAAGGGACCTAGGCCTAAACCCTCTGTGTGTTACCCGCATAGTGCCTGTAGTCAAACCTAGGTCATTGATTTTGTTGGTAGCGGCTGCTCTCATTTGGCTACATTGTTCACGTCGTAGCACATTATGTAGTGGTAATTATTGGGGTCGCTTGTTTATTGTGGTTCGCTTTGGCGTTTGTAATTGAAATTAATTAGTTTATAATAATTTATGTGATTCATTGGCGACCAAGTGGGCAGGGCACATTGCTTGCAGATGGCCGATAGGTTCCGAAGTGGTGATCGCGTACCAAAAGGTGCAACATAAGTAGGTCTCCCGCAGGGTGGACAGATTACCTGTTGAAGGTCGCGGGACTACGGTGGAGGCGAGAAGCCCAGAACCGGTCGATGTGGCGATGCCTTAGGAGCCTAACACCCGGTTTCTGATTTGAGAAAAGTAGCAAATCTCAGCTGATTATTCTCAAATACATAAGTATGCGCTTGAGTTTTTTGCGTTTCACAAGTGAAAATCAAATTTCAGAAACGCAACTGACGACTGTTAAGCATGCTTTCTGTAAAATTTGAGTAAATGATGTTATATTACTCAAATCTTGACTAAAGATTAAAAAAACTTAATTGCGAAACAAAAAAAATGTTTAAGTTATACTTAAGTACAGATTAGGACATTCTCAAATTCAAATTCTCAATTCAGAAACCGGGTGTATGTCTAGCAGAGTACGTCTTTCGGTTGAAATGACAATGATACTGACGATGAAGAGATAGATTTATCGTACTACATATTCACGTTAAGCTATGAGTCTACATTCTTAAAAAGTCTCTAAATGAACGTTATATTACCGTTGCGCCGAACACCATCCATAAAATATACTGAAAATATCATTATTTTTATAATGTTGTTTTTAATCATAATAAGAAATAGTAACTGGCTGGGAAAAAATATGAAAAATACAAGGTATATTGTTCATACCCGAATCGCTTTTTCGTGGCAATAGCGGTCATAAAGGACATGACCAGTTCCTGCATTCGAATTCGGGAACTTGTGCAGGATTACAGTAAATACACTAAGATTTAAAAATAAAGATCTAATTTATCATGGATAAATTGTTCCGAATAAAGCCAAGGTTAAAATATCTGCAAAAACAGTGTTTTAATTGCTTCCGCTTTTCTTTTAGAGTGCGTTTCATCAAATAGTTCCTATGCCGTAATGTTGGTTCCACTGTTGTAGGACGAACTTTTGTACGTTACCGCGCCACCTAATAGGTCCGTTGTTAAAGTGCCAACATTACGGCATAGGAACTATAATGATGAAACGCACTCTATAAGTACTTACTGATTTTGACGTTCCATTGTATCCGGTAACCATAATAAGCTACACATAGTATAGGAAAAATAAACTAAGAACGAGTTATTTTCGATCAAGAGAATAAATGATATGGAATATAATTATACTTCATGTTTTGTTTATAATTAATTTGATTTATTTACACGCCCACAGGTTAGGTTTTTATTGATATTTGTGACGATCGAACACCATAATAGGTAATCACTGTGTATAAAGGACTGTTATTTCTTTGACAATGCATCTGACATTAGTGGCGGGACCAAAGGCACAATAAATTAAAGTAGCAATCTTCTACATAAAATAATCGATTCGAGTCAAAGCATGAAAAATCGATTCACAAAAAAAATATTTTATTATACCCGAGGAGCTCGTGGCTAAGTAATAACAGCCGCTCGGGTCGATCCATCAGGTTAAGCTACGCTTGCCGGGGTTGGTCCGTGGATGGGTGACCATTTTCACATATCGAGACTCCTCCGTGTCTCGGAAAGCACGTTAAGCCGTTGGTCCCGGCTGTCATTTGTGGATCTTTGGCAGTCGTTACGAGTCGTCAGAAGCACGAAAGTCTGACAACCAGTCTAACCAAAGGGTATCGTATTACCCAGTTACTGGGTTGTGGAGGTCAGATAGGCAGTCGCTCCATGTAAAATACTGGTATTCAGCTGCATCCGCTTAGACTGGAAGCCGACCCCAACATAGTTGGGAAAAGGCTAGGCAGAAGAAGAAGATATTTTATTATATCCTTTTTAACTGTGTTTGTTTAATAATAACATAACATAACATCACGCTTTCCCTGAAGGGAGAGGTGTACCTATACACCCTCATTTCGCTAGTTGTGTTGTAAGCCCCGTGCAATAGGGGGCGAGCCTATTGCCATCAACCGGGAAAAAATCCGGACTCCACTTGCTACTGAGATATTCTAGATGGACAAACCCAATCACACTTTGCCTCACCCGGGAATCGCAGCCAGGACCTCATGCTCAGGTCCTGGGTGTGATTCCCGGGTACAGCGCTACAGCGCTTGTGACCACTAGACCAACGAGGCAGTCAAATGATTTCAATTTAAGTGTTCGGGAAAAAATCGAGTATCATTTATCGATCTCAGATCACCATTCGCCATTCACCATCCCTACTTGCACATCCGATCTTGGCGTCACGTTGTGTTTACAGTTCGTTGTGTACTGACGATTTTTGTGTTCTATTTCTAACGAGCATTGCTATTCTTTACGAACTGATCTTTTCAAAGCCTGATTACCATTGCTATATATAAAGGATTCATCTGTTTTGTTCTACGATTCGATTAAATGGATAGTATGATGAGGTGCATAAACTGTGGCATATTTCGTAAGGCGGGTTCAAAGGCGTATTATTTCAATGCCAACCTTACCCCTGCTATCGAGACTTGCCCGGTGGTTGAATAATCAGGTATGTATACTTAAACTACATTGGAACAATACTATTTAACAACAAGACAGCAGGTATAAAGTCTGACACAGCGGTTCGATTGCGTGTGAGCCAGCAAAACTTAATAAAGCAGCGTTTATTTGGGAAAAGGATGGCAACGCATCAGCAAAAACCCTGGTGTTGTGGATGTCTATGGGCGGTGATTGCCTTATTCCCGTAACTAAAAACGTTCAAATTCAAGTCGCAGTCTCATCTCAGCGACAATCAATGTCAAAAACTTGTCTTAAACTCGATGACCACATCGCTTAGCGCCATCTCATTTCGAAAAGCAGAGTTATTTAGTGAATACTTATCTTTATTTTTCTCAGTTTCCTGATCTTTTAGACTCGTGAAACTTTTTTATCTGGAAACTGTAGAATACAACAATTGCAAAAATAAAACAATATTTTCTGCACATTGATTTCGACACTAATGCAGGCGCCCATAGTCCCACTGGTCATGTCATGCATTCTTTTTTTCACAAACTAAAATAAAGTCAGTTTTACCTCCAACTATCATTAACGAGACACAATAGAATTTTAATTGTTATCGGCAATTAGAATGCCAATCGAAAGTTGAGCAGACGTGATCTTCAACATGTAACAATAAAGAAAAACCATACATACTTTATTGTTTGGATTCCTACGGAGACATATTAGGAAAAGGGCAACGACCGCTATTGCCACGCTTGAGTGATTCGGGTATAGATATTAATATAGTAACACACAACAAGAAAATAACATTTTCCCAGAAATAAACATCACTACAAATACGGGCAGGTACACAAAGTCACAACTTTTAACTAGATGCAAACAAAAGCTCAGTTCCAAAGTGTTGGGTACACGGTTCTGAAAGTTATCTGTCTGTGCCGCGCCGCGTCTCGCCGCGCGATATTGATCGCGAGTTGGTCGCGAGACCAACGACCGAGAGAGGATGTAAAATCGCTCGTGTGCAATCATTTGTCGCGGATGTAGAGGGTTTAATTGTGTTATGTTATTCATTTGTCGGATGTATTTGTCGTAAATTAAAGAAACTTCCTCAATTTGTGGTTTATTTTCTCATAAAAAGCACCTTTGTCTAATGTATTTAGCTAGCTTTGAGATTTTGTACTATCTGAACACATATGTATTCGGACGGCTTGTGCGGACTGCTATCGATCTGCGACCAATGACCGCATGTTGTAAAAACTACCCTTTTATTTCCGAGTGCAGTTGCTAATAGGATATGTTCTCTTTTTAACCGACTTCTTCAAAAAGGAGGAGGTTCTCTATTCGTCAGTAATTTTTTGTGTGTTTGTTACGCGATTACTCAGCCAATTATGAATCGATTGTGATGATTCTTTTTTTTGTTTGGTAGGTCATGCTTCAGAGGTGGTCCCATATAAGTAAATTTTATTAACTTTGCTTGCGTTGTTTTTGAGTTAGCTTCAATAATTACGTATTTTTCCCACTTAGTCTATGTAGACGATATTTTATTTGACTCCGTCACTGTTATTTACTTATCAGGTATTCGAATTTGTGTGGGGTAGGTTCCACAACTAAAAAGTGAAAAATAAAAACTTTTTACAAAAAAAAACCGATTTGTTCCCTGCACGTTGAGTCCCGCCACGTCGAGTAGCCTTGACATCGATTCCCGCCACGTCGAGTCGCCGCAACGTCTACTTGTTCTTTTGTATGATGTTGGAAAAATTCTGCCCGGTGCCGTCACGTCAAATGTGACGAAAAGTACAGTCAATGAAACAAATTGTTCAAATCATAATAATATCTTTATTTATTATAATTTGAACAATTCGTTCAAATCATAATATTTTTATTTATTACTAGCTGCCCCGGCTTCGCGCGGGTAGCACTAAGTACTTATCTACGGCGCAGCTTAGTCTCTTTAATTTGTGCAGAATAAACAATTTTTCTTTCTTGTTTCACCTACACTATCTACCTACTCTACCTACCTACCTACCTACCCTGCCTTACCTACCTACCTTATAACTATCTATTAAAGATAGGTAGGTAGATAAATTGTGGTTACAAGTATTTTGCACTTTTATCTTATAACCTCTCTACTGTGTAAATATATTTCAAATTAGTTTTTAAAGGAATGACGGCCAGAACTAATCAAAAAGGTTTACAGTAAAAAAAGCTGCACCTGCCCTAATAAGGAAGCACTGTGTATTCAGCAGCTTTATAAGACGTTCATGACAGATCTGGGCCCTGTTTATCAAAAGTTACAAGTCTACACGTTCACAAGTTACCTAGAATGTTAATTTTCGTTAAATTCATAGCTCATCTCCATAATCATAATCAGCCTTCATGTTCCCACTGTTGGGACACGGGCATCAGGGCATCTCTCTCTTTTGACCACATTTAAAAAAAGAAAATCGAATTTAAACATTTATTGCGGTACTAAGCACGACACTTGTAAACTTGTAAGACGGAACAGAGAGTCGCCGAACACTCCCCGGATTTGTTATGATTTTCTACAAGTTGTAACTTACAAATATTTTTTTGATAAACAAAATCACTAATAAACGTGTCAAAATATAAGTACTTGTGAACTAAATAAGGATATTTGGTAATACAAGGCTTGTAAGTTTTGATAAACAGGGCACTTGTCATAGCAGGTCTGTTGTAGGTATAATTTATGGTTTAGAAAAGTAAATTCGGTCAGCTTATGACGAAAATGTCAGAATATAAAATGTAATAGTCTAAAATTAAGTTTGGAACATAACTATAACTAAAAGTATGCTTTTCAGAGGTAAAGGTGTTAAAATATATATAAAAGTAAGTATTGTGTGTTGTGCGATTTCAAGTACATAGGCCGAAAGAATAAATAGACTAAAAACATGTGGTTATGTAAAGCAGAATACCAATACATTGATTGCATTTCAAGATTGTGAATATGGTTTCAAGTGCAAAACAAGCTACTATTTTTCTAAAATAATATTTTGTTATAAAATTATCAAATGAGTTACCTTGCCTTTTGTTTAGTTGACACTTTCACAGCATCTGAATAACGGTTTTTTCGCAAACAAAACGTGAGAGAGACAAAAATTAACGCTTTGAGAAATACAAAGACAACTATAAAGTAAACCCGGTCGAATTAACATAACACTTTACGCTGTCCCTTTCACGCGTCATGCCTATTCCAAGTCGCGAGATATCTCTATCTCGCAACGTGAAATAGGCACCTGAATTCAATTCGAGGCAATTCGATACCTGGCTGATTATACCATCTCTGGTATACTCAGCCAGGTATCGAATTTGACCGGTGTTAACACAGCGACATCTAGTAGTTGAAACATTATATTTATTCCAAATAACCAACTAAGTATTTTCTTTTCTACAACTGTACAAATAAAAATTGTTAAGTGGCGGTAATAAAAGAGACATTTTCAACGATTCGACGTGGCGGGAATAAAAGCGGGAGTTTTCCAAGTAGACGTGGCGGCGACTCGACGTGGCGGGAATCGACGTCAAGGCTACTCGACGTGGCGGGACTCGACGTCAAGGAAAAAAATCAAAAAACCGACTTCCAAAAAAACATTAAAAAAGTGAAAAATAACTTTCATTTCGGAATTCGGTGGCAAAAAACGAAAATTGAAAAGCAAAACACCGACTTCCGACATTAAGTTATTTTTCACTGCTTTGATGTTTTTTTTTTTGGAAGCTGGTTGTTTTTTTTTTATATGCCTAAACAGATACATACAAATAAACGTTCGAATTGTATAAACAGATGGTACGTGGTAAAGATGAGATCGTGTGGTATCTTTTGGGATTTTTAATTAGATTTTCAAGAGATTAAAGGCAAGGAAATTATCGAGTGGAACTGTCAGCAGGTGACTGTAATTATGATTTTCTTGCCTTAGGTGAACATATTTTACATATTATTATGAATGCGCCAACATTTACCCTTTCTCTCAACACAACACAATGCTATAATATACTTTGTTTTTATTAAATCATAACATAATCATATGCAGTTATGAAACACATAACAAGTTGTAAACAAAAGCTCGGGTATAAAGCGGCGGGTAGACGAACGTGAACGCGACGTACCGAGCGCGGTATCGTACCGAGCGCTATCGTACCGGGCGCTATCGACCGCGACCGCCGACCGCGTGGATGTGGACATGGACAGGTAGCTATTGTCATCGTTTAAGAGAAAATAGGGTTGGTCTTTTATCCATACAAAAAGTCATAATTCGGGGTTCGGCTCTCGTCTATTTCCTCCTCCAATATTGCACTAATTTGAAAGATATTTTATAAATTGAATAAGTAGGATATTTACTGTGCCCCTATGTTTTCTTTATTATTTCTTTATTCATTAATAGTTGTCAATTTTGTACAATAGGCCTCTGATGACAGCGGTCTAAACAGGCAATTTTGATAATTTTCTGAGGGTTCTAGTGCTTCTACAGATAATGGATCATCAAAACGGAAAACCGAGGGGCATAGAACTATACTCCATTTACAATAAGATTAGACTTTTAAATAAACCTTTTTTACAGTCCGTTCAACCGATTTTGACTTCTATTGCGTTGGTCGCATGACAAATGGCAGCTGCAGTAGACAGTTGGTATTGTGTAACCTTTTTTGCTTTTAATGCCATCCTTATGCCTACGGTATAGAAGTCAAAATCGGTTGAACGGACTGTATAAAGGTTTGTTTCAATGTCTAATCTTATTTCAAATGGGGTATAGTTGATATTTATTTTTCTGTAAAAAATGTTCTAAGTGGTCTAGCGGAGCTGGGAAGATGTCCTATCAAGGTGCGCTTTGCGCGTATTTAAGAAATTAGCTTCATTGTGAGTCCTTTTTACCGGACTACGGCGAAGAAAAAAGGAGGGTTATGATTTTGACTGGTATGTATATTGTAGGTATGTATGTTCGATCTGTTCGATTTATGCCCTAACACGTGTGAATCCGGATTTTTAATTTGTCTGTCTGTGGTGTTTTGTTTATACCTTTTTAGTCGTAGTTGGGTTTTAGTTTTTATTGCTTTAATTTTTTCCACAAGAACTAAGCAAAACAAGAAGAAGCTGGAAGAGATTTCTTTAGAAATAAGCATCACCTTTGTACGTTTTTTTCTGTTCTTTTCTTCTTGTCTGTTTATTATGTGTGTACATAAATAGTTAAATAAATAAATAAACAACGATATGAAAATTAAACAATCCAATTGGTTAACAAACATCCATCGCTACGCAGTATTAGCACATCTCTGGCGGGAAGGCCGCCTTACTGATTTTTTATAATAAACTGTGAGAGCGGAGAAAATGGAATGTTCGGTCAATGGAATGCTTTATAACCGACTTTTAAAATGGAGGAGGTTCTCAATTCATCTGTAGGTTTTGTTTTTTTTTTTGTATGTTTGTTACGCGATTACTCCGCCAATTATGAATTATTATTATTATTATTTATTAACTCATCATCACTATCATTTCAGGAATTTCCTAATTGAATAATGTGGCCATAATTACAGTTTTATTATTCAACATAACATATATTGTACCTAGCGGTTTTAGTGAACACACTCAGAGAACAAGTAAAAGATTTATGCTGTCTGCTACGTCATTAAGTACACGCAAGGTACGCGTTATAGGGGCTTTACTTAGTATATTGGTCCTACTACTGGGAACCGCCAATAGACGTGGCCGTCGTGATTGATTTTGATGATTCTTTTTTTTAATTGGTCAGTTCTAAGTCAGTTTGGAGTTTCAGATGTGGCCCCATATAATTTTAGCATATATTATAGACGATGTTTTAAGTTACTCCGTCACTGTTATTTACATAGAAGGAATTCGAATTTGTGTAGGGTTACATTACACACGGCTAGACATCATGCTATACATTTCCAGTATAAGCTGACCTCGGAAGTCGGTGGTAGAAAACGAAAATTGACACCGACTTCCGAAATTAAAGTTATTTTTCACTTTTGAGTGTTTTTTTTGGAAGTCGGTTGTTTTTGTTTGTAAAAAGTTTTTATTGCTTATTTTGACTAATGTTTTTTCTTCATCAGATCAATTTTTGTTTTCATTTCCTGTATTGATTGAATTTCATGATTCTGATTATTGTCAATGCTTTTAGGTTTATGTCGGAATTTCGCAGTTTCTTCTTGTGATTCTTATTCGAGGAAGAGGAAGTTCACGACACTGCCTAAGTAAGCACATAAGTGTGGTGAATTTTGAGGAAAGTAATCCGGGATGTTTCAGAAAATTGCACAGAATCTGAACATTACTATGTTCAGGGAGCTTAAAACAGCCACTTTGGCAGAATCGTAATAGGAAAATATTATGAATCATCGTAAAATGTCACAAACTGACAATTCATAATTTACGATCTGCGTGCGATTCATATTACGAAATAATTCATCTGTTTGACAGTGTTCTATGGAGATTCGTAAAATAGTCCACACATTATGATTTGCTTTTATGTCAAATTAGAGGAATTGCTAATAACAGCTGAAAATTCAGGAAATGAATTGCTTGTAAAGGAATTGTTAATGTGGCCGTTTTAGGCCCCCTGTTTCCGTGTAATTTGATGTGCAAATTCCTACTAGAAAATTCTCGGATGCAATTATGGCCGACTCTCACCTAACGTCCGTAGTATAGTAGGTACAATTGACTTCCCACCTGTGTCTTCCAAGAATAGACAGCTAATAACCCTGTATCATCGTACCAATAAACCGCAACAGACTGCAAATAGGTTACCTTTGCCTTCTATTTAGACAAGTTCAAGTAAAGGTATGACTCGGTCCAATATTTGTTCAACCAGCAAACACAGACTGATTTCTTAGTTTGTCATTACCATTTTTGGAAGACCCACCCTGTACCGATAGTGTATCACGACACCTTGCCTTGTGACTAGTCATTCTCGCCATCATTTTGTAGTGGATAGCAAAACACGGTGATCATGTGACTGCTGAGATCTTAATCATGTATAGTTATTTTATTTTTAATGTTTTATTGTTATGTGCCGTTTCTATTTTTGCTACTAAGATTGTTGAAGGGTGAGTAACCTTGTTGTTAATTTTTGATGATAATTTTTTAGACTCAGTGTGTTTTCGAAATAACTGTGATTTTTACTAGCATTATATTAGCTTGCTTTGTTCGTATGTATTTCTGGTTACTCCTTTTGTCATCAATTTTTCAAGTACTTCTTGGCATCCGATTGAGCTGAAACTCGGTATACATATACAAGTACCGAGACATTTTTTTCATAACTAAAGTAGGTAATTTATTTGGAGGAATTCTGTATTTTACTTGGGGTCGGCGCAACACGTTTTCTCTTTCCAGTCTCCCCTGTCAACCATCACGCTATCATTCACTCCCTTCTGAAGGATGAATTCTGTATTTTTGTTTTTAATCAAAGCGAGCTATAATAATATGTGTAATTATTAGAAGAAAAAGCAAGCTTGAAAACCAATAAACTACGGCTAACCTAACCTAGGCAAGGTACCTTTTTTTTTTTTTTGAGTATGGTGATCGTCTAATGACTTCTCCCGCTGGGCGGAGCGGGAGGGCGTGTCAGACTTTTACTGACTAAAACCCACCCGTGTTCCTTCAGTTGCCTATTGCCAAGGTCCCGGTATCCCTTTCGGACTTTCCCGCAACCCTGGCAGGAGGTTAGGTACCTATAGTGTAACAAAATAGTTTTGTGTGTCCGTATTCATTTTAAAGAACATTAATGTGATGGTAATCTCGTTAGTCCCTACGAGGAACTAAGACGATTTGAAATAATATGATGTTAATGAATTCTTGTGAAGTAACTTAGAAGCTCGTACCGACTCGTTAAAGTTCTTTGAAAACTTGCCATTTCCTGAGGAGTAAGTAACGAGTTTGTTTCAAATTCAACAAATAAGCGTCAACGTAGCTCATTTTTAGTAAAGAGAGAGAGTTCTACGAATTATGGATTTAGTTATAATGCTAGACGTGGCCAAATCTAGAAATTTAAATAAAATTCGGCTTCTTTAGAAGAGCTCTAAATCTAATTGGATTAAACTCCAAAATATAAACCAAAACTCAATTCAGTTAATTGTTTACATTTCACAGATCTCAGCCCATCTTACAAAAAACAATTGAAGCTCTATTCAGCGACCGAACTCATGAAATGTACCCTGGAGACTGCAAATTGATCAGAGCTTCAAAACGACAAACAAAAATGTGCGACCGAGACACCGGCTTATCAAACGTTCTGACCATCGCAAAGGAACAAGCGATTGCCGCTTGCGAAGAAACTTTCAACTTCGACAGGTGGAACTGCTCCCTCGTGTTCAACAAAAAACCTAAAAGGAGCATATTTAATAAACTATTCAGAGAAACTGCTTTCGTTCATGCATTGATGGCAGCATCTATTACGCATTCAGTAGCAAAAGCTTGCGCCGCCGGGGACCTAACTTCATGTTCATGTCCCGGAAATTTTGGCAAAAACAATACTTGGAAAATGGCAGGATGTGGGGACGATTTCAGACATGGAAAGAGAATGACGAAGAATTTCTTGGACTTCAAACACGCTGGCAACGATCAAATCGCCGAAATACTAAAACAAGACGTCATAGTTGGAGTAGATTCTATCGGAGAACAGCTAAAAGAAGTTTGCAAATGCCATGGGTTCTCAGGATCTTGTACAACAAAGACTTGCTGGAAACGATTAGGGCCTTTCAACTCAGCAATGGGCCTGCTAAAGAAGCACTACCACCACGCTACGAAAAGGAAAATTATGAACTACACGACGAAAAGAGCGATTTCACCAAAAGTGAGGAACAAAATGAAGATTGAACGAAAGAATTTGGTTTACTTGCAGAGGACGCCGAACTTGTGTGTGAGTACAAAGGGAAGGGTGTGCAAAGACAGACATAACTGTGCGACTTTGTGTTGTGGAAGGGGCTTTTTAACTAGTAAAAAGACGGTGAGTTCTAGATGCAGGTGTAAGATGGTAAATTGCTGTTTTGTGCAGTGTGATACTTGTGTTGAAGAGGTTGATCAGTTTACTTGCAAGTAACTTTTGGTGCCATATCTCAGTATTTATAAGATAAAGTAAAGGATGAACTACAATATTGATTTGTTGAATCTTGCAGCTCATGTGTTTTATAAACTCTGAAGGCCGTTTTCATTAACACTAACCGACACCTAAATTAAAGCCTAAATAAAAGGGCAGTGTTGAATTTTCATCTCTCGGCGAAAGTTGTAAATCCAACAGCGCGCTTTTATTTATTGTTAGTGGTAACGGGCATTTAGATATCAAATGTTGGCTTTACTTAGAATGTTTTCAACTTCTCCGATCTTAACGATACGTCGCAGTAAGATGGTTGAAGCCGTGATATAGTTATTTCCGTAGGAATATAGCTATATACCATAATATCCTTAGTTATATGAAAGCAGTTCATAACTGTCTTACTAGTATTATAACTAGGCAACTCCGACCAAATAGGTTACGTTAGAACTTTACTGTAACAACATCGCGCGAGCCGAGCGAGCGAAGCGAGCGGTGTCGCGGCAGCTCCCGGCGAGCGCTACGCCGAAATTGGTCGCAGTAACAAAATTACGGCACTCCGACAGTTATGAACTGCTTTCATATAACTATATTACGGTATACATATAGCAATATTCTACGGATATAACTATATCACGGCTTCAACCATCTTACTACGAAAGATACATTCTTCTACTCAGACTCGTTGTTTACGAAATTACCTTTTCTCTTTTTTATTATATAAAAGCATAATTATTATTATGTATCACGTGGAAATAATAGACATAGCGCTCAAGTCAATGACGTATTACAAAATCATTAGCTCAAGTGAATTTACATAATGCGAAATATAACTAATGAAATTGTAAATTATTTTGCTTATTTAAATAATAAATTATCTACTCATGTATGTATTTGTATTTAAGATAAGATTGAATGTGATATGCGGTTTAGGATATAGGAGGGTCTCCGAGATATAGTCGATAGGACTGTGATATAAGCCATGCGCTTTAGGTAAGTTAATGAGGAAATTGCAGGTTTTTAAGGAATGATTAAATTAATTTTAACTAGCTGTTGTTTTATTTTCGACAGATCAAGACTGCGTCTAGAGCAGATAGAGAGAGAGAGAGCAGTGGTGGCCCAGTGGTAACGGTTGCGACTTACGAGTTGTAGGTCGTAGGTTCGAACCCTGACAGGCGCTTTACTTTGTGTAAATAATTTCATCACCACTGCTCTCAAAACGGTGAAGGAAAACATCGTGAGGAAACCAGCATGTCCTAGAACCAAAAATTCGAAGACATGTGACATCTATCAACCCGCACTGGGCCCGCGTGGTGGATTACGGCCCACTCCCTCACTCCCTCTCACAGAGAGGAGGCCTGTGTCCCAGCAACGGGAACATTATAGGCTGATTATGTAAGACTGCGTCCTAATACGGTTTTTGTTCGGATAACCCGAAAAACTGCTCTGGTTTTTTCCGGCCTTCCGACCAGATACACGCGACGATCGCAAATTCGCGCGGCGATCGCTTTAAATAGGCTTGTAACTAAGAAATAACAGCCGCACGGGTCGATCAATTTGCCGCGGTTGGTCCGTGGATGGGTGACCATCTTTACATACCAAGACCCCTTCGTGTCTCGGTCCTGGCTGCATTTGTAGATCTTTGTCAGTTGTTACGGGTCGTCAGAAACCCGAAACTCTGACAACCAGTCTTACCAAGGGGTATCGTGTTACCCAGTAACTGGTTGTGGAGGTCAGATAGGCAGTCACTCTATGTAAAACGCTGGTATTCAGCTGCATCCGGTTAGACTAGAAGCCGACCCCGACATAGTTGGGAAAAGGCTAGGCAGATGATGATCGCTTTAAATAGGACGCGGGGTCACATTTGAGAAAATGATCTAACAAGGATTTTACCAAATCATAACTACTATTGAAAAACTTCGTAGTTTAATCTTTTATCACATTTTTTTTTTCTTTAGTTACTTATTTATGAATAGGTACCATTAGATGTGAACGACTAAGATTAGTTTATTCTTGGTACTTCTTTTAATTAAAAACTCGAATATTTCTCTCTGCATGGCGATGACGCCCTCTTGCAATGATCACAAGTACTCATAGCTATACTGTCATCAGAGCCATCTATTGAATTAACGTTGAACAAATATAAAAAGTTTTTTGACACGGTAGCTTTAACATTTGCCGCAAGATGCCGTTGTTTCAAACAGTATTTCATTTAATGTATAGATGGCGTTAGCGGAAACCCTGAAGGAATTTATTTCCATTTTGCATACTGAGTATGTATATCTTTGTTAAAATAAATACTTCACACTGTATTTTATTTAAATTCATCATCATGAAACTTTAAAACTCAATCTTTTGACTATAAAATATACGGTCAGCAAAAACACAAGTTTTATTTTAAAATTCCCCAGATTCAAACATGTTTGAGTTGATGCGTTATTCATAATTTCACTGCGATGGAATCCAGATGCATCGATAACATCAGTTTAATGCATGTCGATCGCGAAATATTATATGCGAGGAAACATTCGTACGGTCAGCAAGATGAATCAATTTGCAGAATTAAAAGGATGGAAGGATTCCAATGAGTAAAATTTAACAAGCAGAAACCTATAAAAAGAAAATGTATTGGTCCTAAGTTTAATATAATTTCTAGGTAATTTTTGATCAAAGTGACGGCGATGTCGCGTTGGGTGACGGCATATGGAAAAAGGAAGGTAGCAGCACCCATCCTTTCTACAACAGCATACAGTAATTCTGTAAAAATCTTACCGTGAAAACGGTGAAGTGAGCTTAAAGTGACCTGTCACTCCATCTGACGCTAGGGATTGACAGCTCACTTCACCTAAGGGTCAGTTCACACCGAGACATGAAGCGACATGCACTTTTTTATGATCCGATACAATATCGAATTTATTTACTACACAATAAGGTACACGCGCTGCGCAGCATCGCGCATCTCAGCGTGCTTTGACACGTGTCAACACTCGCACTGAAATTATGTCTTTTCGTGAAGACAATAAGTTCGATAATTTTTAAAAAGAGCGCGCAGCGTCACGTCGCTTCTAGAGATGGGCAAATGCCCGGGCATTTTTGGCAAATTGGTAAAATTCCTAATAAGTGCCCATAAATTTCTGCCCTTGGGCATTTATCTGGGCATATATTTTTGTTTCAAAATTCATTTACATAATTGATATTGGTGAATGGTGCCGATTCTCTTGTAACGAACTAAACCATCACTAAAATTCCTTACTTTTGTCTATTAGAATCTTGGAGCTATTCTGCCAAATAAATTCTCTAAATTTAAAACTTATTTTGCCACAACTAAAATCGAATTTGACAACCGCGCCTCCACTCCACAACTAAAATCGAATTTGACAACCGCGCCTCCACTTGGTTCTTGTTTTCCCTACCCCGTGATTTTTTTAGAGCCAGAGGCGCACAGTGGCGGCAGCGTCGACGTGTGTTTTTATGGATTTTTTTAGTTTTTGTATGGAAAATAACGAAAAATTATTTTAAATATAATTTTTTTTTAATTAGGATTAGGGGTTTATGGGTTTTCTTTTATGTTAAGGGGGTCGAAATTTTCATTATTTTTGCGATAGGACACACCGTTTTCGAGATATAAGCAAAAGAACATAAAAAATGATGCAGTACTGTTTTTCAACTGAAGTCGAGGTTGAATTTTAATTGAAGGTTGAAGTTTAATCGAGGTTTGAATTTTAGTTCATGACATCTAATTTGACAAATAGTAATGAAAAAAGAAAAACTTAAGGGCACAGTAAATATCCTTCTTATTCAATTTATAAAATATCTTTCAAATTGGTCCAATATGGAGGAGGAAATAGACGAGAGCCGAATCTCGAATTATGACTTTTTGTATGGAGAAAAGATCGACCCTATTTCCTCTTAATGGCCTAGGCCCTAGAGTTCCGGGATGATTAACCGATAAAATGTCGGCTTACAGACCAAAATTAATTTTGAACATCAGTCTTAAAACCAATGTGTCTAAATAATGCTTAATCAATCTGCCTAGCCTGTTCCTAACTATGTTGGGGTCTGCTTCTAGTCTAACCGGATGCAGCTGAATATCAGTATTTAACATGGAGCGACTGTAAAATACTGGGATTCAGCTGCATCCGCTTAGACTGGAAGCCAACCCCAACATAGTTGGGAAAAGGCTAGGCAGATTGACATGGAGCGACTGCTTCTGACCTCCACAACCCAGTAACTGAGTAATACAATACCCTTTGGTAAGACTGGTTGTCAGACTTTCGGGCTGTGTCGAAATAATGCTCAAGCCTTTAAAAATCGAACACACACAAACACAGCTCATTAGTGATGTGTATAATCAATATAATAAATAATTATCGATATCGAAGGCGCTCACTATCGAAGCATTGGGACGTGAATGATGATACAAGACACATTCGGCTTGCAACTGAGGGAGCGCGAACAAAATAAATTTCACCTTTATATCGACCACAATACAATATTTGTAATGTCCCAACTTATGTGGATAGAGGGTGTGGTTATTTTGATGGAACTATATGTGTATGACAAACAAATTGTACCTTTGTACGACTGACAAATTAATATTTTTTCGGGATTCAAACTCTAAAAAACTAGGGGCCAAGTCTACTAATTTACAAACGTGTCAGTGGTCTCACTAAGATCAGTTTTTGACAGATATGCCATACAAAATCTGTCAAAAACTCATAATTGCGAGACCACTGACACGTTTGTAAATTAGTAGACTTGGCCCCCTGCATCAGTGGTGGCCCAGTGGCAATGACGCGCGACTTACGAGTTGCAGGTTATAGGTTCGTATCCTGACTTGCGCTTTACTTTGTGTAAATCATTTCATCACCACTGCTCTCAAAAACGGTAAAGAAAAACCTCGTGGGGAAAACCGTCTTGTTGTAGAACCAAAAATTCGAAGACATGTAACATCTACTAACATGCATTGGCGCACTGGGTCCGCGTGGTGGATTACCGTCCCATCCCTCTAACCGAAAGCTTGGCAGGATCATAATAGGAAAATATCATGAATCATCGTAAAATGTCACAAACTGACAATTCATAATAATATGATCTGCGTGCGATTCATATTACGAAATAATTCATCTGTTTGACAGTTTTCTATGGCGATTCGTAAAATGGTCCACACATGATGAATTGCTTTTGTGTCAAATTAGAGGAATTGCTAATGACAGCTGTAAATTCAGGCAATGAGTTGCTTTTAGAGGAATTGCTAATGTAGCCATTTAAGACCTCCAGGTCTGTATCCCAGCAGCGGTGGGAACATAAAACATAATTCAAACTCGCCACTGCACCAATTTAGCTTTATTGCACCAGATCTCAATGTATTTCAACACTAATCACTAATCATTAATCCCGTGACGTCATCGACTCCCTTACAAGATCTAAAAGAATGTGAGCACCTCAAAAATGAAGCAGAATTTAAATAAAATCGTCTACAATCAAATGAATGACTAACACGGATACGTATTTTAAGTTTAAAGTTCGTACACAACATTATTATTATAACACCTATAATTGACCCCTAAACCATTAAGGCAGGCCAGAAGATTGCGGTTTGTTTTCGATGCCAACTCACATAATTACGATATTAATGAAAAATAAGCTAAAAAACGGGCAGCTCTGAGATTTATTTATTTATTGACCCGAGCGAGTTTTGCCCATACTCTTGGCCCGACTCGGACGTGACTCACCCAGATTTGGTTAATTTATGAGATATATCTTGAGAATTAATTGGCGAAATGCGGGTATACTATTGGTATATCTCTGCCCAACCCGTCGGGAAAAACAGGCGCGACCGCCGAGGTCGGTCAGTGGATCGGTGACCGTCCATAAATTACTAATACCACCTGCTTTCCGAGGTACGGAGGGTTGTTCCCTTCAGATAATCGTAGATGTTTGACAGTCGCTAGATGTGGTCAGAAGCCCGAAAGCCTGACAACCTGTCTTCCCAAGGGTTATCGTGTTACCCAGTAACTGGGTTAGATAGGCAGTCGGTCTATGTAAAATACTGGTATTCAGCTGCATCCGGTTAGAGTGGAAGCCGACCCAAAATTTGTTGGGAAAAGACTTGGCACATGATGATGATTAGCATCGTGTTACCCAGTTACTGGGTTGTGGAGGATATGCAGTCGCTCCATATAAAACATTGGTATTCAGCTGGATCCGGTTAGACTGGAAGCTGACCCCACGGACCCCAACATTGGTGGAAAAAGGCTAGACAGATAATGATGACAGATGATGATGATTTATTATCTCCTTGTTACTAACACTATTTATTTAAGTTATTTTGTTGATACTAACACTATGGACTCATGTCTGAAATAAGGAATTTGAATTTGAATGAAATTGACAGTTTAGTCATAGTTATTTATGTAACCGTTATATAATAAAGGGTATTAAAACACGAATGTGAGTGGGTTTATAGTATCACATGAGTGTTTTAATACCTAATTATATACAGTTGCATACAAGATTTTATCTACACCCATGATATGAATCTTCTATAAAAGTTTCTTTGCAATACCAATATCGAACAAAAATGGCGCGGTATGACGTGAATTCGAATTTTTCGAATTCGAATGTGTTTTGTTTTTAAATTACGGTGCTTTGTTAGTGAAACGCTCGTGAATGAAAATGTTCTTTTTTTTAAATGAGTTGCATAATGAAATTCAGTACAACATTATAACACCCGTTTGGATGATATTATGGTTACTATGACACTGGATGTTTTAATGTTGGCTATAAGCTAACTGTTTCAGATACTTTTATAGAGGATTTATAGCATGGGGGTTGATAAAAGCTTTAAGAATACAAGTCTTCGAGTTTCATGAGTAAGAGATATCGTTACTAGCCGAGACAATACCAATAAAAATTTTGTTATTCCGACCAATTACTGACCATTAAACCAAGCTCTTTACAGCTTAATGTAATACTCGACAGACATTTTAATATGCGCCCCGTTTTTATATATTATTAACTGAATGAATTATTATGGCTACTATTAAAAGTTTATTATTGATTAAGGGAACGTTGTCGTATTTTATAGAAATTATTATGGGGATTTAATTGATTGTGATATGCGTTTTAATGATGTTATTAATAGATATGTGGAGTTTATTGGTTGGGAATCTAAGGATGATTTTTGCATAAACTAAAGTGAATGGGTCTTTGTAATTCGGTAAACGTCCTTTTCTTCCTTCCTTCCTTTTCCCGTAAATGTAAGTAATAAGGTACTGTATCATCTGCATCTGCATCTGCCTAGCCTTTTCCCAACCAAGTTGGGGTCGGCTTCCAGTCTAACCGGATGCAGCTGAATACCAGTATTTTACATGGAGCGACTGCCTATCTGACCTCCACAACCCAGTAACAGGGTAATACGATACCCCTTGGCAAGACTGGTTGTTAGACTTTCAGGCTTCTGACGACCCGTAACGACTGTCAAAGATCCACAAATGACAGCCGGGACCAAACGCTTAGCGTGCTTTCCGAAGCACGGAGGAGTCTCGATATGTAAAGATGGTCACCCATCCACGAACCAGCCCCGGCAAGCGTAACTTAACCTGATGGATCGACCCGTGCGGGTGTTATTACTTAGCCACGAGCTACTCGATATAAGTAGGTACTGTAATTGGATTAAATTTCCTATGAGATGGTGGTATTTGTGATATTTTCGAAATGTTTATTTTGGAAAATACAAGTCCACGAGACTGGCCATAATTTCATCTGTTTGACAGTTTTCTATGGAGATTCGTAAAATGGTCCACAAATTATGAATTGCTTCTGTGTCAAATTAGTGGAATTGCTTATGACAGCTGGGAATTCAGGAAATGAGTTGCTTTTAGAGGAATTGCTAATGTGGCCATTTTCTATTACATATATATGGTGGATATTTTTCTAATACCCGTTTTCACTAAACCGAAACCTAGATGTTATTTTTTTTAATATGACGTGTAATCAATTCCCATTTTCTAGTTACGGAATAAACAATTTCATTTCATTTCATATTATTTCCTACAGCTGAGAGTCAGGCCTTAAAATCAATAGTCAGTTAATCTAAAACAACACCCTCTATCTAAAAACTGAAGGGAAATCAAACGTCAAGTTAAATTATTAATGTTTGCTTAAACAGATGAGGCTGTCGATATCATATGAAGACGTAAAATACTTTACTTATTGTTTTGTCAATCTGTCTGTTATGAGGACTTTGTTAATTAATTATGTTAAATAATGCTATATTATGCATATCGTGTTTAACGCGTCGCTTCACGCGGGACGTGGGTTTTTGTTTAGATGACTTGTTTGAAGAAACTATGGGGAATGGTGGCCTATCCATACTATACTTACTATACTAATATTATAAATTCGAAAGTAACTCTGTCTGTCTGTCTATCTGTCTGTCTGTCTGTATGTTACCTTTTCACGCCTAAACCACTGAACCGATTTCGATAAAATTTGGCAAGGAGATAGATGGCATCCTGGGGAAGGACATAGGCTACTTTTTATCGACATACCTCGTGGGCGACACCGGGGGCGGAAGCTAGTACAAAATATAGTAAAACATTTAAAAGAGTAACGTTGGAGTGTCTAACCTATTCTTTTCCATACGAAAACTACCTTTGGAAGGGGTGACTAAAATCAATTCTATTTTTTTGTAAGTTTTAACGTTCAAAAGTGCATTTTATGGAAACAAATTATTTGACTTTGGCTTTGACTTTGGTGTGACTCCTCATCGTCCTCTCCATCCATATTATTCTAATCAATGGAGGCAAGCTGTAAGTTTTTTTTGGGTGTAATAAGTAAGAGTGAGAATAAATCGAAGTGAGAAAAAATCAATCTGCATAGCCTTTTCCCAACTATGTTGGGGTCGGCTTCTAGTCCAACCGGATGCAGCTGAATGCCAGTATTTCACATGGAGCGACTGCCTATCTGACCTCTACAACCCATGCAGTAACTGGGCAAAGCAATACTACTTGCTAAGACTGGTTGTCAGACTTTCGGGCTTCTGACGACCCGATCCACGAATGACAGCTGGGACCAATTACGTAACGTGCTTTCCGAGGCACGGAGGAGTCTCGCTATGTAAAGATGGCGGCGGCTCGGCTTGTGGTTATTACTTTGTGGCGGTATCTACATCGCCACATGCGAACTACGCATCGAAGACCTGACGTCACATAAATCCTGCATCGCGCAATTAGAGTTTACCGTGCAGTGAACATATATACAAAAACCCAATATTAATCATTGGGCAGTTGCCCGCCAGACACAACACCCGTCTGGTAGGAGGATCCTCCCTTTTCTATGGGGGATGAGTGAACTTTACACACTGTTCCTCATACCCCTAAAACTTAGCCACGAGCTCCAATCTTGAAAATCTCTCAAATTATTCTCACTATGATTCTTTACTGCAATAATTCTTAAATCATACTATTTAATTCAACATTATTTATTGAAACGACTCTTACAAAGTAGCTATGAACACATATATCAAATGTCAGAAGTACTTATTAGAGCTAAGCATATAAATTATTGTCAACTACAAAGTAACGGACTAAATATTATATTATCGCGATTGAAATCTACGTGGGCGATGGAAATCTTGGTATAAAATTAATAGCATCAAATAGCCCAGGTAGAAATAAAGTCTACTACGGAAACGGCTAAGAAATAGTAGAAATTTGCCAGCTTAGATATACCATAGCTAGGTACAACCGCTGACATTTGCGGTGAACCACTTTTCGCCCTTAGTACCTTAATAAGTTTAAAAAGTGGTTCACCCCTGTCCGAGAAGGCCCTGATGTTATGAGCACATTATAAAATACCAAATAATTTGCTGGTTCCTTACTGACGTTGACGAAAAGCTGTCTACAAAAAAAAAAAAACTTGGATTTTAAATATCTTATAGCCTTTTTACCACTCTGTTAAGTTTTGGTAAAAAGTCTAAGTATAACATTCTCTGTCTAAAATATACACGGTGTAAGGGACATCGACACTGCGTAACACACTTTCAATCTGAATAATTTTGAAGGGCATTGTTGATCCATTGCTTCATTTGTTTGAAAAATTTGTCTGCGTCGAGATTAATGTTGTTGAACTTTGAAATGTCAAAATGAAAGCCATTGCTCTTTTATGTGTGTTACGCAATGATCCCGCAAAATAATGTACTGAATTCATGGTAACAGTTTGCGCGTCAATAGCAGCCTTTATAGAAAGCGTTTTGGTTGAGCATAAAATCAATCAATCTGCCTAGCCTTTTCCCAAATAAGTTGGGGTCGGCTTCCAGTCTAACCGGATGCAGTTGAATACCAGTATTTTACATGGAGCGACTGCCTATCTGACCTCAACAACCCAGTAACTGGGTAATACGATAGTAAGACCTTGGTAAGACTGGTTGTCAGACTTTCGGACTTCTGCCGACCCGTAACGACTGTCAAAGATCCACGAATGACTGCCGGGACCAACGGCTTAACGTGATTTCCGAGACACGGAGGAGTTCCGGCATGTAAAGATGGTCACCCATCCACGGACCAACCCCGGCAAGCGTAGCTTACCTCATGGATCGACCCGTGCGGCTGTTATTACTTAGCCACGAGCTCCTGCTCGAGCTCACGGTTGAGCATAAAATACCTAAGCTTATTGGTAGCGCTGTCAATGAAATCAGAGAAGACGAAGAGAAAGAGTGACGAGCATTAAGGCACTTAAGGCACAGATTAATACAGACAGTTCACTTCGCAAAATCATTTAAATAAAAAGCGACTGTTGCTACGACACAATTAATTGCTATTCAGGTCGCACAGCGCTAATTATAGCCAACGCACAACCTATAGTCTATTATATTCAAGTAGAACTCCTCTCTTTCAGTCGCGTAATTCTTATATCTTCTGACTATATTACGCTCATTGATGGGCCCGACAAGAGGAGCCTGCTGCGTATTTGTGGCTCTATACCTAAAATGCAGAGTGCGCCTTCTGTATTATTCTGTGACTTAAGTGTAATTATCATAATGATCAAAATCAAAATATTTTAATTCACATTAAACCTACCTACATGGACAATTGACCGTTAAGAAATTTAATGCAATAGCCCCACAAATAAAAATTTTAGAAAAAAGTTCATTGCACCTCCTAGGTTCCCCAATTATAGAAGACAGCTTTTCTCCCTTCATCGACGAAAAAATAAAAAAATTCAACGATGGCGCAAATACTCCAATCTTATCGGGACGTATATGTTCGAGTCGTTTGGGGTTGAAACCCTAGAGCCATGGGGTCCGAGTGCCCACTTGGTTTTTCAAGACATCGCCAAACGCTTGGTCGACTCTTCACGTGACCAGATGGCTGGCCTATTTTTTGGGCAAAGAATCAGCATTGCCATACAACGTGGCAATGCTGCCAGCCTTTTGGGCACTTTTCCTGTTGACAGCGATGCGGACGAACTTTTTGATGCCCTTTGATAATTTTCCCTTGTACATAATTATTATTATAGATATTATAAGTCTTTAAGTTAAATAAAAACCTACATGGAAACTTATGAAACATCAGAAGTTAGGTGATAAAAACCACACAAACTCAACCACCCACTGGCAAAAATCATAATACTGACATTTTAAAGGCTTAATGATTGCAAATAATGTTCGCATAATTGAGCACATTTATTTTTGAGATCACTTCAAAGAATAACTAACTGCTTAAGGACCTTTTGAAGGATTAGAAATAGAAGCTATTATTTGGCGGGTATTTAGCAAAAATATAACAATAAAAACGCAAGGTATACGTAATTAGGAGGCTGTTGCCTCACACAAACTCCTGGAGTTCCTTTTACCAGCTTATAGGAAGGCAGTGGGTCGGAAAATGGTTGGTATTTCGTGAAAGGGTGATTTTAAATGAGAATCATCATTTGAAAGAGCAAATTATGATGTGACATTTTTTTTACACGTGTCCTGTCCCTAAAGGGGATGCGCTAGGGTAGCCCGCGAAATTCAAATTTTCTTACGTGTTTTGCAAATTGCAGGTCAGTGTCAGGTTGTATGTTGATCTAAATATTATTTGCGGCCGTAACAAATATGGGTTTACAGAATTATAAACATTAGAATCAGCAATACAACTCTCTAAGTTCATGAAAGTGCCAAATGTCATGATTTCATGAAATAGTCATTCAATGCCTTTCAATATCACGTGGGCGAAGCCGCTGGCGGAAGCTAGTTCTCAATAATATAATGTGTGTAGGGTTCTCGCACGCTTCATTTATTTCACATATTCACGAGATTCTGTATCACCGTCGTATATTTTTCAAAAAAACATCAACAGACAGTCAAGAATCTCTTGACTATAAGCAAAGATCACAAAAGATTATCATCATCCCTCACCAAAGCGAATGCTACCAATTATACATATAAGGGCTTAACTAAAAAATCTATACTTACATACCTCAAGTATCGTTTACCTGCTTTTTGAATGGACAGATCTAAATCCCTGCACAATGGTATTAGGATCAATAAATGTGAAGTATTTTGTTTGCGACAAAATTTACCGTTACGCCGTCATTCGTGGGCATTCGCGCGTGGTCGCCGTGACGGACAAAGGGGATTGCGTCTTAATGTATATTGTGAAAGACTAATAGATATGTTACCAGTTTTTATGTCGGTTATTATTGCAAAGGCTTGTAAGAATGAATTTTTGGAGTCAGCATTGTGTGTAGTTTTGGGTGTTCCTGCTTAGATGCGGATGTCCAAATAAATACAAACACTGTAGCTGGTTATAGAATCTTAACCAGATGATAGTTAAAAATGATCAGCAGTTCATCTTCGGATCACCCCTGGATCCTGGAGGTCTACTCCCTAACCACAAAATCCGTAGTTTCAGCCGAAGTTGAGAGCGTTTCCTAATCCGCATCACCTCCGGACAAAAGATTAGTTTGGTTCCCGAACTAAGAACGTATGACTATACGATGCGACAGTTTTCCCTACTCGCGATGTGTGATTGCCCATTCGATTTTCATTTGTCACTTGTTTTGACGGATCAACTACTTTCGGATGGGCCCATATCTTCGTTGATGGACTAATTGACGAATCCAATAAATAAAAAAAACAGACATTAAAAGACAGATCGCTATTGAAGGTAGACAGTATAATTCTATCTGTTATTGTGTCACATTCCATAAGATTCCTAGTCTCTGACAGATTATTGGGACGTTAAAATCATAGATAGATAGGTTTTTCTATCTCCATTAAGCCAAAACTGGTGATAGATAAGTTATTGGGTTCGGCCGTTATAGAGTAGATCATCATCATCATCATCTGCCTAGCCTTTTCCCAACTACGTTGGGGTCGGCTAATATGATCCTACATGATATTGTACTAAAATCATTTTCTTTGGAGTGATTAAAATGGTGACTTTTCACGCCCCATTTCGATGCAATTTTTTCGGTGCCCATGGTACACAGGTATACCATGACCTAGGTTAGGTTAGTAGGTCCCGATAGTACGTCCTCTTGGAATAATCTCCGACCTACACGGGCTAAAGCTAGTACTATACAGGGTGTTAGGGTAAACACCGTTATCCTTGCAACCAGTGGTTTGGTTTCATTTATAGAACGTAAAATCAATGGAAAATTACAATTCTTTTTTTCTTTTTTTATAAACTTCATTTTTCCACAAAATCTCAACACGGGCGGGGGGTGCGGGACGTGACCTGACCGGCCGCAAGCGCGACCCCTCCGTCAGTTAGTCAGCTATTTCGCTTGCGACCACGGTGTCGGATAGAAACTTTTTAAAATCTTTTAATGAAAATAACTTTTTTTTTATTTGTTTTCAGTCATTTATTTTTATATTTAAGTCAACTACCCATGGTTTGAATGACAAGACTGTTTACCCTTATAGCCTGTATAAAACAGTTAAAAAATCTGTTGTCAAATACACCTCCAGAGCTAAAATCCTTATGAAATCACGTCATAATTCTTCAAAAAATAGGCGTCAAAACATAAACTCATTAGCATTTCATCTAAAGATCCCAGTATTAAGAGCACACACATTTTTTGATTATTTAATTAAGCACCACTACGGTTGATGCCCGTTCATAATCAGGAATGACGCCCGACTGGTTCCAGGCCGTTTTGTTAATAATTTTTAATCTCTTCATTCTGACGTGTTGGCTGGTATGGATGATAATTATTTTTGTTATTTATTTGCTGGATAGATTTTGGACAAGTTTTTAGTGGTTGAGACATTGTGTGATGATGATGATGAAGTGTAATTGGCGCTTTTGTTACAAACTAGAACTCAACGACTGCTTCGTATGGTTTTTACGACTTGATAAAACATCGAGATGTTTTTAATAATGTACTAGTTGCGCCCCGCGTAAGTCTCGATCCCGTGGGAATGTCGGGATAAAGAGTATCCTATGACATAGCCAACCTTCGACCTACAACTCGTAAGTTGCAGCTGACTGGGCCACCACTGTACGTCGATTCTATAAAATTCAAACAACCACTCGCATCTCACATCACTATTCTCGCTTCGAATTTTGAATCAGGTTTGAGTGCGAAGTGAGCGTCAAAGTAAGGGGAATTACCTTACTGAATGCCACTTCTTACGGCATCTCATACTTTATCAAAATCTCATGGTCAATTTAGTTCAACTCGCTGACACTCTCGTAAGGGAAGCGCTAATGTATCAACCGAGTTTTTTAGAATGCCAATCAAGAAACTCACAGCGGACTCAGTTTCGAAGTTTAGAATGAGGTCTTACAGAATCACACCCCTGCTCTCCAATTATGCTGTTTTTTGAAAGCGCAAAATTTAAATGAGATGCTGCCTTTTTAATTTTCGAAACTATTTTATTATCTGTACAAAAAAATATCCACACCCAAATCTTTAAAGTAAATCAATTAACTGATATTTTATTAAATATCTGAAAAGTGATACAATCATTTATAATAGAGTATGCATTTAATACAATAAAATAAGTCTGTCTGGTCGTAAATTTCAATTTACCAGTCTCAATGATTAAAATGATATTGGTAAAGAAGAGCTAACAAGCCAGGCCTGAGATCGCTAATAATTATAAAATTCCTTACTGTGTTAAGAAATTATATTATGGACGAGAATTAATATTAAAATATCTCTTTTAGTGAATTTTAAAGAACTAATTGAAAGACTTTCGTGGGGTTCTTATTTCTCGAATTGATTTCCTTTATTATTATTACAAGCTTTATATTAGCTTGCTCTGTTCGTATGTGTTTCCGGTTACTCCAATTGTCATCCATTTTTCAAGCACTTCCTGGCATCCGATTGAGCTGAAACTTGGCATACTTATTTAACTACCGGGACATTTTGAGAAAATGATACCATGGAACTAGTCTGATGATGGTGATTGGCCATAGGAACTCGTCAATCAAACAAGATAGCACGATCGGGTTTGGACTCATTAGCTACTTATTAAAATGTGCTTTGACATTACTTCGATAAACGTAATTTTGGTACTTAAAATGTGAATTTTCAATATAAATAAATTTTTCATCACCATCATTTCAGCCGAAAGACGTCCACTGCTGGACATAAGCCTCCCCCAAGCACCGCCACTTCCGCATATTTTTTTTTTTATTTCACAAAAAATATAAACTTTTTGGTTATGTAATTGCGGTACCTATGCTCCCCCTTTCGGATCGTACAGGATTTTGTCACATGCTGTAGAAGTCTAACTCCAGAAGCTGCTGTGTAGAGTGCTGTAAGGTTTTAAAAACTTACTTACAGTCCGACCCTTGAGAGAATGTCTTCCTGACACCTATCAGTTGAAAAATACAATAGACGTTGATATTTAGTAACCTATGCCGCTTTATTATTCTTCAAGAGTCATAAAAATCCCTGTAAGAAATCAACACGTGTTTCACCTCTCAACGAGGCAGTCTCAGGATGACGATTGACCAATTGCAAGCCAGAACACGACGTGTTGTTCGGTGTAGCAACACGTCATGCAGGGTTTTTTATGACTCTTGAAGAATAGTTAAGCGGAATAGGTTACTTAACATTATTATATCCACGTCTATTGTATTTTATAATGGATTTCCGCAAAGTCAGCTGAATCAATTAACTAACCTATCAGTTGGTCAATTTCGCAAAACGCATATTCGTTAGTGTGAACTGACGGGTGTCTGGAGTGCATTCTCTCGAAGATCGGACTGTAAGTAAGTTTTTAGGCATTTTTAATATTTTAGAATATTTTTTTCATAGGACTTTCACCAAATCACCTTATTCCTAACTGATCTTACACATCACAAGTAAATACTCGCTACTACTACTTTATTTTAATTTTGCTTGTTTTTAATTGTTTTTTATTTTATTTAGTTTATATTTTTAACCCCCGACGGAAAAAGAGGGGTGTTATAAGTTTAACGTGTATAACTGTGTGTCTGTCTGCGCTATCGTAGCTGCCAAACGGCTGAACCGATTTAGATTTTTTGGTTTTGTTTGAAAAATGACTTGATGGACAGTGTACTTAGCTATAAAAAACATTCGTTTATTAGTTGCATTGTTTTTGTCGGTGGTTATTTATATAAATACATTTTTAATTTAATTTATCTTGTTAAGAGTGTGTTTTAGTATATTGTGTGAGTCAACAAATACTTTTCTTTCTTTCTTTCTTTACTTTCTATTTAACTAAAGTAACTTTAACTTACAAATATAATAAGTTACCTTAGATAGTAAAAACGCATACCATATCAGTACAGTCAGTTGAATTCGTCGCTTCCACGTTATGGTGGCACCTCTTCAATTATGTATCACCACGTTAATGTATTATTTAACACTTAGTCGAGTTTCGACATATTTCTTGTTGGCTCCCCGTAGAGTGACTACATTTTGGGTTGTGGTCCAAGTTACAAGAGAAGGTCGCTTCGGTTCGAAGACGGTAACATAAAATACTTACTGTATTTCAAAACATGAATTCTGTAATGTGGTTTATCCAAAAACGAAAGTCGCCAATATGGACGACGTATCGTAGAATCCCGTATTCTTCTTACAAAAGGCATCTTGAATAGAGCTAGGTATGTATTTATGTAAAATGCATGAACAATTTCCAAGTGTATGTACGTTTAAGAACGAAATAAGTTACTAAATATTACCGGTTTATAGGGAAAGTTACTACTTTCCCTATAAACCGGTAATATTTCGATGCCATCACAAATCTTACATGTTACCCATTAAATCCTCCGCTATAATCAGCCTATAATGTTCCCACTGCTGGGACACAGGCATCCTCTCTGTGAGAGGGAGTGGGCCGTAATCCACCACGCGGGCCCAGTGCGGGTTGGTAGATGTCACATGTCTTCGAATTTTTGGTTCTAGGACATGCCGGTTTCCTCACGATGTTTTTCTTCACAGTTTTGAGGGCAGTGGTGATGAAATGATTTATACAAAGTAAAGCGCCTGGCAGGGTTGGTACCTACGACCTACAACTCGTAAGTCGCAGCCGTTACCACTGGGTTACTACTGCTCCGCTATACCAATGCCTAAAATGAGTTAATTCCGCTGATGATGATGAGTTAGGACTGACTATCCTGATAATGTTATTTTAATTAGATTTTGATCCATCCTGAAAATGGCTGTTGCTGCGACAGCAGAATTTTCTTTACAATGGGCTTTTTACGAGCTGTAAAGTACCTCTTTCCGCTCTTCATTTGTACCAAAATCCCCGTGGTGTTGGTTATTTTTTTCACAGTGACAACGAGATCGGATTGACAGCAGCGACGGGTTGAGAACACTGATACTGCAACAGTGTTTGTCAATCAAATGGAAAGGGTTAACACACGGGTTTTTGTGACGCTTAGTTAAGAAATTACGACTGTTCGGCTTGTTGTTGTTGCCTGTTTTGGATGTTATTAGTTACTAGCTGCGCCCCGCGGTTTCACCCTCGTAAGTCTCGATCCCGTGGGAACATCAGGATAAAAAGTATTCTATGTGTTAATCTAGGTTATAAACTATCTGTTTGCCAAATTTCATCCAAATCCATGCAGTAGTTTTTACGTGAAAGAGTAACAAACATCCATCCATCCATCCATACTAACAAACTTTCGCGTTTATAATATTAGTTAAAATTAAATTAGATATTTAGGATGTCTCGACTGGTTTTGGGGGTATCTACTTCAGCACAGCAGTTGTGACATTTTAAGCCATTTACTTACCCGTATTTACACGATTAATTAATCTCGTTACAAAGAAAAAAACAAACAGACACTGCTTCCCCCACACCTAATTAATAAGGTATCGAAACATATTACAACTAGCTCTGCACTGGTATCTAAAAAGAGCACAATTTACTGATCATTTACCCGTAATCAGTATTCAAGATACGGCATTTCCAGGAGTTATTAACCGTATAGTTGCATCCTTTAAGTAATGAGGTACTTCACACTGCGGAGTGTAAAAGCCATACATTATAATTGAAGGCTCTAGTTAAACTCTTAATGAAGTCCTCTCCCATACATGATACATCTTTTCAATTAACAAAGTTAATACGAGTAGGCTGTATCATTTGTGTAAGTTTTTTAGCGATGATTTTTATGTGATGGTGATTTTTTATTTGTTTTGTATCTTGTTTTTTTTTGTAATTGTTTTTAAAGAAAAAAAAGGAAAGAAAAATTGTTTATTCTGCACATTACAAAAAAAGATTTTCTTTGCGAACAAAGGTAATTTTTTTTAACTTTATCCACTGCCTTGTAATAAAATAAAATAAATCTTACATTTACTTACATTTTCCAAGTATAATCAGCCTATGACGTTCCCACAGCTGGGATACAAACCTCTCTGTGAGAGGGAGTGGGCCATAATCCACCACGCGGGCCCAGCGTGGGTTGGTAGATGTCACATGTCTTCGTTGTGATTCTGTAAGACCTCATTCTAAACTTCGAATCTGAATCCGCTGTGAGTTTCTTGATTGGAATAATAAAAACTCGGTTTATACACTAGCGCTACCCTTGCGAGCGTGTCAACGAGTTGAACTAGATGGACCGTGAGAGTTGACAGATAAAGTATGAGAGGACGTAAGAAGTGGCATTCAGTAAGGTAATTCCCCCGTCACTTCGACGCTCACTTCGCACTCGAACCTGATTCAAAATTCGAAGTGAGAGTGAATAGCGATGTGAGATGCGAGTTGTTGTTTGGATTTTACACAATCGACCTACAGGTTCCAAACCCACGAACTACTAGAAGCCTATTAAGAGAGCAATGGTGGCCCAGTGGTAATGGCCCCGACATTTGAATAATATTCATTATATAATAAAAATCGTCCCTGTTACTTCAACAAAATATTCAAGCAAAAATATTTATTTTTACAAAACAACCATTGAGGTCGACATTCGCACGAAAGTCAATTAAAATAACATCATTAATCCATGTCGTTGGTTCCGGTGGCAGAATGTCTGCAGTGCCTTTGCCGAATTAAAATATAGCGTAACACATAACTTGATCTGATGACAGTTCAAGATATACATCAGATAGTGAGGTGAAGAGAGGAGATTTTTCCGCTTGGAAATTATATTAATAACTTACTGTGCAATTGTGAAAAATATTTTTATTTACATTTAATTTTTTTAACAACAACGGGGACGCTCCTGGCCTTCATTTCACCTGATGGATGGTGGAAGTGAGCTTCATCCGCAACGGAGGAACTGGCCATCTTACCTCTAACTGCCGAATCGATAGTGATCGTAAGCGTGCCACGCAATTGGGGTGCAGGTCCTTTGAAGAGAGGTTTTTGCAGCACTAGACAGCTGTTGATAAATTACAAAAAAGTGGGTAGGTACTTACATTTTTTTTGTTGACTGTACCTTTACAGTACTTTAATTTGGGACGAAGCACAGAATTTTTTGGAATGAGGGACAAAACATCAGGACGAACGAAGAAAAAATCTAAATAAAACATCCAGCTATTTCTTTATTTATTCATTTTTTTATAATTATCCCCAACACTCATTTCGTCCCAACACTACACACTCCTTACTCACTGACATTTCGAAGCAAAAATATTTAGCTCGCATATCTCGTAATTTCACTTCTCAATCACTCTATTTATCGTGAGATCTGTGTGTGTACTGAATTTTTCATCGTTTCACTCCAACATGCTTTCGGTACATTGCAGCCTTATTTTTGACACCCCGATTAAGATGATAAAGTTGGCAAGATATTAAAACTCGGACTGATTTCGTTAGCAGATATTTTAGGTTTTTTTTTTTAATATCCAAAAATGTTTTGTGTGCGTAATTAAAATCTCTATAATTGAAGTCTCTTTCGTAAGTGGTTTAAAATCTATTTATAAATTATAGCTAATTAATTAATTGTATTAGTTGCTTTCATGGCTTCGCACGTGTTCCCGTGTCAAAATTGGCATTGGCGTGTAATTATGAATCAAACTTACTAAACAACACATGTTGTGTTACATTAAAATTTAGCAAGGAGTTTAGAAGGGATATAAACGATATTAAATAATTAATAATAAATGAATATTAAATTTATTATTGAATATTACCTAGTCGGTGAAATACAGAAAACGAATTTTCCCAGAAATTGAATTTTTCGTCCCAGTCAACCCCTATATTGCAACTTTCATCGAAATTTTTAGAGCCGAGAAAGTGATTACAAATATATTTATACAAATATTGCTCATTTCATAGTATAGGATTCCCTTAAAAGTAGATCATTCACCGTACATATATTTTTGGGAAACAAAAAAAAAGCTATATTCCGAAAGCTCTATTACTTTAATTATTATACTTTTTATTATTTTAACTACCACACTCAAAACAGTATTTTTCAAAATCGTATAACAGCTCAGGCAATTGCCGTACAGGTTTGGCCCAATAGTGAGAGAATAACATGTTCTAACGGAATATATCATTTTTTTTATACTTTCATAATTTAGCCCAAAATGACGAAATCTCCTTTACTAGAAAACAGCAGAGTATCGAATCCAGATCGTTCCAGTTAAACAGTTTCACTTTCTCAGTCCTACTTTTGGCCCTTTGTCTGGGAATTTTTGAGAGATAGTCAAAATTACCACAGTAAAACCCTACTCATTAAATAATTAGTAAACGCTACGGTAAATAGCCAGAAACATTAGCTTTAAATTCGGTCTTTTCTCTTTAAAATTACGTAATTCACTGGCGCCTGCTCCTACGGTACTAGGGAAGCATAAAATCGTATTGTTCTTCGTATTTTCATTGAGTAGTGCACTTCACCCATTACGTGAATTAGTAGCAATAAATTGTTTCATTCATTGGAGAAGCGGCCTTGAGTGTTCTGTATTCCGGGTGGTCGAAATTATAGTTACTCGAACATTTGCTGTGAAATTGCCTCTGCCACTTGCGATTAGGTTTTGTACAATTTAACTTGGAAATTTTCCTGCATAAGATATTATGTAGAATTAACCCACTCGCTAAAAGAAGATGTTTTGTCTCACTCTGCAAATGGCTAGAGGCGAAAATTCCTGAAATGTTAAAAAAAACGTAGGATGAAATTCCACTCATAGTTTTCTCAGACTAAACCTCATCTTTAACATAAAAAATCAGCACGTCAACCATGTAAAATATTAGATCACATAATTTACCACCATAGAAACTAGACCGCCATGATTTCCACGCCACCATGAAAGCGCGAAATCGCTAAACAACTGTTCTTAGAAAAAAAATCTATCATTTATTTACATGTCAGAATAAGAATGCACAACACAAAAATAAATATGTAACGGTCGGCGTATGCTGGATACGCCTTAGAACACTTTATAGGATCTTTTCGTGCCGGCGCTAGCTCGCACAAAGGTAACAAAAGGGAAAAAATTAGAAAAAAATTGTCGAAACTTGTGTGGGTTAAGTTGGATGAGGCTAGCGATAGTGGACACATGGTGTTATTCTTTACAATGCTAATGTACATTTTGTAAACCGCTGAATAGACCCTTTTTGCTGCAGCAACTTGACGGCTGAAAAATCTTTCCACCACAGCATGACTCGTGGCGAGACTAGAAAAGAAGCATTTTTAAGTTCAACAAAGAAAGCCAGAACCAACATTTCTATGTTCGCGTGTTATGCTTAAGTCGATCTGCCTAGCCTTTTCCCAACTATGTTGGGGTCGGCTTCCAGTCTAACCGGATGCAGCTGAATACCAGTATTTTACATGGAACGACTGTCTATCTGACCTCCACAACCCAGTACGGGGCAATACGGAACCCCTTGGTAATGCCCCTGTTATGCTTAAGTCCCATGTAAAAAGGGGCAGGCCTATTGTCGTTAACCAGACACAAATCCAGACTCCGGACTGCTACTGAGAAATTCCTGATAGAAAAATCCAATATCCCTTTGCCGACCCGGGAATCGAACCCAGAACCTCATGCTTAGCAGTAGCGCTTGCGACCACTATTGCCCTTCACAGATTTATGAAAAAACAATTGGCAAGCTTTTAACTACTAAATATTTTATACATTATCGCTCCGCTTATGTAAAATCGCCAACGCTCATCACGTGTCCCCCACGAAAAGAAGATGTCGGATCTTTTAAGAAAATTTGGATGCGCCGGGTGCGATGTTTTTTTCTAAAATCACGTGGGAGGTGAGACGTAATTGCCGAAATTCCTAATTTTTGACAATCAATGGACAGGATATTGCTATTATGATGTACCGAAACGGCCGCCATTTTTCTTTAGTGATTTTTATGAAATATGTTTTGGGATGATGTCCATAATGTTTTTGATTTGATTACTGGTTCATCGATAATATTATATTTTTTAATATTTTACGAGTATTTTATTGCTGGAATTGTGTGGGCCCAATCAATGGATGGATGATGTAAATGATTCTGTTCAGTCATTCACATGAAGAAAGGAAACATAATTACTAATTATTACTGAAATAGGCCCCTCGTCGATAATTTATAGGCAATAAAACCAGCTATCTAATTGCGTACTTATTTTCGTAACCGATTAAGACTAATCTGTTTCATTTTGACAGTTCAACAACATTCATTGCGTTATTCGTTGTTGAGCATTTTTTTTCGAACATATGTAGCAATGGATTAGCAATTTGTTTCAAACCGATTCAGATTGTAATTGATCGTGTATTAGGACGCAATTAGGGTGCGGGTTTCACAGGTTAGATAGAAGGTACCTAGTATTAATTTACATTATCAATAATGTTTATTCAGTTTATGTATCTGTATCAAAATCAATCTGCCTAGCCTTTTCCCAACTCTATGTGCGGGTCGGCTCCCAGTCTAACCGGATGCAGCTGAATTGGTTGTCAGACTTTCTGGCTTCTGACGACAAGCAAAGGTGTGAAAGTGCAATTTCAATGCCAAACAGGTTCAAACTATTATTTTCTAAATGATAATTCACAATTTCTAAACCCAACCCTATTCGTACAGAAACCTAATTTAGAATCATCATAACTTTCAAAGAATAAACCCATGTTTATATTGTATAATTCAGTTTAATTGTCCATTCAGTCTTGGCGTGAACGCATCTCCGAACCCACACGATGATAACCACTCCGAACAGTGATGTTTTAATAAATTTATTTCACATCTGACCTCTCTGTCTGAAGCCTGAAGAGTGAGCGAGTAAACGATAGTTTCTTTGAGAATAGTTTCCCGGTGCTCTCACACCCTACGTTGGTCCATTCGTGACGGTCGTCTGAATTTCATCTTAGAAATTGTTGGTTGCTAGGGTTGGGAAAAGAATTCTTAGAAATGCCGATATCGATAAGTTATCTTATTATTTTTGAGGTTCTCATTTTACCATGCCTGTGCCCTAATCATTTTGAGAGCTTAAACTTAGTGCCTGTAACTCAATGCAAGCACTAAGTTTTGCTGCAATTAATTAATTATCAATTTAATTGACAAAATGTTTCCACGATTTGTCTCAATGCGATATAAGTATGAAAAGAACGCAGAGATAGGAATGCACCATCTTTGTTTTAAATGAAAAACATCTCTTAAACTTTTTGGAACCATGAAAGCGTAATGATAATGGAAAACCATCCCTAAGAATGGTCCCACCCTTCTACGTGGGAGGCTCATATTCAGCGGTTCTATGGACATTCAGTGAGCTGTCACATAACTATACAAACTCAATTGAACAAAGAACATAAAATATCGACAGGCACGCACATCCCATCCCTTTACCACGCCCACAAGGCATCAATAATCTCGCCCCACATAACAATCTAAAATACAATAATTTACTTTCAAAAAGTGGCGAGTTTGTCGCCTAATTTGTTAAAATTGTTCCATCGTCCACCATTTTTTTCTCTTTTCCATTTTTAGCAAAATGAGTAAGCGATTATATTTTTCTTTGTGTGTGTTCTAAGATTAATTGTTGGAATGATTATTATAAAGGCATTTTTCTGTCGACGGGACGTCTCTATTAATATTGGTATTCCTGCCTACCTAGTGGGTGGGATGCGCAGGCGCAATGATTATTGTGTGTGCTGTTAACTAACTTTTCTTATTTATAATGCGGTTTGAGGCATGATGACGTATTGTTGGATTAATTACTTTTGAATTTGTTCGCTGGGAATTGAATTTATTGTCGATCGAGCTAGTTTTTTTGGGAAGAGTTAAAGATTTATTTGTATTGGAACGAATACTTTATAAGTAGATATTATTAATATTTGGATGGTATGGTTGTAGTACCAATACTTTTACTAGATTGGTAAGAGAATGAACCTGAAGAATTTACAACTAATTAATAAAAATATAAAATTAAATAAATCCTACTAATATTATAAATGTGAAAGTTTGTGTGTTTGTGTGTTTGGATGTTTGTTACTCAATCACGCAAAAACGGCTGAATGGATTTGGATGTAATTTGGCAAACAGATAGTTTATAACCTGGATTAACACATAGGATTTTTATCCCGATATTCCCACGGGATCGAGACTTACGCGGGTGAAACCGCGGGGCACAGCTAGTATCTAATAAAATAAAAAATTTAAGACACCAAAAAAATAAAAAATGTTACATAAAATATAACATCACGCCTGTACTTCCCCGAAAGGTTAGGCTGAGGTGTTCTTTAGCATATAAGCCCACCATTTATGTTTAGTAGGGGGTGAGCCTATTGCCTTCAAGCGGGTACAAATCCAGACTCGCCTACTACTGAGAATTTCCTGATTCCCAATACTATACTACAAGCCATACGTATTTCTCATTATACCTTACAATATTTTAAACAATTGAAGACGCTACCTACAGCAATTATTCCAAAAATGACTTCTTTCACATTTCACATTCAATACAGAATACAAGAATGCTCCTTGTATTGTTATGTAAAAACAATAGGTATCTACATTACCTATTTTTCAAGTAAAAGGTATGTCAAACTATTCTATAGGTATATTTCCTTGAACATACCATTTCACTACAAAACGAACACAAATTGCAATTTGTAAATTATCCCAAAGTAAAAATTCGCGAAGTCGGATGAACAAAAGCGGATTATCCTTTGTTTATAACATTGAACAAAATGCTAATACTAAAACATGGTATATTTCGACTCATAACAATAGGTAGGTAATCTTCCTGAGAAGCTTACCTAACCATATGTTAAAGTAAGATACATTTTTATTACCTTTACCTAATTACCTTTTTGTGCTAAACCGAACCAGTGAAAACCTGAACAGAGGTAACAATTGGATCACTATGGACCTTAACCAGGACAAAATGGACCCTGGAACCCGGAATATAAAACTTTATGACCATGGATCGTTGAGGCTGTAAAATATAACAGTACAGCCTGTACTGGTCTGCCTACAATTTGCACCTTCCTTATCTAGCGTAGTCGAGATAACGCAGAAGAAAGTTGTTTTTAAAGCACAACTGTAATGTTTCTTGGATTTAATTTTTGCTGAAATATACATCAATAAAATCCTACAAAGTGCGCTTATAATTTCTAACGGAACGATATTATCGTGGAAGTAAAATATAAAAAAAATGTCAATAAGTATGAAAACAGTCTCCACACGGTGGATGCCTGAGGATGGACCGGCGCCGCCGAGGCCGGCCCAGGAAGAGGTGGCGAGACGATCTAGGCGCGTACCGCAAGGGTTGGATCGAGGCGGCACTGGAAAAGGATGTTTGATTAATTGCTTTTGTGTCGAATTAGGGGAATTGCTAATGACAGCTGGAAAGGACATTGACCATCCCTATATGGGAGTTGGACCAAGTGCTGCCCAGAATAGACACATAGTGCATTATGTTCCTTGGGCTTATACTAGTCTGTACACCAAAGCTCAATAAAATCTATCCGAGCAGTTTCGAGAAAAACGAATTTTTGTTGAGCATTTTTTATTGATGAATACCAACCAACCGGTGGCGCATTTGATTAAATAATGACAGTAATTATGTTAAACAACACATTATTATTTAATTTGTATGCATATCATTTTACATGTTAAATATTTTTTACTGACCATCCATATATGGAAGCTGGGCCAAGTGCTGCCCAGAATGGACACATAGTGCATTATGTTCCTTGGGTTTGGTACTAGTCTGTACACCAAAGCTCAATAAAATCTATCCGCGGAGTTTTGAGAAAAACTATTTTTTATTGAGTATTTTTTATTGATGAATACCAACCAACCGATGGCGCATTTAATTAAAAATAATGACAGTAATTATGTTAAACAAAACATTATTATTTCATTTGTATGCATATCATTTTACATGTTAAATATTTTTTACTGACCATCCATATATGGGAGCTGGGCCAAGTGCTGCCCAGAATGAACACATAGTGCATTATGATCCTTGGGCTTGTACTAGTCTGTACACCAAAGCTCAATAAAATCTATCCGCGGAGTTTTGAGAAAAACTATTTTTTGTTGAGAATTTTTATTGATGAATACCAACCAACCGATGGCGCATTTAATTAAAAATTATGACAATTATTATGTTAAACAACACATTATTATTTCATTTGTATGCATATCATTTACATGTTAAATATTTTTTACTGACCATCTATTTATGGAAGCTGGGACAAGTGCTGCCCAGAATGGACACATAGTGCATTATGATCCTTGGGCTTGTACTAGTCTGTACATCAAAGCTCAATAAAATCTATCCGAGGAGTTTTGAGAAAAACGAACTTTTGTTTTGTATTTTTATTGATGAATACCAACCAACCGGTGGTGCATTTTATTAAAAATAATGGCAATAATTATGTTAAACAACACATTCTTATTTAATTTTTATGCATATCATTTTCATTTTAAATAATTTTTACTGACCATCCATTGATGGCAGTTGGGTCAAGTGCTGCCCAGAATAGACACATAGTGCGTTACGTACCTTGGGCTTATACTAGTCAGTAAACCAAAGCTCAATAAAATCAATCCGAGGAGTTTTGAGAAAATCTATATTTTGTTGAGTATTTTTTATTGATGAATACCAACCAACCGATGGCGCATTTTATTCAAAATAATGACAGCAATTATGTTAAACAACACATTATTATTTCATTTGTATGCATATCATTTACATGTTAAATATTTTTTACTGACCATCCATTTATGGGAGCTGGGCCAAGTGCTGCCCAGAATGGACACATAGTGCATTATGATCCTTGGACTTGTACTAGTCTGTACACCAAAGCTCAATAAAATCTATCCGAGGATTTTTGAGAAAAACTTTTTTTCTTGAATATTTTTTATTAATGAACACCAACCAACCAATGGCGCATTTTATTAAATGATGTCAGTAATTATGTTAAACAACACATTGCACTTGTCAATATATATTCAACGGGTCCAAACACGACGGTGCTGTCTTGTTTGGTTGAGGAGTTCCTATCGGTACCTTCCGGCTGCCGTCACCAGACTCTCGATGCAATCTTGGGCTATACTAGGTAATTATCAAGACAAAGCCAACGAGTTCAAACACGATGGTGCTATCTTGTTTGGTTGAGGAGTTCCTAAAGCCATCTTCCGGCTCCATCATCAGACCCTGGACACTGCCTAGTATAAGGCACTTGTCAGTGCATATTCAACGAGTCCAAACCCGACGGTGCTGTCTTGTATGGTTTAGGAGTTAGCCGGAAGGTACCGAGAGGAACTCCTCTCGGTACCTTCCGGCTCCATCACCAGACCCTGGATGCAACCTTGGGCTATACTAGGTACTTATCAAGACAAAACCAACGAGTTCAAATACGATTGTGCTATCTTGTTTGGTTGAAGAGTTCCTATAGCCACCTCCGGCTCCATCATCAGACCCTGGACACTGCCTAGTGTAAAGCACTTGTCAATGCATATTCAACGAGTCCAAACTCGATGGTGGTGTCTTGTTTGGTTGAGGAGTTCCTATGGATACCTGCCGACTCCGTATAAAGGCAATAACTTTTTAACCCTGGGACCGATTTTGTTATTTTTTATTTTTGTATGTATAAATTGATGCAAGGAACCATTTGGAAGCACTCCCATGGCTGGGCAGCATTTGGTCCAAATTGGTCAATATCCTTTAGGAAATGAATTGCTTTTAAAGGAATTGCTAATGTGGCTGTTTTAGGCACCCCAGGTCATACACGCAGGCCGTTTGCGAGTACTGAGTATTTTTACTTACTATACGATAATTTACGAATTGTAATTTGTGTGCATTTTGACAATATTATGTTTATAGGTAGACGTTAGAATTCAAAAGGCACACGGGATATTTTGTAATATTTCCTTCTAACTCATTACTTTGTTTTCTGAGAACTGACACATATTTCCAACCATACACTGCCAAAATGTCTACATGACCAGTCCCTCATTGTCTAAATGAGTTCTACCTCCTTGTCTCAATGACCCTCGGTATTGTCTTCAAAACCGAAGTGTGGCGGTGTCTTCAGATCATTTTAAAAGGATTACCTTAATGTCTCATTGTTAAAATTGCAGAACAAAGGTGCCGATACTAGAGAACAATTGATTCTTATCTGATAAGGTTTGTTTCGCTACAGTTTCCTTGGAAATTTTAATTTTTGTACCATTTTGTAAGAATGGCAGCATGGGTAGTCTCATTTCTGTACTATTGTGGGAATTTTGGTAGGTACCTATTTCTTTTAGCGAATAACCATTGAATTCTATTTCTTAGCTAGAGTTGTTTTTCCGAATCGTGATACCTACCTAAGTACCTGTTGTTTTTGTTTAAAACCTTCTGTTTCAGCTGAAGTTTTTGAACAATAATATTTAGACGAAGTAACTTAAAAGTTTATTTTTCGAAATACTGCCACAAATTATTAATTTGTTATTAAAGGGGTATTTTGTATTTGTTGTGACGCACTTGTCAGTTTCTGGTAATACGCAGGTGTCTTACAGGACGCCTCAACTTTTAGTGGCCCGTCATAAAACTACCATAAACATTGTTATACCAAAACACCAAAATACGTTTTTTTTTCATATTTAAAGGCCCATAAAAGCCACATATCACAAGTGATAAAGCCATCCCAAGCGCCATACGTCCACAAACGATAACTTAATACACCTAACGGGTTCCTAATAAAAGATTAAATCGTCATTTGGTTCCATTAAAAACATATTCCATATAATCTTAAGGATCGTAAAAGTGTTGTATTCTAGAACTATTTATTGGTCGAAAACATTTACAAATAAGTTTGGACATCAATAAAAACGGTGGACCCGTTTACAACTTGACGAATATCCACAAAATATTTTGGTTGGTATAAGTTTACGACGAGATACCGTCACGCCCTCTGTAGGTAGTACGTGTAATAAAATTAAATTGAAAGCTGAGAGACGGGTTGCTTCCAGATACCTTTGTCGGGCCTTCCAGCACTTTTATAGCTTGTTTCCTCTGATACTGAAGGTTTTAAGGTTTTTGGTAGCAGTATTGCATACTTGGTCGAAAATATTTGTACAAGTTGTGAAGTAATTTTAGTGGTAACTATCTACTCCAGTCGATCATAACAATGTTGGTACAGTTGGTAATCATTGACTAATCATCACATTTTTCTTTGCATTAATCGAACATTAATGAAGTGTCTTCGAAGCAGCCGTGTTTGATTGTCAAGTAGATGACAAGGTCTTAGGCATAGGTGTGGTCAAAGAGGTGACACGCAGAAACTAGGAACCAAAATTGCCTATCTTCAATTTGATTTTTTATGAAATTTACTGCGGTCGTGTGTGGAATCGGCCGCACTTGGTGGTGTGGCCTGCTAGGCTTGGCGAGCTGATACGATTCGGGGTGTGGCGAATGTACAAGTATCTCCCGGGCCCCCGGACTCATGGTACTAGAAGGAACAGTGGGGGTTTTAGTTGGAATCCGACATAACCCTTCGCTGTTCCCAGACGGAGCGTATCCATGAGGATTTCCTAACGCTAAAAAAGTACAAAAAATATAAATCTATCAGCGAGACTCCAAAACACCCAAGCATCCAGTCAAGTCAACCAGAAGACTTCACAAATTTTTAGCCAAAACCTACAATACTGTAAGGTCTTCTCATGATACGAAATAACGTGATGATTCATTTTGCCCTCTTTGTCTGATGATGATTAACCTAATATTCTATCCCCAATCACAGATGAATCCAGATGGTTCACTCCGCAAAATCATTTAAATAAAAAGCTCTTAGTACGCCACATTATAGTTCAAATCAGAACGCACAGCACAAATTACCTACAGGTCACGTAACTCTTATATCTTCTGACAGTTACACTGTGGTACGCCGCGTACTTGTAGCTTCATGCCAAAAATGCGGAATGTCCATGTGTAGGTATCCATGTGGCGGTATCTACATCGCCACATGCGAACTACGCATCGAAGACCTGACGTCACATAAATCCTGCATCGCGCAATTAGAGTTTACCGTGCAGTGAACATATATACAAAAACCCAATATCAATCATTGGGCAGTTGCCCGCCAGACACAACAACCGTCTGGTAGGAGGATCCTCCCTTTTCTATGGGGGATGAGTGAACTTTACACCCTGTTCCTCATACCCCTAAATTGGTGACCCCGAATATGAACGTCAACGCAGCCTTCGTGCAACTACTCCAGCGTGACGTCATCATCATCACTCCCGCAAGCTTTCAGTGAGGCGAGTCACACAGTCAAGCCAACACCCGAGGCGTCAACGGGTATCCTGACCACCAGCATGCAGCGAACGCGCATTCCTGGTCATCACCCTCAGCCTCATCACCCCGACCCACTGGGGTATCACCTCAATCACCTCAACCTCATCACCATGAGCCACTGGGGAATCACCGCAATCACCACAATCGTCGCAAACAGTTCCGACCCACCGCGAACAATGCGGCACCCGGTTCCGACTCACTGGAACCACAACTGGCACTGGCAAGCATCTCAAGATACAAGACTCAGCCCACTATCGACCTCCGGTCTCCGGAGGGGAGTGATGTGGCGGTATCTACATCGCCACATGCGAACTACGCATCGAAGACCTGACGTCACATAAATCCTGCATCGCGCAATTAGAGTTTACCGTGCAGTGAACATATATACAAAAACCCAATATCAATCATTGGGCAGTTGCCCGCCAGACACAACAACCGTCTGGTAGGAGGATCCTCCCTTTTCTATGGGGGATGAGTGAACTTTACACCCTGTTCCTCATACCCCTAAATCCATCTGTGTCCCAATTCGTACAAACTGAATCTCCCAACCCTCATAAAACTTACATCAAAAACTTGAGCTGCTAACGTTACCATTACATCAACCGTCTCATTATTCCTCGCTCCCACACTACGATACTTTTCGGATACATTTCTTCAATGGATACAGTCCTTTTTTTTTTTCATCTAAGGTACGTTTCACACGCTCGAAAGTGAGACGTTGTCGTCGGCGTGTTAGTTAAACATGTAATCAGGCTATTAGTTCATATTGGCGGCTCGATTGATGAGTGATTTCTGTATTAGAGACCTTTGTTTGTGGCGCCAAATAGATGGATATGAGGAAAGAACTTTGCGAAGTTGGGCGTTAAAGTTGGACTTTAGTCAGAAGTGGGTGTGTTAAGTTAGTTAGATATTTGTGGAAAGCTATGAATGTTATGATTTTATGATAGTCGTGATTGTTTTAAGGGGTATGCGCCAAGGTAGGCAAGTCAGTGTCAGGTTGTATCTTGATCAAAATATGATTCACGACCGTAACAAATACAGGGTGTTAGTGTAAATACCGTTATCCTTGAAACCAGTGGTTTGGTTTCATTTATAGAACGTAAAATCAATGGACAAATGCAACTTTTTTTTAAAAGAAAATCTACATTTTTCCACAAGAATATTTCACCCTACACGCAAGGGCAACGACCGGCCGCGGCCGGCGGTTGGCGGGGGCGGGCGGGGCGCGCGGGACGTTACATGACCGGCCGTCAGCTGTTTCGCAGCTCTCTCGAACGCGTTTCCATGAGTATCGGGACAGTGATGGATATTTACTTTTTAAAATCTTTTAATGAAAATAAGGTTTTTTTTGTTGTTACTGGGGCATTTATTTTTATATTTAAGTCAACTACCCATGGTTTGAGTGACAACGGTGTTTACCCTTGCATACTGTATATTTACAGAATTATAATCATTAGAATCAGCAATAACAACTTTCCTGACAACTTTCTTAAACATCTCTATGTATAGTATGTGTTTTGTTAGTTACTGCTATGGCACTTATAGGCAGATCAAACTATGACTTTGAATAACACGTCTGAATTTTTTTAAAGGTAATGCAGATGTTGGAAGATCCCTGTGTCAAAATGTTGACTGAGTATTGGTGATGATGATGGTACAAAATAAACACCAAAAATATTTATTTAAACTCAAACATTGTGTCATACATAAATTGAGGCAGCCCCAGTAAGCTACGTACTAGTGTCGGAGCTGTCTCACTCTTCCCTCACTTTAACAATTACGAGGCAATGAAGTATTTTAATCAAACTGAAACGAATCCGTTTGTCTCTTAAATTCGAAAAAGCTCACATTATTCCTAATCGAAGGACTTGATTGAATATAAATATTCTTTCTGTTTATCGTGAGCTGTGACCACACGCACAATTCATGCCAACCTAATTTTGGTTTCGGTTGCCGATAAAACAGTAATTTATGCAAATATCTGAATTGAAGTTTACGGTCGCATGTTTAATGAATTTTGGTAATCGGAAATACCGCAAATGTCGGTTTTTGCTTATGGGTGGTAAAATAAATTAAAATGTATACTAATAGAGTGTTGTCAGTTCCGATATCTATTAGGACAGTTTATGTCCTTGTTTAAAAATTTATGCGCATAATAATTTTACGAGTAGCTCTGATCTCCCTTTTAGTTAGGTATAAATATTTATGTTTTTGACGCATATTTTTTTGTTCGGTGGTCTATGATTCAGAAAAGTCGCATCGTTTTTTTGAAGAAATTGCAACTGAAGTTGAAAATAATAAAGCCCTTAGGTAATCATTAAGTAAGAATCCTAACTGAACAGCTGTGCTGCTGGGGAGTTGATGTATACAAAATATTGTAAAACATTTTTTAAAAGAGTAACGGTGGAATTTCTTGCCCATACGAAAACTACCTTTTGGAACGGGCAACTAGAATCATTTCTATTTATTTGTTTTTAACGTTTAAAAGTGCCTACTTTAAATAAATTATTTGACTAGGACTTTGAGTTTGTTGCGCCACTTCTTCCCAGCTAAAGCAATACCTAGGAAGTGGTGAAAGGCGGGCGTTTTTGGAGTACTGTCTTATCTAGCTAATTTTGACGTTAAAAAATTGCCTAGTTTGAAAAAAGTACTTTTGATTTTGATTATTACGATAATTTTATGTTCCGAGAAAGCCCATGGCCGCAACATATAGCGTTTAAGTGAAACTAAGCCGCTGACAAAATAAATTCATACAAAGATGCTGATCATCTCACCCAAACCGACTATAATTAAATAATAAATGCGCTTTTTAAATGTCATTCCTAAAATTAGCCAAACAAGCCACTCAAATTATAATGACCAACATTAATGGCTACTTTGCAAGATTTACTATTCATTGCTTTATTATTGACACGGAACTAATCTAACAACATTTTAACCCCATCAAAGGTACATAAAAGTCGCTATAGGTATAAATAAAAGAGGCTGCGAGCGCGAACTTGACGCATCTTAATTAGGTAAAATGTCCGGCTGACCATTTTGTAGAAATATAAATGTAGTAGAATTATTTGAACCGAATTAAGAGAAAAATTTAGGTTTGTCTCCGAGAATGATTATGTTTCTTCATTGTATGATAAGGAGCTGAAAACTAATTAGCAAAGCTTGTTACAAAATTCCATAAATATTTTTTGTCGCACTTTAAAGTACCAATGTCTTGCTTTTTAGGTAGCTACTCCCCTTAGATTTGTCGAATAGAAATACTGCCTCAGATCTTGTGCGTGACGTAACATAATTTATGAGAGCTGTACTTTTGATCAGTCTGTACTTTTGTCCAGACTATTTTAATATAATAAGAATAACAACACCCACATCTATAACATGTATATTTAATATCAGAAGAAATGATAATTCTATTAGTGGGCCTAAAACGGTCACATTAGCAATTCCTCTAAAAGCAATTAATTTCCTGAATTCCCAGCTATCATTAGCAATCCCTCTAATTTGACACAACGGCAAATCATAATTTGTAGACCATTTTACGAATCTCTATAGAAAACTGTCAAACGGATGAATTATGCATCAACACGCAGATCATAATATGAAATATTGTCAGTTTGTGTACCATGATTCATAATATTTTCCTATTATGATTCTGCTATAATGGCCATTTTAGACCCGCAGACAGTATTAAAGAAAAGAAAATTTAACACCTCAGAAATATCTAGGTATCGATTCGCACAACAGCATGGCTGTTCGCAAAACATCGCGTTGTGGCATAAAGCTGTGTGGTCTTGCCGCGGGCTCAGTGCTTGACGGATCAATTGCTTTATTGTTGCCACCCCGTGGTCTGCTCAAGGAATAGTGTTGCTGCATGTCTAAGAAATATCCCGGAGTTTCAAGCAGGTTTTATTTGGACAAGCCCGAAGGATCATTGAAACTTTAAGTATCTCATGTCAAACTCAAACTCAAAGCATTTATTTCAATTAAACCATTTACAGGCGCTTTTGAATTGTCAAAGAGTCGGTCAGTTAGGTAGAAAGTTGAAGCTAGTTGCCCATTCCAAAATGTAGATCTCTATGAAGAAGAACGGGCAAGAAACTCCAAGGACACTCTTTTAAATATGGATATAGATATTACAAAATCCTGGGTACACATGTAGTTTTGATAGCAGTTAATGTATTAGAAAAATCTGCTCTGAGTATTTATTGTTCGGAATTAGATATATAATATGACTCTCTTCTCATGTCTTACCAAGAGGTATCGTATTACCCAGTGACTGGGTTGTGGAGGTCCGATAGGCAGTCGCTCCATGTAAAATACTGGTATTCAGCTGCATCCGGTTAGACTGGAAGCCGACTCCAACATAGTTGGGAAAAGGCTAGGCAGATGATGACTCTCTTCTCATGTAAAATCCTGCCCGTTTGGAAAGTTATTACCGAAGGTTTCAGTATCCCATTTCCTTTCCAGATTTTTTAGCTCATCCATCAGGTTTTCTTGTAAATCGCGCCAATTTTTAATTCACTACGAGAATTTATGAGCACTTTTCTGCAGTCATAATCGACGATCAAGTTATTGATAGCTAGTTCATCTGTGCTTTAGGAAACCGGGTGAAACTCGCTTCCACCTTCGGCCTGATCATCACTTACCATCAGGTGAGATGCAGGGTAAGAGCTTCCCCATTGTGGTCTAAAAAAAAAAACCCAATCCATACCCGCATTTCCAGTCCCGGGAACACCCGTACATCACTAGCCGAGACCTCATCGTGCCCTCCCGTGACGCGCTGGGAGATTCCGCATATCGCCTCCGGTGGCGAGTGTGGTGAGGCGTGGAAATTTTTACACGACGCGTGGATGAAATAGGTGTTATGACTTATTGTTAGCATATAGGATTGTCTAGAAGACTTTGTTTGTTGGAAATATTACTTGTCTTTAGTTTTGTTGGAAAATATTTTTTTTTATCGCTTGGGATTGTCTTGGGTCCATGTGAATAAAGGAATCTGACGATATTTCGAATTTATAATGGAATTCTGATCACTTCACGTGAGCAGAGTTCCTTGGCCTGCCTCGTTCTTTGGCCAAAGTATTAGCATTGCCATTCAACATTGCAATACTGCCAGTCTTCTGGGCATGTTTTCGGATGACAGCGATGCGGACGAGTGCTTCCACGCCTAAGTGTCATTTTGTTTTTGTATTTATTTGTATATGACTAACTCATTTAATTAAGTATTAGATTGAATATTGTATATAAGATTTTTTTCATCTATGGTTACAAGAAAAATAGAAATTGCTTAGTAAGATAATGATATCAGACTGAAAATCTACTACTATCTTTTGATACTAAGATCTGTTTTAAAAGAATGAACTATTGATACTTTTAAAACATAGCCTTAACTTTTCATTTTTAATACTTTTGGCACTAAAAGCAACACGGTTTTTGTAGACCTTCGCCATGCCTATAAAGTCATTTTGTAACAAATAAAACAACATTAAAAATAAACCAAAAATATTAAGAGAGAATATGATAAATTAGACGTTGGGCGATCATTAAACAAACCTCATTTTTTATTTCAATACCTGTTGAAGTATTCAAAAAATGTATTTAATAGTCCCCGACCTGGTTTCGCCTGAGGGATACAAAGTCTTATACGGACACAGTGGTGGGGCTAAAACGCTGCATCTTGGCAAAACAGGAAATTGAGAACAAGAAAAATGCCTGGATTATAAAGACGTATTGGCAATGGAAAATGCAGTGGAACTAAAAATGGTAAAAAACTCTTACTCTTACTCTCTTATTCGAAAATAGATAAAAAATTGACTGTAGGTACCAATTTCTCCCTTCAGGTTCCACAAAAATCTAAATTAAGTTTTTTTTTACATAAACCTGCACCACTTATGAAACGTCAGAAGCTAGGTACACGGTTCCAAATTGGTAATTTCCTATGGCGAACAGCCGACAAGAAATTCCACGGTTACTCTTTTAAAAATAATTACAATGTTTTCAAATAACACTGTTAATAGGTATGGGAGGACAGTGTAAGCCTGTGAAATAGTACCAGAAACACACTATTCTCCATAGGAATGCCTTGGATATACCTACATGCATTTTTCTGAACTTCGCAACCTACAATCTAGATGACAATACTTAGAAACGAACGAACTGAGGTCTCAATTATTTATCCATTAGATGTTGTATTTTTATTGAAATTCTAGTTACCTATTCCATAAACCGATTTCACACAAAGGTTACACACAAAATCGCCACCGAGCGCGATTTTAGCGCGGCTGTATCGTCTGGTTTGAACTTGTTCAAGGTCGCGACCTTGACAATTGCTAGATGATGCCGAAGCAATTATACCAAAACTAGTTCGTTATTTTTTGCATCGCGTGATGAACGGACGAAAGGGAAACTCATTTTGATGCCTTCGGGCGCTAAGTAATAACACTTTTAATGTCAAACGAAATATTTTTGGTGTTACAGACGTTTTATTAATACTAATAGTGTTAAGTGAGTGGCTTATTATAACACAATAATGAAGAGGTCATATTATGTCAGTCTCTGACATATGAACTCTTCATTAATAAATTGCACAGTAGAAATTAAAATAAGAGATGCTTTCATGTTCTTTAAGCTCGATATTTAAAAATAATGGAACTTTTTATCACAGGTAGGATGGTTAGATAATTACTACAAACCATTTATTAGCTATATTTATTGACAATAAAAATAAAAATATTTTATTTCACATAAACCTACATGGGCACTTATGAAACATCATAAGCTATGTGCACGGTTCCAATTGGTCAACAGACAGCTGTGCTGCTGGGGAGTTTGTTGCGCCACTTCTTCTTCCCAGCTAAAGCACTAGGAAGTGGTGAAGGATGGGCGTTTTGGGGCACTGTCTTATGTCATTTTGACGTTCGAAAAGTGCTGATTCTAAGCCTAGTTTGAATAAATGACTTTTGATTTTGATTTTGGTCGTTTCCTATGGAGAAGAGCCGGCAAGAAACTCCACGGTTACTTTTAAAAATAAGTGGCTTTGGCAATATTTTCGAATTACAGTATTAATAGGTATGGGTGTGTAGGCTGTTCTATGCTAATGCCCCTAAATTAACCTCTGCAGAAAAATAAATCAATTAGAAGTTATTATGTATATGCGGCAAAGTTCAAGGTGCTACCTGTAAATACCTCACAGTCACATGAATTTGCTGATAGTTTATAGGTACTCCAAGACGCCATATTACAGCATAAAGGAAAAAAAGACCGTAGGTACTTTTGTAAGAACATTTTAATTTGCCAAGAAATCCCGAAAACTGCGTGTGGCAAGGAAGCTGCGCCAAAGGTGCCGCGCGCACGCACGCATGCATGTGTCATAATTTAGACAGTTCGACGCAGGAAAATAAAGAGCTCGCCCCGCTCCCAACGAAATTACTGACACCTCCATTTTTCCTTTTTTTATCTCTTTTTGTTATATTAATTTGCATGTGTTGGCTGCACGTGAGTTGTGAATCATGCTGCGGATTTTTTTTACTACGGGGAATCTTTCGGCCAGCCTCTCACCTGATGGTACGTCATCAGGCCGAAGGTGGAAGCGAGCTTCACCCGCAATCCTCTCAACCACAGAAGACAAGTGACAATCTACCTAACCTAGACAAGTGACAATCGCTTCGAAAGCGTTTCGTATTTCTACAACGACTTTCAACAGGATTGACGTAAGCTTTTCGATAGCTTATGTCAGTCCTATACATTTTTGCCTTTTACATCATCGTTATCGCTGATAGAATGTCACTTTGTCTAGGGCCTCAGGCTATCTTACCTCAATCTGAGACAGGTGGTTTAACCACTAGACCACAGAAGGGGTTATTCATAGTTTAGCAACCAAATATTACGGTTTGTAATAGAGCGGTTTAAGTTTCTAATGATAATTGTTTATTGCCGAAAAATACTGCCAGGTGTTCTATCGGAAATTGGATCGATTAGTCTGGAGACTAAAATAGCGATTAACATATACGCTAGAGACTAAAATAGCGATTATGTTATATTAAATGATTGGTCAAACTTGTTTTCATTGATACCTTCATAATTAATATCGGTTAGCAATAGTATAAATGGTGAGTAGATCTGTCTTAATTAAAATAAATACAGCATTTTTTTTTTGGGACTCCTGCTTTTGCAGATTTTAACTTTGTTGGTTGCATAAATTGTTGGTAACTTTATTTATACTTCAGTGTAAGTACACCAGAAAATACTTTGCAAAAAAAAAACATAACATACTACATATTACTGAATAAAATACTACTGAATTGATATTAACTTAACATAAGCACAGTATAATACAGTAACAGTATTATATCTCGGTAGTGACCTTGAAATAATAAACTACGGCCGCTCGGCAGATACCTAAACCTTCCTCGTCTGTGCGTAACTGCTGCGCACTCATTACTGTTGCGTAGGTACACTGAGTTTTTGAAGCGCGTCGTTTGGGCCGTTTTCTATGAACATCGAATACTGTTAATTTTTATACTGTGACATTAGTATTGCCAGCTTGTACAGCTAGGTTGAGTTTGAACAAGTCAGTAGTGACTTGTATGAACGACGAGATGAAACGAGTAGTCGTTTCATCTCGTATAAACGATGTTAATCAGGTTACCTCAGACCAAATTTTAAAAAAGGCGCCGCTGTCAACAGTGATGTGAGGCCAGTTTCGTAAACATGTGCACTTAGTGAGGTGTAGTATGGTTGTAAATGAGTGCGTGTGAGCGTGTACGCACAGAGCGGACATGTAGTTTTGGCATGCTTCACTTTGTTGTTCACAGCGCTCTATCTTGGTTTATTATTTGGTTTGAGCCGGTAACAGCCGACAGAGAGGGCTGGCGTCGCATCGTCAGGCAAATCACGGCTGTCCAAAATCTCACTGCAACTTGATGGCCAGGGGGCCAAGTCTACTAATTTACAAACGTGTCAGTGGTCTCGCAATGATGAGTTTTTGACAGATTTTGTATGGCGGTTCTGTCAAAAACTGATCATTGTGAGACCACTGACACGTTTGTAAATTAGTAAACTTGGCCCCCAGGACCGCTCTGTCAAGAGTGCACCTACAAAGAAGAAGTGGTTATCCATACAGGAAAATAAACTGCTGACCATTCTCTAACATTCAGTCTCCTTTAATCAGTTAAATTGAACCAAGATTTACCTACATCAATTAAAAGGAAACCTCTAATTAAATAATTTCACACAAAACCCACACTTCTTATAGCAACAGGAATTTCATTGAATATCATTCCGGCATCTTTTATAGAGGATCACTCACACCTTTTTTTGTGCGCCGTGTTCTCAATGACTAAGCCGTGATATTAAAATGCTATTAGTATATATGAGCGCTCAATATATCATTTGGGGGCGGCCATATTATCGTGGACTAAATGCGCCCAAGAATTTTAGTCTTAGGCCTGCCACACGCGTGTCGGCACATTCGATTCGGCAGTATTTGATGAATAACAAAGTCGACCTATAAGCGTAGTATGGGTGTCTCAGCTAGATGGACCAACGACCTTATGAAGGTGGCTGGGACAGACTGGATGCGGAAGGCGGAGGACAAGGCATCGTGGCGCAGCCTGGACGAGGCCTAGGTTCAGCAGTAGACTGTGATAGGCTGAGTTGATTCATTGAAAGCCGACCTTAAGCATTTACTATACATTTTCGGCTTTAATTCGGCTCTATTCGGTATCTACCTTCGCTGAATTGGCATGTTGCTGTTGACATTTTTACTGCACGAATCGGCTTAGCAGCACGCTTTGTATCCGCATATCAGTGGTAACACTTGCATTACCACCGCTACGAAATAAATGCGCTATCAATGTCATTTTTATACCTCTGATGTGCGGATGACTAAACCGAGAGGCCTTTTTCCCGAACAAATATCTACATATTCGATTTTAAAGCCTGTCTGTGCCGAATAATGATGACCCGAACATGTGTGTAACAGGCCTTAATTTTTTTCTAAAGTTTTTGCGAAACAATGTTCCCGTGTGCCATTAGTAAGGATGTGGTGTTAATGCCGAATGAGTTAGTTTCTTTCTGATTGTTTATGCTTCTTGGCCGAATTAGACCTCCGTGGTTCGACTGTGGTAGGTTGTTGTCTAGTTTGTTTTTCTTTATAGACTTTGATTGGATTTATTTTGTCTCGTTTTTGTGCTGATTTTGATTGTAGAATTGGGCTCAGATTAGAGCTAATGATTAGTCCTAAATGTTTTTCTAATAAGGTAGGTATAAGAAAATCAACAGTGATTTTTTAATCTATTTGCACAAAATTGCTTTAACATTTACACAAGTCGGTCTACCTATAAAAAGAAAATGAATTAAAACGTATTAATTACAGAGACAGATTGAATTTCAATATCTTATTTTTATTAACAACCAAAGAATTTTTCGAGACATTATTTTTCCCATCACTATTAAACCATCCGACATAAACCAACCCAAAGAGAGATGTCCAAATTAAGTCCCGGACCGCACTCTGAACCATGAAATACGAACGGATTGAAATGATGACATTGTATATTTCCATAAGAGCCACCGAAAATTAATAGTTTCGGTAACAGGGCCATAGAAACGCTCAGTCATACACAAGTCATCAGCTACTTTACATTTAGTGTTAAATTTAGCGGTGCCTTAACAATTCCGGAGATGAAAATGGGCGGCTACTTAATACAGTTGTCATTGCCATAAAACTATTGTGAGTTCGGATGGTCTTTTTTTCCTATCACTCTCCGGGAGGCGACCACACTGGCTCGCTTCAATGGACCGACCATCCGTAAATACAATAAAACCGTATTTACGTTCACTCTAAGCAATAAAGATACAATAAGAGAGTACCCAGTAAAAATGTTATCTGACCGCTTTTCCGGAAAAGGTAAAACTGATCTGAACTTTAAATTGTGCAAAGATAAGGACGGTTTTTGAATGGGTTGCTTCAGTATTTAAGGTGAAGCTCATTGCCGGTCATTGTCGGAACTTATTTGTAAAGTTGAGCATTGTCTTAGAGCGATGATATTTGTGTTTCGTCAGAGATAAGCGAGAGATGGGAAAGCGCCGCGTTGTGAATCATAGACAAGACTTTTTATTTCATGTTTATTTTTGGCAGTAAGCTGTCGGTTGTTAGAAATAATCAAATAAACAAAGTTTGCTATGTCGGAAAAAATGTTTGTGAAAAATATTAGGTGTGCATTATTTTATTTGTTCGTGTCTTGGTGTTTTGTTCACAATTTCTTCGCTTTGATGAGATTTTCCAGTTATTTCAAAATAGGTTATGTTTTGGATGGACTCTTTAGATAATGTTTATGTTAGCAACATGCTAGGTACAACTATGCAAGGTGTTGGAATTAATAACCTAAAATCCATATTATCGTATGGTTTTAGGTTATCTATCCGAATGAATTTTGCTCATGTAGTCTTAGTAACTTTCATGACTAACTTTCGGTTACGAGACTCGCCAAACGAAATCTGCTTTTAAAATACAAGTTGGCTGTTCTGTTAATTAATAATTAAAAAATAATTTAATTAGGTTATCTATCCGAATGAATTTTGCTCGTGTAGTCTTATTAACTTTCATGACTAACTTTCGGTTACGAGGAGACTCGCCAAATGAAATCTGCTTTTAAAATACAAGTTGGCTGGTAATTAATAATTTAATAATAATTTAATTAAAAGAAATTCGACACTCCTCAGTCATCCTTCGTATTCAGGCCTTCTTCAACGCAATAATTTGAAACATTCTTACCGAACAGCTGACAGCCGATGACGCATGCGCGGTAGCAGCTGATGCTCCACATATCTTCGAGCCATTCATTCAAGACATCCAACAAAACTAATCAATTCAGCTCGCTTATCACAATGTGCACCATAAAACACACGAACAACGCCATCTAGAAAAAATACACTGAATTTATGTTCGACACCCCCATTGTTAATTATTTACAAGATTCGGTCACCCGTGCAGTGCTACCATTTCTTTTTGATAAAGGATTTTCAACCGTATTTTGTGAAGTTTTAGGTGTAATTTTCAATGGTTGAAAATTTCGTACAAAATTACTCAACAATGCTCAACAGCTCGTAATGAGCGTTTATTCATTTCCACTAGTCTTAATTTCACGGTAAGCATTGTCCAGCACACTTCTGTTTAACTGAATGAAGTTTTCAACGCTTCGTCGAAAATTCACAAGTGATTTTCAACCTTATGTCTTGCTGATAAGGTGTATGTATTTTTCAATTGGCAAATTAACAGAATTTAGCGTGACTACCAAAAATTATGGCGTGATTTTGTCAGCGTGAAGGAATTCCATTGAGATTTAACAATGTGTACATTTAATTTTGTATGTTTTAATTATTAGTTCGAGGTACCGTTAAAATTAGGTGGGACCGTATCTATAGGCGTATTATCTTTGTTCAATAATACAGGAGTGGCAGCTTTTACACTCATTTTGCAACAATTGTATTGTTAATTATTTTATACCCTTGAGTTTTCTTGATACTGGTGCCGATTCTGTTGTTCACAAACTAAACTAAATTTAAGTTCAGTGCATCTTTTTCTTACTATTTCATTATGAAAAGGACAGAAGATAAATTTTAGTTTAGTCCTGTCAAATTAATCAGCGCCCATAAAAGTTTAGAAGTGATTTAAAAACTTGCCTACTAAAATTACGTCAGGTGCTGATTAATTTGACAGGACTAAACTAAAATTTATCTTCTGTCCTTTTCATAATGAAATAGAACGAAAAAGATGCACTGAACTTAAATTTTGTTTAGTTTGTGAACAACAGAATCGGCACCAATATTTGTTTTACGTAGTGGATTGAGATTATTCCAACAGAAGCTATTTAAATACATAAAATTACGCCTATATTACCAGAAGTGTCAAGCAAAGGTGCACCCATAGTACATCTGCATTTCCCCACATAAAAGGGGGTGAGCTTATTGCCAACAACCGGGCACAATTCCAAAATCCGGGCTGCTACTGAGAAATTCCAGATGGTAAAACCCAATAATATTTTGCCCAACCCGAGAATCGAACCCATTGGTATTTAAATAAAAAGATATAAGAAAAAACTACCAATTAAAACAAGAAAAAGAAGCTGAAATAGAAAGAATAGAAAACACTTCAAGTAAGTTTTTCTCATACTTACCAAAGACCACCTCTAAAAGCATAGAGAAAAAAACACAAAATATTTATTAACTTCATAAATAAATACGGAACACCCAAAACCAATTAGGGGTGACCTTCACCATCTGGGTTTCAACCCTCAAAAGAAACATTTCAACCTTTTGAACTATACACAGATATTCAATTAACCCTCAATATCTTGACGACACATGTAACTTACAGAGAAGACACGTGCCAAGTTTTTGTCGATTTCAGAAGCACTTGAGTGAACAGTTGTCATATTTTATGAGCAAAAAATGTTTTATTTTTGTTTTTGTGAATTTTAAGTGGCTTTTGAATGGTAACTTCCTTACAAAATTAGTAGTTTAGAGCTTTTTTCATTATAGGCGCTACAGCTATATTGTATGTAACTAAAGAGAATGCAGAATGTTTGTTTACAGACATGTGTTCTAAAATACATTTTATATTTATGAGTTCATTTTAATTTTTTGTTTTTACCTTTTATTTTTAAGTGTAGGTACTAGTACACCTTTGCCTAACCCTTGAGGATTAAGGCGTGATGTTGTGTTATTATATGCATAATAACCACAACAAGATGCGTTCATTTTCCATTTGACTATAAACATCTTGCACCTTTAAATGAGAAACATGGCTTTAGGTTGATTCGCACGAATTTACTCGCCCGAAACGGGCGAATAAACACTTTTAAATAATACATTTTTTGTGTAGGCGATTCGCACGAAGATAATGTAATGAAGTTATTTGTGGGCGACTCGACAACTCTAGAAATAGGGGGTGAGCCTATTGCCATCAACCGGGCACAATTCCAGACTCCGGGCTGCTACTTAGAATTTCCTGATGAAAACACCAAATTACACTTTGCCCAACCCGGAAATCGAACCCAGGACCTCAGCTAATGCTCAGCATTAGCGCTCGCTACTAGACCAATGAGATATTTTATATGACGAAGCTGTACATTTAACGAAAAGTATTTAATCACTTCTATTCTGAAATCCTTCATCATCTGCCTAGCCTTTTCCCAACTATGTTGGGGTCGGCTTCCAGTCTAACCGGATGCAGCTGAATACCAGTATTTTACATGGAGCGACTGCCTATCTGACCTCCACAACCCAGTAACTGGGTAATACGATACCCCTTGGTTAGACTGGTTGTCAGACTTTCGTGCTTCTGACGACTCGTAACGACTGTCAAAGACCCACAAATGACAGCCTTATTCTGAAATCCTTGAACCTTTAAATGAGGAACACAAATGAGGAGCCCAATTATTGTTTTCAGTTTCCTCATATTTAACATACACAATACTTTTGTTTCATACACAAAAGAAATATTAAAATATTAACAAAAGAATTTATCATCGGACTATAAATACGGGTGCAAATTGTTTACATTCTGTAGCCCGCCCGCGTTGATGTCTTTATAAGGACGCGCTTGATGCGTAGATCCGTAGCAAGCGAGAATAAATTGGAGGCTTTCAATTTTAATATTTTTAATAGAACCTTGCAGATGGGAAGTGTAGTAGGTATAGATGAAGTGCAATTTATAGGTTTATATGCTATTCACACATAGAATATGGACATGGAAAAATTAAATATTAGTGCTACGAATGGTGCTTCGAAACTGGTCAAATAGTTTTGGGGTCTACGAAATTATTCTTAAAAAAAAAACATTTGAATCATTGAATGAATGATACTTTTAGCTCCTTAGGTACTAGTATTTTTTACATGCAGGAGTAGGTAGGTAAGTACTAACCTACATACAACTCATTTTGTTCAGGCGTAAGTAACAGTTATTAGGACGTAATCTCACTGGCTTTACAGCGAGTCCCTACGTGCAAGATGCGTTTGAGATCTTAAGCACTTCACGATGACTTATCGCTAGTGTTATTTCTTATTTTGAGGCTATAGTCGATACGAGATTTTCTTAAAATAATTCCAATACCACAAACCAAATTTTTGTCATAATCAAACCTGATTTTCAATATTACACGTGAAAAATCATTTTCCAAAACACAAGCAGCGTGTTGGTAATGCGTGGGCGCACGGCCTGAGCCGCACGTGGTGGCGGTCTGTATGCGAGCGCGCAACGGCGCTGGGCTGCGATTGGTCGCCGCCTAGCCGCCGCCCCTCCCACCGCGGCGCGCGAAACGCTGACTCATGCGCCGGCAAGTGTGAACTAAAATGAGGTTTTTATAAATTTTTCTGTATGATGTAATTGGTTGTGATATAATTTTAACAATATTAATAGGAATATGTGGAAAGAAATATTTCATTTGAAAACAATAATATTTTTATGCAATAATCCGACATTCTTTCAGCAGTACCCAGTACCCGTAAATGCTAAAGATTAATTAATAACTTATCCTGTACTGATCATCATTGTGAGACATGGTGTCAGTTTGTTTAATATTTATACTCACACTAATAGTTCACAGAAATGTGCGCAAGAGTAACTTTTTAAGACACATGATGTAACATAGTTGCAATTCAATCAACGCTTCTAAGAAGTTCATATGTGCTTGTGATAATACACAAGAACGTATCATTTATTTTATGGCCTTTAGAGTACAGCAATAAGGGTCGTAATCGCGTGCCTATAGATAGTTTTGAGTTTATAGATATGAGCTGTCTGGAAATCGTTTTGTGAAAAGAGAAACTATGAATCTTTGGCAAGTTTGAATAGAATTTTGTCAAAGTGGTAAGGAATGGAGCTGCATGATAGCAGGTAGGTACTGAATTTAGCATGTTTAGTCTACATGAAAACAAAAGTTCAATGTTTTCACTTGTTAATTCAAACAGTTACGAATTTATTTCAATGTAGGAGGTTTTTTTACAACATTTTCAGTTGTGGCCTTTAATTACGAAATAAATATAAACTAACTTTTAAAATATCAGCCAAATTAACGATTTTTTTATTTAAAAAAAACCCAATTATTAAAGCCCTGCCACCGAAGACCCAACACTTATGCCAGCCTACCACAAGCCAATTACCAAAAATTATCTCACATAACCTAATGACCTAAACACGACAAAGATTACTCGTTACAACAAAAAAAAATAACAGAAGTGTGAGACCAATCGGGCGGTGTGACAGGTAGATGCCTCCCACCAATTCTTGCCGCGACCCCGCCTCGATGGCCGTGGTTACAGCTTGCCAAGCCGGCCAGACGTAACCGTGACTCGAAGCGCCGCGCTCATGTACGCGGGGTCCGCCCATCGCAATGAAGTGCCTGTGGTTATTTGTGATCATTCTGTGTTTTACGTGCGACGCCGCCAACAAGCCTCGGAGAGGACGCGGCAGCATGTGGTGGTGAGTGCCGTGTCTGTTTTGTTTTGTTATGATCTTTGATGGGTAAAGTCTAGTGTTTGTCGTTGAGTTGTTGACGTTTCTAATGTCATAGATGATTGTGATGTTGATATAGGTTCATACCTATGATGGTATGATGTTCTATGTCAAACTTAAGTTCATGTAAATAAGTCCCTTAAAATTGTCACATAAACTTAACGTCAAATCTCTAACTAATCTATGTTAAAAGTCCAAAACTCCAAAGCCAATTTGTGCACTAACACGAAATACATAACAATCATAAAACTTAGGTAATAAAATCTCTGACTATTTGATAATTACTCCCGCTGTCATAAAGTATACGACAGTGCGAGCAATTTACAGTTGTTGTCGTACTCCTTCCGCATATCATGCCCCAACACCTCACAACATTGTACTCACGTACTGTTCTTACCAGATGTTGAACACAAATTGGGCTCAAAATAATTAGCGGTTTATTAAACAAGGCATAAAACTTGCGTAGTAGTGTGAAATCGATAATAGCATACTAAAATTTAATACTGTAGTACGTCAAGCAACCAATTGGTTGTTCTGTTTGTAACGGGTTGATCATAAAACGAAATCAATTTAATGGGTTTCTGACAGAACTAAAATAAACTTTAACTTGAAAACTGCCTGGAATAAAATGTAAAATCTGCGTAGCTATAAAATATAAATGTTAAGATGTGAAGAATTGATGATAAATAATATTAAGTTGACGTAAGATTAAATATGACATTTCACGTATATAATAAAACATCTAATGACTAATGTTTCCTACTTAACTAACTCATTGACACCCAAGACACGTATTACAGCCTACTCATATACTTTGAATATATGGGCATGACACGATAAATGTATGCGTTAAAGCAAATAACTTCAGTTTCAACAGACTTTTTGGCATAACAGCTGCTAGTATTATTATCGTGGTGACAAAATGTGTGACGTATGTCACCTCCCGTTGCGTTGTCAGTGACTGACAGGGGCATCAAGTGTTATTTGCATACACTATCATACAGCTACTGGTATGCGACCCACCTAATCCCTAGCAGTAGGCTTTGAAATCTATTAGAATACACATTTGGAAGAATGTTCTTGAAAAATGAAACCGAGAAAAGAATTTTATTGAAAATAGATTTATGAAAAAAAAAAAAATAAAGCATCAAATTAAAATTATTAAAAAATTGCCTGATTTACATAAATTAACAAAGAAGAGTCGCGATCATTCGCTAAAATATCCAAACATTGACAGTCACAATTCAAATGATGACGTAAACTGCAAAAAATGTGATAAAAATTATGATAATGATGATTGAAATATAAATTTGAGTCAAAATCTGTATAAAAATGAATAAATTAATAAATATTAGTCAAGTTTCCAATATTCATGGTTCAAATGGCGATGAAATTATTTTTCTTCATATTTATATTTAATTTGTCAATCTTAACAACTTGGGTTCAAAGGTCGGATTATTTTACACCCACTTCTTAATTCATTCGTCTAAGTTTTTAGCTACGATACTTAATACCGAATAAATTAAGAAAACACAGTTATTTTATCGCTTAAACACAAAGAAGTAATAATTTAAATCTTAGAAACTGCACAGGCAATGAAAGAACAGAAAACGAATAAAATAAAGAATGAAATAAAAATAAAGACATAATATTAAGTACATTAAAACGCAATAATTTTCCCAAATTATATAAAATGCCATCGCAACTCATTAATTTAGTGTAAACATTATAAAAGCCACATCACATAAATACTGCGCCAATTAGCAATGTATCAAGCGCAGCATTAATTATGTTGATATTGAAAATGCGCATACGCATCCGCGCCGACCGGAACGTAAACGTTTATTTACGATACTAATAAACTTGTTCGATGTTAAACCATTTTGTACATTTTAGTGATTTTTAAAATAAATGTCTGATGTTTGTATACTGTCTATTTAATAGCTCTAAATATTTTTAATTTTCGAGCGATAATTGGAATTAACATTAAATAAATAAAGATATTCGGTTTAAATGTTTAATTAATTAACCCACTTCTAAATTGTAATTATTTTTGTGTTTAATGATGAATGAATAACACAATTATCTATAAACTTTTGTTGAATCTATTTAAGGCAGGAAGCTGAATGCAACTTAAGTTGCAGTTTAAATTAACTACACTGTAGTGTGGGGTTCCCCCTAAATTATGCAGACAGCCACTCAACAAGTCTGTCTCGTCTGTTTATTTCAGACTTGTTCTAAGACAGCTTAGTTTAGTCTATCATAGATATTGAAGGAAGTTATTTCAATTACGACAAGAAATATTAAATATTTAGTAACAGATCTGTCATGTAACTATGTTGTAATTTACTATTTTAGCATTGGGCTATGTTAAACTGTTTGTATCAATTAATTTAATGAATGCTAATAAAGGTAATTTAATAACTGGACAAGATTGTTATACAATATTTAATTTCAACGAATGTTCAGGAAGTTTCTTGCCCGTTCTTCTCCACGGGAACCTACCATGCTTTGGATTGGGCAACTAGCTTAATTGGACTGACTGACTCCGAACGTAATTGTTTTAATTGAAATAAATGTATTGAGTATGAGCTTGATTTTTCAAAATGTTTAATGCAAAGTTAATTAAATATTTAAACAAATTCTTGTCAATTTAAAACGGCCAAAAGCTTAGATTTTAAAATCAAAATCTATTGTGAAAAACATCAGAATATCTAATAATATGAGAACAATTTAAATGAACATGAATTGTTCATTTATTATTTATGTAAGACCACCTCTATACAATTTATAAGCATTACATTTACATTATCTAGTTATTAACAGAGTCAACACACAGTGGCGCGTGCTATTGCATTGTACAAATACACTTTGTGTTTGAATAATTAATTAATTTAAGATAAAAATTATTTATGCAAGACGTCGTGTTGCTATTACTTCATAACAGTTCAAGAAACTTGGAAAATGACATGAAAATTGGAAAAGTTTGAGATATTTTATTATTTTCGTTGCATACTTTAAATAATTGAGTACTATAATTATATAATTAACTGTGAAATAAAACAATTAAATTGTTATTAAAGTCTGCAACTCAAACTAAAGTTATTGACCGCTGCTAAAGATTACATGCCGCCGACGCGACGGCCGACGGCACAGCCTCCGTTTACGGTGTTATTAATTTTAGTGAATGAAAAATTTCAACTAAATCTCATGATTAATATAATTAAATAGTTTAACACGAGTCAATCTTTTTATAAACTCTATTTATAAACGTATTAGAACTAAATATGAATAGTAAAATGATGAATACCTATCTGCCGTAAAAATATTGGAAAAAATAATTTTCAAAGATGTTCTTGGCCAATCAATTTTACGGAATCTCTTCAATAGGTACTTTCTGACTTAAATATTTTTCTTTTAGTTAAGTCTGTAAATAAATCTAAGTAAAACAATGTAATATGCTCTTTTGAAACCAAAAAGCTTTCTATTTTAACATATAAACATGTTTAAGAGCAATCAAAAGCACGCGATACAATCGGTCTCGAGGTCCGACGGAGGCGTGAATTCTTTCAACGGAATTTTTACCCACTTTCTACAGAACTGTCGTAAATATTACGTGAACTGTGTTACTAGTGGTAGGAACATAATATATTTAAAAAAAAAAACATTTTCCATCCACCATCATGATTTATTACGAAAACTCATTCTTTTTCACCTTTGATTTGATTCTTCAATTTTATTGCAAACAATCAATGATGAAATGTTTATAAAAATAAATGTAGCTCCATCGATTATATCTTTAAACTCATTTTCATCCCATTCATTAGGTTTATTATTAATCAATATTACGTCAAACATAATAGCTTTATAAAGATTAATATAAACTAATAACTCTTATTATAAATTCGGTAACCGGACTAAACATTACAAAAAACATGCAATACTGCTTATTTTTGCTGTTTTGAACATTAATCATCGAAAACAGATACTATAATGACATTCGAGATGTTAATAGGCCCCACAATTAACATACAACATTTTTTTTTCTTTAAATATTATTTTACACAACGGAATAAAGTGAGCAAGTTCAACTATAAATCTTATCAAGGCAATATGAAATATAAAGCGAACCACTTAGTTCTTACCCAGCTGCCGGAAGATGGTATATCGGTCCCATTCCTCTCAAGCCCACACTATTAACGTGGACAGATTTAAAAATAAACTTGCAGACGACTTGAGACATGCAAAAATGAGTTAAATGTCCTTTTATTAAAATGAGAGCAAAATAAGTTGCAGTTCTTGATTTAAACGTTTAATTAAGTGGTTGTTTATTTAAATTTTTAATCTGAAGTATAAATGAGACTGAATTGAATCATTATTTAAAAATAAAAATGACAACATGAAAAATGGTTTTCAATTTAGAGCAACGAAATCTACAAAATAAATCAGAAAAAAGTAATCAAATAAACAACGGTATATTGGAGACAATAATCAATGTAATTGATTCCCTCTCATGGTTTTAATTACTAGGTTTTTTAAAATATGCCCAGTGGTTCGACGGATTGAACCCCCGGGCACTAATATCCAACTGGAGCACATAAAATCGTCGTACATTGCCTCGAGCGAAAAAGAAATCGCCACACCTTGGTTCATTCGTATTCATCAGTCGTAGTCCATATTACATTACGCTCGAAATCGCGTGCCGGCGTCACGATACTTCTGATAACAAAGGCCAGTATACCGAGACACATGGTCAAGATATACAGTATACCAAGCCAAGGGTTTTCGGAAATTGGTTTATAAACTTTGATATTTTGACGCCTCGCAAGTCGCCAACAAATTAAATAATAAAGGGTTGATTCGTATGCAGGCGGCGTGCCACGAATGAAGTCTTCCATTTAAAATACATGTGTTGCTAAATCCAAGTTGCGAGGAAGTCGTATCAAGGAAATGTCGCTGGCATTGATCTTGTTTTGTTTTTGCATATTTATTTACTTATTATTTTTATTATTTGCTAGTCAAACCATTGTAAAACAATGTCAGAAGAATCAACAGTTGTGCAGTAAGTTCCTTTCAATCTCTGAATTCAGTGTATTGTCAAACGAATGATCACTTATGTCCATAGCCTAACCTCAGTTTGTGACGAGGTCCTTCCTTCCTTACTCATCCAATCACTTATTGCTGGCAATCTTTTTTATGGCAGGCAGGCCACATCATCATTCGATTTTCAATTCAAATTCAGAACGCCACATACTCCCATGCACTCCCATTTCCAGTCTGGTCGACACTTCATCTTTAGAGCTCGCAGAGGCTAGTTGCTGTCTGTAGTATAAACATAATTTTATAATCTTCCGCTGTAATCTTGTAAAGTGTCGTCAATATAAATATAATAATTTTATAATCTTGTAAAGAGCCGTAGTGTTCTACTAACGTGCAATAAACAATTATCTTCATTGTTGTCTACTTTCATTGTTTTACCATCAACCAACTAACGTTGACCGGTGAGAATCCCTCAATTGAGCTGAGCTAGCAAGAGCTACACAAGTTAGCTTTTTATGTCCCAAAAAAAGGGTTAAAATGATTTCTGTCTCCACAGTACTCCAAAACGGCACAGGAACACTCTTAATTACTCAAACAAGGAGACACAAGCCTCCAAAAGACAATATTTTGACACATTCACACAGGCTTTATCCCTGTGCACACATTACGTTTGTTCGTGAAAGCCATTCAGAATTTTTTCCCCGAGGACTTTGTGTTGTACCACTATTTGATTTTCTACCAACGTGACAAGTGCAAAGGACCTTATATTATGGACAGGCAAATATGGTTATCCCTCGTTTTTGTTTTAAAGCGGTTGTGGGTGTCAATATAACTGGAACCCAATTTATTGCACCTACATACAGATTTAGATTTTCCACATGATTGCTAGTGCATACCTTAAATTAGATTGAATTATGTCCTGATTAATCTAAATTCAATTCACTTGTCCGACTGTTTTTTAAACTCCAATAAATTTTTGCAACAAAAACAGTGACACAGTCCATTAAGTTTTTTTTTTCTCTAAAAATAAGACCATTTTGATCCTTTTATACTATTATAAAATATGAAGTGTCGCTTTGACAAATGTGTAAATGAAGTAGTTTGTGTTAAATGTCTTATTGGCGGTTAATAGTTCCGTCAATATCCATTTATTTCAATAAATATGAATAAAAACTGGATTAACGGTAATAAAACACGAGCGACTGTCGTCCTCTAATCAAATTAAATTATCTTGCTAATAAGAAGTGTTATAATGTGACGTGTTGATGTCTAATCTTTTGCTAAATATGGATATCGAAGTGCTAATGTGTTTATATAATGTACAAAAGTCACGAAATCTGTTACTAAAGACTCTCTTACGTGTATGTGAAGACGTCATCATAGCTACGCACCGACGGCCGCGGCGTAAACTATCAGTCCTATATCCGTTTCATCTCTTTGTCTATTATTTTTAAAAGTAGAACAAAAATTTTAAAACCATCACATAGTCTCCATGAATTCTCGAAGGAAACGAGAATTTCCGACGAACACGTTCATATTTACGTAACACTCGACTACAAAGAAAAGCAAATAGAAAAGTAATACGATTTCCAGCGGTCCAAACGCGAGGCACCGCGCGAGAGTGCACCGAGGCCTTTTTTTACTGTAGGCCGAATATGTTGGTGAAGCGAGGCCGAGTCAACAGGCCGTGATCTCGATCGCTCTCAGGCCGTGTTTACCCGCTTGGCCCTCAAGGATTAATGCGCGACGCAAATATTTATCTAAACGTCTGCGGATTGACAGTTCGGTCGTCAATTGTTTGTTGTCTTTACCTTTTCAAATGAGCATTTCATTTCGAGTTGCACCCATTGCCTTAAGTGGCGTTCGGGTTGTGTTTATTTTCGTTTTTTTGTTTATTAAGTTTTTCGAACGCCAGGCATTGTCTTTTACAGTGACAAAAGTCAATCTTATCGCTTTTGGACAATGAGATTTGTTTTTTATGAGCTCTTCATTTGCATTTCTTGAGGATAATCTTTGTAACAAGTACTATTTTGTTGTAGGGGTATAGCCAAAGCTGGGGAGCCAAATAATCTATCACCGATGTCACCAGGGGTTCTGATCATGGACCCAGCTATTCACTCCACCCTCAGGCGGAAACAGAGAAGACTAGCCAGAGAGAACCCTGGAGTCTTATCAGCAGTTGCCAAAGGTGCCAGCATGGCTGTCGCAGAATGCCAACACCAGTTCAAATACAGAAGATGGAACTGCTCAACAAGAAACTTCCTCAGAGGGAAAAACTTGTTTGGCAAAATCGTGGACAGAGGTAAGCTGTTATTAGATTAATTAAATCCAAACAACTGACAAAGGTTGACGAGTTAATACTCCGATCACGATTTTATTGTCGCCTTCACGAACAAAAACTGAACAATAAACGCAAAAACGGTTTTGGGTACACGCGTCATTCATTTGTCTCAATTTTGATATCGCGATACAAAAAGGACAAAGCAGTAAAAAGAACTTTTAAGAAGATAAGGCTTAAATACCCTTCTTAAATATTAAGGAAACAGATTACAGAGCATTGAGACGTTTAAAAGACTAATCTTTAAAAAACTCAATCGAAAATCTCGCATCGTATACAGTTTTACATTTAACCCTGCAAAGAGCAACGGGGGGACAAAAAGATGTGTTTTGTAAAATCCCCAATTCCTGTTACAAAGAGAGACTACAAATTAAGTGATATCTTTAGTTGGCAACCCTTTTAAAAGATTTTATCTGTATTCAGCGGGAGGGTAGCGAGTCGGGGGCACATATAAAAGAGTCATCAAGATAAACCATCCTGGATCAATTACACGAGGTCGAGTGACGTCTGAGTTCCCGTTTGTCGATAACTCTTTTTTTTACGTTTTTCAATTCCGTTTTGTGAACGTGTTTTAATATTTTACGATAGATTGAAATATAATTTTACTTTTTTATGAATGAGATCATAATCCGATTCTGATTCCGCATCGATTCTTCTATAGTGTATTGAAAAAAAAAAACATGTTTTTATATCCCATAAACAGCGGTCCACAATTGCGCGAGCGTCGAATCCATTTAGTTGATTTGAATGGATGTAGATTATAATCAATAGATATAAATCAGCAAATAGATACCATTAGCCTCACAATACTGGTTACACAACTGAATTCAATAGGTTAGGGATATTACTCGAAGTAATCCCTTTTAGAAGCTTTACTTACAACGCATTAAGTATTTTATTTATCAGTATAAAGACTTAGTTTTCAATTTAAAATAATAACCTACATTTATAAAGGTACACTTCGAAATTAAAATGTTTTAAAACGCATTGCTTTATTTAGTTTTGTCGTCACTTGAAAGCTGCTTGAGCTTTAAGTGAAAGTATTTATGGTTGATAATTGTTTGGCAAGCAAGTTTATAAACGGTAAGACGTTATTTTGTTGTCAGATCGGGGCTGCCCTATCTCCGGTGTCCGATTTCGATGCTTTGTACGCGATACGCCTTATTATGAGCCTGCGAACATCTGTTCGGCACAACAAGAATTATTCGCTATATTTGCAAAAAAAGGCAGTTTTGTGATCCAATTCTGTCGTTTGCATTATTTTTTTTGCGTTTGCTAATAAGTTTTTGCAACAAAACTTTAAATATAAACACAGCATAAATAATAAAATGAATAAAAAATTAGTTTCGAAATTAATTCTGCCAGTAAAATGAGTTATTTGAAAAAGCTTTTGGTGGATCAGAGTTCAGGTTGAGCATTAGGGGGTTATCATCAAAATTAAGAGCTTCGGCTGCCGTATCTCGAACTAATTCGATCTCATTTGGGATCGGCGCAAGCGCAATATATCGACTATATATCTTCTCTGCTCCGGTTATTGACCCGCGCTTCAAATGCGTTAATGAATAGTGCAAGCCGTTTCTGTAAATGTCTCTATTAGTCGAGAATAAGTTTCTATCTGTTACTTCGTACAAAAAACATTATGTTTCTTTATTGAAGTATGTTCGGAATTTTTACAAAAAGATGTAGATAATTTAATTTTAACTTTTTACCTAATACTCATAGTATTAGGTTAAAAGTTAAAATTAAATTATCTGAATAATAAATAATATGCACCCAAGGACACGGTTCGGTTGGTACCGAGGGTTGTCCTTGGGTGCAATTGCACCAAAGGATATTCGGTGTAATTGCACATTGCAAACAGGGATACCTAGTCGTCGTCTGTTGGTGCCTTATTTCATTAAAAACATCTAACGAGCCTCTGCGAGTTGGCTCTTCGGCCCCTCGTACGCCTCCTAATGGACCGGGAGTTCCGGGATCACAGGTCTCGAAAAATGTCACAGAAGTAAAAAAAAAAATTCAGACTACGATGAAATTCACATTATTAGTAAAAATGTGAATTTGCTAAGCTTATGTTCGTATTTAATAACTTAAAACGAATTACTAAGTTAAATATGTCTTTAACGTTATTATTAATTAATAATAACGTAAACAACATATTTGACTGAATAAGTTTTCGTATCGGAAGAAACATCAACTTACTAAGGTCACAATAACAACTAAGAGGTAGTTAATAGGTGACTTTATTACAATAGCAGCTTAATACAAAATAACAAATAACATAATTTATTAATTGAATAACCTTTGCGTTAATTAATTCAATTCATTGATGACGCTAATGATTCAAACGATAGAACCTTAACGTCCGTGAATTATAATTTGTTTGTCCGTCTCGTCGACTGTAGCTTTCAAACGGATGCTCTAATTTTGATGCAATTAATAATATTATTATTAAATATTGTCCGACATTATATCGTTTAATAATTACATACGTGTATCAAAAAATTAACAAGAAACAGTGATCAAAACTTAATACAACAAATCTATTGTTGATTCAAATGGCGTTTTCTAATTATAAACCGAGATGTCATAAACCATTATGCTTATAAAATATTCATGAAAAACAAAATTGGTAACAAATCGCAATTAGGTATATGTTTACACAACACTAATGTTAGCCATAAAGAAAAAAGTGAGGTTGGGTCGATTTTGCCTCAGGCGATGTACCAAATGTGGGACCAACCGACACATATGAAGAAATATGTTGAACTATTTATGTTGTAAAACCAATTAAAGTTATTCATGATTTCTTTGCCGATTCAAGAATTTAAATGTCAACACTCCCAACTCTAGAAAGCCATTGAAATTTCTTCTTAAACTCAAGCCGAGACATCACTTACTAGTCAGCTTAAACCGCAATGAATAACCGTTAATAATTCAGCTAGACACAAAGCCACTCATATTAATTTAAAACATTAAATCATTTAATTCTAGTGCTCACATCCAAATGATATATAGTTCTTACGCACATAGTAAAGTATTTACCATCGACGACCATAAAACTAAACGCCTAGAGCAAAAAATAAATATTGATATTGTATGCGAGCATACAAACTATAAAAGCAAAGTACCATTTTTCTAAATTAAAAGCCAGATATAGTACGGGCTTCGGACCACCATCGTAATAATTTCACATGATAAAAAGAGCAAACCGATTACAAAATTTATGTTATATGCGTGTGCATTTAGAGCATATTACTTTATTAAGGGCATGCAGGGCGGGCGCACGGCGGTATCGCAGGCCACAAATACACACGATGAAAAAATTTAATACATTGCAATTACGTTCATTTAAGAAGCATAAAAACGGTCTCGACCCCGCGGGAGCCCGTCACAACGCTACTCAATAAACAAAAAACGTACACTCGCAAATGTGATCCTTGAAACTCATCAATCCCAAACGGATAGCCCTGTAGTCTGCTCATAATCACGAGCTGGCACACAAAGGCCCCCCGGACGCGACACCTATAATTACTAATTTACACGTTGTCACACCACTGACACTCGGACGCGACAACTTCATCTCTTTGTGGTATAAACCTCAAGGATCGTATTAACAGAAATGATGACAACAACACAATAGTAAGACCTTTATTCGTCGCGTCATTGTCGAGCCGAGAATAGAAAATATATGGTCCGAGGTCCCGCGGCGAGCCCCCTGCGGTGTAGTTTAGCGATTCCACTGCACTCGTACAAGCCCCACGGAAGCCACGTTTACACCTAACGCAGCTCCTAATGGCAGGTAACTCGGCCAATAAAACCCGACCTTTTTTCAAATATTTCCTGTTTTGGTGTGTATGCATGCGTACGCGCACCCGAGATGCCGACGTCGTGGGTGTATAAAACGTATAAAACGATCGACACCGAAAATAAAGCCGATATAAAATGCCCTCGACGAAATATTTAATGCTCAATTAGATAAGCGTTTTGGGTTTTGTGGCGTTTGAATTGTTTTCGAGATAACGCGCGTTTTGTGAAACTGAAATGAGACGATTAAGAGCGGTGACGACGGGCCTGGGGGAGGGAGGGAGACGGCCGAGATCATATTTATCGATGGATTCTCAGTTTCCAACACTCCGATCGCCCTTTTATTGTTTATGGACAGCTTACTTAAAACGAAATTATTTTCGGTGCTTTTTTCTGGAGTTTGAAAACAAATGTCTTTGTCCATTGTGTGAATGGGTCTCGCGGTGCTGGCTGTTGGCTGGTAGCTAGTGGTAGCTGCAGCGCTTTGTGCCACTCACAATGAGTGATATACGACCGACGTAATTTTGAATTGTCGCACCGGAGCCTCGGGACGCGGACTCAATGTGAAATTATCACCCATACATGGCATAACGAAAATGAATTATTGCTTTTTATTGCCCCATCTTCCAAGTGCCTTTACGGCGAAATTGCCTTCTTTGCTTCTATTCCTCTCCCAGTATGCGTTGAATTCCATTCTTATTTCATTAACGGAAGAATCCCGTCTTTTATCATTTCTACGATCCGTCTTTCAAAAGATAAAATGTCATTACATTCTCGTAAAGTACATGTTTAGATACAAATAACACGACGTCAATGACTTCATCGTAGTGCGATAAAGCGGTGCAAACCGGAACGATTTCTAAACCGGCCAAACACCGTATTATAAACCGAGTGATTTATGGATGTTTTGAGTAATTATGTCTCATCAAATTTGAATAATGCAAGTCGTCATAAATAAGGCACGAGAGGCGCGACGCGAAACCTCCATAAGTCAGTCTTTCAAATTAATCTTATGGAAACATCCCAGCGTGATGACTCAATGGAGACAGGAACATATTTAATTAGTACATTAATTTTGAATTATTTAATGGCCGTGGCCGCGGGGCCAGGTGTTCGTCAAATGTCAACAATGATTAACTTTTATTTTAACAGTGCGATGCGGCGGACGCGCTCTCGGGTTTACGAGTTTTTGACTTTTATAAATCCTCAACGCCTCGCCTTAACTGCCAATCCGTCGGGATGGAATTATCGCTCGGCGCTCGCGCTGTAAACCCACCACGGGACCATTTATTATCTGCACAGATAATCCACGGACAGCACTTTATTATCAGTTATAATAATAATTTACTTTTATAGATCCACATTACTCATGTTTGTTCTTATTTGACTGCGATTTGATGGGGCGAAATTGCCCCAATAAAATAATAGCGCACCTTAATTATGAATATTTTATTGCGTAGGCCTATACGAGTAGGTAACGAATGGCTATTTGTATTAGAACTTATACATCGCCGGTGTCGGATTAGCGTTGTTTGGCCGTTTAATTAGGCTCGTGTCGGGAATTCACATTATATTTAATACCGTGACTAATGCGCTCAGCAGACGGAGCCTCTTTACATCTGTCATAATTTTTCTACGTCGCGATTTATTCGCAAAACGCGACAATCGGCTTTGTTGCTCTTCGCATCCAGCACGATGAAATATTGAAACAATTTATTTATAGTTTTATACGGGTACTTATGTTTAATGCAGAACAAAGTACCACTACCGTACGATGTCAAACGGGTCGAGACACGGCCGTGAATCATCGATAGACAAGCCTAAAAATTCTCACAGACCAATTAAAAATTATTTCCAGTTGTCGTTTATGTATCTAATTGGTCGGGTAGCCGCGTACCGTTAGATCATGTTGGAGATAAAGTAAAAGTAGCGATGTTAAAATCACAGCAGGCAGTGATTCACATCTGTGGTCGCCAGATGTGGCGACATTTATCTACGGGTTATGAAGACGTGTTCGCAGCACGTGGTGCGAGCACCTGGCCAGGCCGACCCCGCCACCGGGTGTGGAGCCGGCACCCCGCCGTACGACCGCCGGCTCGCTCACTCGTAAAGCACTAAAACAAATATCCGTGAAGCCTCCGATTTATAACCCGACTATAAAACACAAACATTACCTTGTGAAGCTGTAACCTGTAACCTGTGCCTGTAACCCATCCCGCTCATCGGCCATCGCACATACACCTCATTGTTAAACCCGATTAGCCGAAAGCTATAATTTCACAAGTGTTATTTACGTGTGCCATATTTAATTGGCCTCACCTATACGTTATAGTTAATGCGACTGAACGTTTCCAAGTCGTTACAGAAGATAAATGCACGAGTCCACGACCGCTCGTATGTACGTATCCCTACCTTGAATTAATTTCGTCCGAGCATTGAATGATGGCGAAATTGACATTAAAATTCCCGGTCGAACGTCTCAAGTAATTGCTGAATAAAATACTTTTGTATAACATCCCAAAGCGAAGCACAAAAAGCGAATCCGAGAGCGGTCCGTGGCAGTGTGTGCGCACCGTAATTTATATCGGTGCACGATGACAACTCAATAAAAAAATGATTTCATTTGCTTATTGAGTCCTTAATAAAGCTGGCGCGGGCTGCTCCAGGCCCGTTCCACATATTATTATTATAAATAACAACAAATACGCGTTCCTTATTATTTTTACATCCATACGGGGTCGGTGAGTTTTTTCTGAAGAGATTTTATAGAGGTGCGTCGGTGGCCGGAAGCCCACCTAAGGAGCACGCGAGCCTCACTATATTACTAAATGAATGGCATTAGCCAGCGAGGTGACACGCGATTACACTTGTGTTAGAACGGCGTTAATTGTCAGTTTTATTTTCATTCAGGTATTTAGCGATCGACATCGGCCCTTAATAGCCTTTGAGGAATCCCATCATAACGTTGGATACGTTCGGGGCGAGAGCGTTTAATGAGGTCTTCAACAATAGCCGTATAAATGCGCATTATGCCGTAAAATTACAATGTCTACGAGATACAGTCTGAGCGAGACCACCGCGATATAGACGTCCTCCAAAACCATGTTCTGGTGTTATGATTCATTAAAAACTATAATCGAATATTTTAATGATGTCGTATGGAGAACGGGTTACGTCACTAGGGTCCCGTTCGGTTAATAATATCGTCTCATTGTGGAGCCGAGGTCGCGTAGACAAAGGCTCGGTATTAATCGTTAAAGTACAACGGCTATTAAATCGATATTAAGAGAGAGAATTCGATGCGCGCGCCGTACCACTTGTAATGATCAAATTTATAATCTCTCGGGTAGGTAAGAGGCAGTTCTTTTATTTTCAATCTCAGAGATATACCCTCTCTCTCTTTTAATTGTATTTTATGAGTATTTGATTCTAATACTGGGCCATTAATTATTTATAGTATTCGATACGGGATGCGAGCATCGATTTATGTATTCGTCCGAACGGGATGAATGAACGCGATGCAATCATTGTGTGAGTCTTTATGTGTGAATATAAACTTAATGATCTTGTTGCTTTTAAACGATTATAACCTTACTCGATAACTCCAAACACAGTGATTATCCGGAATATTCAGTTTTTATATTGTACCTCTCGCCCCGTTTAGGACTGTCTCATTTAGAATTAAAAACTTTAGACCCACTCTCTTAAATTATCAAGAATTAAATGAGCCAGACAGGTCGAAACTTGAGATAGAATTTTACGAAGGAAATTAAAAAAGCTAATGTGCCCATCGCTCTCGAGAAGGATTTTGGTACTGTCAACAAATTAAAAATGTCAATAAAATAATACGATTAAAAAAGCAAAGTCAATTCAATCCCTTGCAGTTACTTGATGAGCCCAAATGTTTGCGTGCTTAAATTATAATACCTAAAATAATTTAAAACGACGAGATTTTTTATCCCTATACCCGGAGCAATAATAAAATTTGATTAAAATATGGACCCCTCTGCAGTTGGGATGAATTAATTATACGAATACCAAACACGCCAAAGTGAAATATGTGTAACTGCCTAACATAATGCCTAAAGTAGGTATAAGTATGCTATTTGTAATCAACGGGTTTTTATCTAAATGATTATCTAGATAGTTTTTGTGCCACCCGATTTCATTTCCCAGATCTATTAGGCAATATATTTTAAGTAGGTGATAAAACTACTTTTCCTTTCTTCATAAATAAGCATAAATTAATTAAACAACATTTCTATTGTCACCAGGTTGCCGCGAAACGGCGTTCATCTACGCGATCACAAGCGCGGGCGTGACGCATGCGGTGGCGCGCGCGTGCGCAGAAGGCTCCATAGAATCGTGCACGTGCGACTATTCGCACATCGACCGCGTGCCGCATCGCACCCGCGCCGCTGCCGCCGCCAATGTACGCGTCTGGAAGTGGGGCGGCTGCAGCGACAACATCGGCTTCGGCTTCCGATTCAGCCGAGAATTCGTCGACACCGGCGAAAGAGGCAAAACCCTGAGAGAAAAAATGAACCTACACAACAACGAAGCCGGGCGATCGGTAAGTGTCGAACACTCCTGTCACTAAGCTTATCCAATCGCCACTCGACAGTGGCACCTTATAAACATAAATAAAACAATCAGTTATCGCCAATGACGGCCATTGTCATCGCGCCGTGTTTACATTACCATTATGGATGACGATCGATCGTCCGCCACTTGACATGTCGCGTTGTGTAATATTAATTATGCGTCGGGCGGCGCGGCCCAGCGCGCGACGACTGCGCAACAGGCACTCATTCGTTGCGCTCGCGCATCTCCCTCCCACCGCACACCCACATTTGCATATCCACTGTCCGCTCCTTCCCAAAATTCATCAAAAAGGGACGTCGGGCGCCCCGAGCCACCCAGACGCGTCATTAACCGAAGCGCTTAATTCCTGTCACGACAGACGCACTGGGTGTCCACCTGATGAATATTCACAGCATTCCATCGATTGTTTAACACATATTTGGACACTAGACTGTATAACATACGCGGCCATCTACATGTCAATGAATAAATACCGTCGACGACGTTCTACGAAGCGCCTGCGCTCCGAGATAGGAAAATATTTACTGTCTCCCATCCTCGCGTCATTTATCTACCTTCTAAGAATGATGAATGTCCCTAGAGTATGATTTATGATCGGTCCACGCGCGGTGACGACCGGCCCACCTCTTCACGATTTGTAACAATTTGCTCGATCGTGAGATGCGATCGATGGAGTACGCTTAAAAGATCATCGATCACACTGTATCGAAGCTTATCGGTGGAATTTAAAGATATTTGGACATCATTATAGACCTCCCCACGATAGAATAAATTAAAGCCTACGAGATGTTGATTGTGTTGTTTTGTTCGCAGCATGTGCAAACGGAGATGCGGCAGGAATGCAAGTGTCACGGCATGTCGGGCTCGTGCACTGTCAAGACCTGCTGGATGAGGCTGCCCAGCTTCCGCTCTGTCGGCGACTCGCTGAAGGACCGCTTCGACGGCGCGTCGCGGGTCATGATGCCTAATACTGACCTGGAGCCGCCTGCGCAGCGGAACGACGCGGCACCGCACAGAGTGCCGCGGAGAGACCGATACAGATTCCAACTGCGGCCCCACAATCCAGATCATAAATCGCCGGGGGCGAAAGACTTGGTTTACTTGGAGTCATCGCCGGGTTTCTGCGAGAAGAACCCGAGACTGGGCATCCCCGGTACACACGGGCGCGCCTGTAATGACACGAGCATCGGGGTGGATGGCTGCGACCTGATGTGCTGCGGCCGAGGGTACCGTACCGAGACCATGTTCGTGGTGGAGCGATGTAACTGCACCTTCCACTGGTGCTGCGAGGTCAAGTGCAAACTCTGTCGCACGGAAAAAGTGGTGCACACGTGTTTATAGACTCCTCGGACGGTGATGACGAAGTGATCAATGAGAGAAACTTTAGTGTCGGACAGATGTGATTGTGACTCAGACTCGCGAGTGGACCTGTTTTCTTATTCGGAGGCAGATAACGGACCTTGTATATAATCACTTCACTTTTTCATCTATCCAAGTCGTCGAAATCGTATATCATGTTGACTTATGTAAATAGTTTCTCTTTCACTGTTTATTTCTTCTTTTATACATGATAATTGATCCGGCGTAAAATTAAAGTAAGCTACTCGTTCGGTTTATTTATTTGACAATTAAGTGCGAACATGTGATCTAGTAACTTTATTTTTTTGGACACTGTCGTTTGGAAATTAATGAGACCAGTTTACAGACCATTTATTTCTATCATCGACTCATTTTGTATTTATTCTAAATTGGACTTATTGGTTTCCTTACGCGGTCAGCTGTGTAATTTATTTATTCGTAGGTATCATACATACTCGACTGAACAGCCCAAGGAGACACGTACGCAAAATGAAATATACGAGACTTTAAATGATATTTCTTAATATCATTCCAAAGTTAATACGCAGGTTTTTCAAAGAAGTTATTTGCAATTATTATAACAGCGGCAATAATCATTTGAGTTTTATAAATACTTTCTATTTTATGGACGTCCGCGTTGGGTGCATGCTCGCATAACTGTTTTGAGATTCAACAGCGAAATTATCTTGTAATTATAATTTCATATTATAATTAACCCGGCTAATGGAATTTGTGGCTTAATGGCATTTGCATAAAGTGTCTTCTTGGGTGTTCAGCGGCGGAGGTAGCGTTGGGCCCTTATCAGTCAGTAAGTAGCGCCATCGTAAAAGTGTCCCACATTACGAGATAAACGCTCTGGAGAATTTTAATTAAATATTAAACGAATTAAATAATCAGTATTATACGTATAATATTGTATGCGTGTTGCGTCCGATGCATGGAGATAGTGTTGCACGCGAACCCGGCTGACACTCGTTACACATTTTATACAGGTGCAGAGATGCTCGTCCCTTCTACAGTTCTTAATGTACATGCATGTGTTACTATAATAGTAACGTCTACTTACAACACTTTTCTAGATAAATGTTACTGTGATTAGACAGATTGCATCATGAACTATTCACTTGGCGAGTTTATATTCGAACCTTCATAACCCTTTGGACTAACATAACTCACTAGACTAACTTTAACAAAAAAAAAAATTAACATTGACAATCTTCTGACACAATCACTTTTTTTTTGGAATTATTTCGATGACAATAAGTTTGACATTCCAAATTCTATAGTTTGCCAATTTATGTGGAAGCTTTATAAATCATACAAGTAATAATTATATTATTATTATCAACTTGAATGATATTTCATAATGTGATATAAACATAGTATAGCCAGTAAGTAGGTATTTATAGGTAGACTAATCCTACTGAGCTTATTATTGAGTATACTAAAGTGCACTGAGCATACTAACTCGTCAAGTATGTTTTATATTAAAAATATTTATTAAAAACTTGTTTTAATTTATTTTATTTTACTTTAATATTAATGAAGGTATTAAAGTAAAATAACGTGTTAGTTTTAGTAAAAAAATCCGATGTTAAAACAATCGGTATTATTTAAAACAGGTATTCGAGTACTTATCAATGTATTGTTAAAAAAAAACGCTTAAAAATCGGATCTCTGTACATAGGTAACTTTAAAAAATGTTTCGGAATTCAATGACAGAGTCTGAGGAACTGATACCGCATCGGATTTAAAAGACTGAAGTTTTTTTTTTAATTTTCGTAGTTATAATATCCATGACTGGATCTATTAAAGCCATTGTTTTGAATTTTAGCATGAAAGCTATTGTGATAAAAAAAGTATTTTAACGTAATTTAAAACCGAAACCGTTATGAATTTCGAAAATCGAATTGGTGCCATTTTTTAACCTTTTACACCTGACAGCTATTGCCGGTTTTAATCAAAATTATTATTCTGCCTAATCGAATTATTGTCAATTTATCATTGTGAAATCATTTTTTACGCATGTAAATATTGTCTTTATTCATTATTATAAGTTATTTATGTGAATGTAGCATTTTAAATTGTTAATATTAGGTAAAAATACAATTGAAATCAGCTGAACTTATCTGAATCTCAAATCTTATTATTTGTATAATAAATGTACCTTTTTGAAATATATTTCGTCCAGTGACCGCTTTTTGGGGGTTGACACAATTTATTATAATATTGGTTGTACATTAGCAGTATCTATTTATAATTAAAATATTGATTAGTTGTTACTAAAAATATTAAATTGATCAAAAAACTTAAAGAGCCTTGTTTTACTGAAACTTTACACTTATGGACCTACCTGAATGAAATTTAATCAAAATAACACTTTCAAATAACTTTAATTTTAGTACTTAATCATCTGATAGAGGTTCTACAAATTATTTAATAAATAATACTTACCTACACAAAAGGAATACTTTACCTGAAAATGTATTTCATAATTTAATGGTTTTCACAGTTAATTATGGTTCTGATTTATGCATCATATAGTATAAACTTATAAGAGGACCCATTACGTCTCCTTCATTGCTTTCCTTAAAATATTACTCAACCGGAGAGAGACCGGAGTCCACAATACGGGCCGCATTATGCAATACAGTTACAAAATGTACAAGACAAGAACATCTCCATTAGACCTTTATTATCAAAGTTTACGCTCCAATCTATCTTCTCTCTCCCTCGCACCTATTATAAAGTAAGTCGATGTTAAAAGCATTAATTTCGATATATAGCATAATACATCCCCAAAGATGTCTCCTCGATAAACGATGTTCTTATTTTGAAATTTATGCGCGCGCATTTATTTATGCAACTGTCACATAGGGTTGTCTATGTTCCTCATTCCTTTGGTACTAATGGAGAGGATTTGTATCAGTAATTCCTTTGCCAGACTATTTGATTTATTTGAAAGCCATGTTGTATGTAACTCGTGGTTTTAGCATTTGAAAGGTGCATATGATAGAGTGCTGAAGCGCATTTCCAGTAATGTAAAGACGATTGAGTTGAGCCTAGTAAAATTATATCATAAAGAATAAGTAATAGAGTTACTTTTTCATAATCCCTGCCAAGTTTCAGCATCACACAATTGAAATGCCAACCCTGCAAACCCTACGCCATTTTGTTTTATTGCGACCGCAACCGTTGTAGTTTTGATAGCGTGCAATTTTCTGAAACAACTTTATTTTCTAGCAGCCATTCATGCTGCACCAAAATTGCACTTTATAATGTTCGTGTTAAAGTTTAATTTCAGTTGGTTTTGGGATAAGAAAGTGAAAAGTTGTTGAGTGTTGGTGGTCGTGCGCCCCGAGGTGGGTTCCCACGAGTATCGGCCCCGCTGGAAAATTTATGTTTATGAGCAGAGAAATCTGTCATAAGAGTTACGAATGGCGCGGCTGAATCTGAAATAGTGTGAATAATTTTTCATGCAAACTGATTTTGGTCGTGTGAGTGTTATTTCTTTGTCGAAAATCATATTTGGGTTACAAATAAGATAGAATATGGACCTTCTCTTCTTTGTGAGTATTTTAAAAACTACTTAATGTTATTTATTCCCTGAAAACATAATCAATAAGCGCAATGCAATATCATGTAGGGAACAAATCTTATTTTAACCGACTTCATAAATAAGAGGAGGTTATGTATTTATCGAGTTTTTTTTTCATGTAGGTTACCGATTTCTCTGTGATTTCTGGGCCGATTTACGTGTTTTTTTTTAAGTGAGGTGTCCAATTTTCATTTTTCATGATTCGTCAAAATAATCCTAATTTTTATTTAGGTACCTAGCTATTGAAGTATATCAATGCCTTTAAAGATATAGGCAAAAAGGCTAACGTGAATATAGCATTACGTAAGTCACTGAAACTCAAAGAGGAAACGACAAATTGCTGGATTATTCATAAAAATCCAATAATCCTTATCTGAATGCCTTATTGAATTTATTCAATAAAATCAATGTTTGAACATTTTATTTATTTCACACATAAGTATGCTTCGGCGAGGTTTAGTGAAATGTTCAAGTTTATTTTTTATTGTATTTCTTATGTGCCCAAGACGTGAGTAATTCTTTTAAAGTTGAAAAAAATGTTCTAAAATCTATTGTATCGAGAGATTTCTCATGACTCATAAACGTTAGACTGAAACTCGAAATCTCGAATCACTTTATCCCGACTGAACGCTATCCTGAATAACTGTATTCCGAAAGAACGTTATCTCCAATCACTTTATGTCGAATGCAAACTCGAATAACGTGAGTCCGAATTAACCTAATCCCAACGAATGCTATTCCTAAAACGATATTTAACCCTCAATTAAAACTGTGCATTAAATAGCTTCGAATCGATTCGGGATTTCGAGTCATTTTAAATGTATTTTACGTTTTTATTGCAAGGACCCTACTCTTTTTCTAAAATAAAAGTGACCTAAGTTACTCCATAGAACATCAGCTATCTTCCAGTGAAAATCCCGTCAAAATCGATATCCGTCAAAGCCGAAACAGAGACAAACATTTAAAAAAATTTTGTTTTATTTTAAATCCGTTTATACTTTATAAAAAAGCTGTTATTTTGACATTACAAACAGACACTTAAATTTTCGTTATATTTATGACAGTATGTATAGATGACCTTGGTTTCGATCACTATCTTACCTAGTTTCCTAATCATAGCCAAAAAACACTCATCAGCAGTTTATCTGCTAAGTACCTAGTATTTCCTAATACTTATGCTCCTATATTTATGACGGAACTGTAAAGCGCTGCTTGTCAATGGTGTTTGGCGCAGGCAGTTTTCATGCTTTTTTCCAAAATCAGCAGGAATCGTCGCCATTAAGCGCCGACAAGTTCCTATCTGATTAGTCGGCGCTGGTTCGCACAAATTCGGCAAAAAGTATGTAAACTGCCTGCGCTGACCAGCGGGTCTAAAATGGCCACTTTGGCAGAATCATAATAAGAAAATTATGAATCATCGTAAAATGTCACAAACTGACAATTCATAATAAATGATTTGTTTGACAATTTTCTATGGAGATTCGTAAAATATTCCACAAATTATGAATTCCTTTTGTGTCAAATTAGAGGAATTGCTAATGACAGCTGGGAATTCAGGAAATGAATGGCTTTTAGAGGAATTGCTAATGTGACCGTTTTAGGCCCCCTTGATTGACAAGCAGCACTTGACAGCGCCGACAAGTGCTGGCATATCGGCGCCGGTAACCAGCGTTCTATATGAATGCGACTAACAGGTGTTGCTAACCAATATCGACCGGAATGCAAACGGATGGATTGCCTACGGCCCACGGACAAGCAGAAGTCTGAGTCCCAATAGTGCGAAAATTATAAGCTAAATGCACCTACCTATTATATTATAAGCTAAATGCACCTATTATATTATAAGCTAAATGTACCTATTATATTATAAGCTAAATGTACCTATTATATTATAAGCTAAATGTACCTATTATTAACCCAGCACAATCTCTGGTTTAGAAATCCGTCCCACGGCTCCCAAACAGCAAGATTTCTTCCACCCTCTCAAAAAATCATCAAATGACTTTCTTGATGTTAACGTAAAATTCGGACCTGCTGATTGGTCCAACATAGTCAGACAGAATCGGGATGATGAACTACCGGGTGATGATGATGAAGCAGGCTTTGATTTAAGTGATGATGAAATCAGGAAGTTTAAACTATGGCCTAAAGGAATTGTACCTTATTATATTGATGTTCCTTCTTTTAATGGTAAGTATTACTAATCTTAAAGTTGACACTGATTATGAATTTAACTTTTAGCGTACACATAAGGTGATACATGACAATGTTCGTACATATTTCTCTTTTGCTAATAATATACGTTTCGTCACGAATATTTTGGCATGTTGTTTAACGCATTATACGTCCGTTTATATAAGAATAATGTGTGCGTGTGTGTGTGTAATTAATTATTATTTGTGTTTATACTCAGATTTATGCAAAACTTCAATAACTATTTTGAGTTTCTCGATTAAATTCTTTAACTTCGAGTTTTCCAATTCAATTACCTCCATTTTACAGACAAAGTTCTTCGCGACCGAATTCGTTTGTTCCTCAATACTGTTAACAGTCTGACCAAGCTTAGTTTCTTGGAGATGCCAACTCCACCGAGGGATGATAAGACCCGATGGGTGTTCTTTGTCAACCGTCGAGGTCAACTGGGCTGTTCTGATCACTCTATTCTAAACTTCACCAATGAAGGAGTTCAGGTGAGTACATAACAACATCTTGCCTAGTCCCGAACGGTTTAGGCAGAGGTATAAGTACCTACCTATAGTACCTACACCTTGAACGCGCCAGATATGTTTTAGTCTCAGGGGGCAAGCCTATTTGCATCAACCAGGGACAAATCCAGACTCCGGGCTGCTGCTACTGAGAAAGATGATGAAAAAACCCAATCCTACATGTCTACCTATGTGCCAAATTTCATCCACAACCGTTCAGTCGTTTTAGCATGAAAACGTAACAAACGAACAAACAAAGTCACTTTCGCATTGATAACAAATTATTAGTTAAGATAGGACTAAGCAAACTTCACATTTTACTTGAATGTGAACTTCTAGCAATCTTCTAATTTTCTTCTAATTAAAGCGTGTAAATCTGGGATACGACTGTATTTCAACGGGGGGAGAGCTGGCGGAGGCAGTGCTGTCAATAGTTGGAGTACCACCCCAGCACAATTCGCCGGATCGAGACCAATATATCAAGGTTATAGAAGACAATATCATGCCAGGTAACTTACTAGACCTTATTTCAGTATCAGAAAAGATAAATTGTCAATCTAACAGTATCTGTTTAAAACAAAGTTATATATAAGTAGTACAAAAATTCTCGAAACCAATGCCTAAAGGCGGCTGAAAAATCCGTAAGTAGTGATTAATGAGAGCCAAGTGAACAATTAAAGCTTCTTGTACATAACGCCGCAGCCGGCGCCGGATCGCATGAAGAAAAAACAGAACATCTCAGAATAAAAGTGTACAGGAAGCCTTACATAGTCTGAAGCCATAATTATGATATCTAAAATAATAATCTCTTAAAAATATTTAGATATACCAGTTATATAAAGGACAATATCCATTTGCCAATCAAGATAATTCGAGCTAGACAGGCAACAATTTTTTCTCTTGATATATTAACATTTTCTGATATCAATACTTTCGTTGTTTATTATTCCAGAGAAAAGATACTTATTCCACAAGCTGACTGACGATCATTGGTTGTTTCATGGCGTCCATTATGACTTCTCCAGTGCTGGTCATTTCCACCATCATAAACATTCAGCTACTGGACGTGCGACCATTGAATTTCAGGTAAGATTCATTGTATCAACGACCTCTTATGATATTAATTGATTATGTAAGTATTTCTCATAATTTTGACTGGGCGATATTTTTTCTAATTTTTATATTTTAAAGATTATATATAAATTAGCATATTTTCCATTAGTATCATAATAATTTGTTGCCATATCATCAGTAAGACAAAAGGAATACTATCAATTAATTTGTTTGAGTCATTTGAATTCCATTATAATGGGTACTTGTGTCTCCTCGGTAAAGAAATATATGAGCACTCCTCTAATATTAAACATAAAATATACTTACAGGATCCACACAGTACTCATAGGTCGATGGGAGAGAATCGGGGATTCACTAAAAGCGACATTAAAAAACTAAGAATGCTCTACAACTACATTGTCAAGAAAAAAGAGAATAAAGTTCCTGAATGCGATAAACTTTTCCGTAAAAGACATAATTTTCATCAATATGCTCTTAATATACCGGAGATTAAACCTAGAAAGAAACCAAACAAATATCTTGGACTACCGGAGGATCGTCATGAAGAGAACGACTATGAAGAGAAGGACCATGAAGAGACGGACTATGAAGGTACGGACCATGAAAAAGATACAGAAGGAAGTGATAGTAAGGCAGAAGAACATAAAGGATCTGAAGATGGAGGTGATGATGCTGAAAGTAATAATGAAGAACCAGCAGCTACTAGAAAAATGGACCTTAAATCCCACCCAGTGAAAGGAAAACAAAAAACAAATAAAATTGACCTACTGTCATATCTATCAGATTATCAATCAGGAGACGAGCATAGGAGAAAAGCTGTACATAGTAAAACCTTGAAGGGCAATAAATAAATGCGCAAATAAATTTTAATATTAAACATTTATTATATCGTCTATCACATTATAAGCATGTTTGTATATTTCGTTTCACGTAGCATGTTTCACATATTACTTCGCAACACCATTTGAATTGGCAGTTGCAGTTCTCTGTTTCTTTGACTGAGGTTTCTTTATAACCTCGTCTGCAGCATAATTGATCACAACTATCGGTTCCCGCTGAGCTGATGTTGCACTGACGGCCTAGGGTTCCTAGGGAGCCAGTCTTCATGTTAGCTGAGCAGAAGTCTGGTGACTCCTCAGAATAGATGATGTCTTTCTTGCCAGGTTTCTTGATACTAGGACTTTCTGGCATAAAACTGTCACCGTCATTGCTGGCGATTACCTGGCAACAAAATTAAAATATGTACTCGCGTCATTTATTATTATTGGAACTTATGCCTTGCTTTGAAATGACAATAGCCCATGTTCTACTTTATCAATGATGGAGCGAACTAATCATCTCTTTTTACTATATCATTGTGCATTGAATCGTCTTCTTCCTGCCCTTATCCCTTGGGATTGGTGGAAAACGTTTTTCTTCCATTCTTCCCTGTCAACCGCCACCACGCTATCATCCACTCTCTTTTCATACATATCATCCCCTCACACATATTTTCTTTAGTCTTCCTCTCTGAGTCTCTTTCCTCCATTAAATCCTAAACAATAAATTAGTTAACCAGTATGTTCTATCAGCTCACCTTAGCAGCACCTTCAAATCTGTCCCGCAGCTTATCGCCGACCTCCCTGAAGGTCGGCATCCTCCACCAGCAAGTCCTGAGCGTGCAAGAGCCCGACAGCCCGTGGCACTTGCATTCCATTTTCATATTATTCTTGATTGCCTATAGACAGAAGAAACTCTTTATGGCTGCAATGGAACATGTTGTTAAAGGCTACTATACTATACTTTATAAATAAACTTGGAGTAAAGCGAGGTACTTACAACAGTATTAACATCAGTTTACAATTCCACTATCAATAAGAAATTCCTGATAAATAAACTATTATTGATCGATAGCTTCGACCTATTCGAATTTAAGTTACATAAAACCTAAGTAAAGATATTCTCCCTTCCCTCTCTAGGTATTAAATAAATTCTAATCTATAATTTTATAATAAACGACATCTATCTAAATACGAATCTTAGATTATAAAATCATTATGCAGTTTGACTTCCAAAGGAAAATTCTTACTAACCAACCTCCCAGCATTATGGTTATGCAGTTTGATCAGGGTTTTGATGTCGCTTCGTTTTCTGTAGCGGCTGTCCATGAATTCTCTGGACTTCTTGAGCCCAAAGCGCACGTTGTCACTGCATCCCCCCCACTGCCACCTCTCTGTTGGCACTTGGGAGGGCGGAAGCGTGACGGATTCACGTCCGCGACGCGGTTTTGGTGCTCCCTGAGGATAAACGCTTGATTAGATCAACAAAGCCACTTCCTCCCAGCCAAGCAGATCCATCCGTTCGTTCATTTTTCTGTTACAGGTTTGGTCAGGGTCTTTTTAAACGAAAGTTGATTTTTTCAAAAAATCTCTCCATTTATTTTTTTCACTCCAAAACTAAAAGTTAAAAATCTACTTATATTCAAACTCGATACTCGATAGTAATAGTAAAATCAAGAATTAATGTTTTTTAGTTTAAGGTGGTACACTTTGAAATGTTATCAATTGTGAATGCATGGTTTTTTATTTCTTCAATTTAGGTATATCTTGGTGGAACAACATTGTTCAAGGAACATTTTGATGTGGCAACTGCAACTATTTCTCAATAATATAAGTATAAGAACTTAAGTATAAGAAGACAAATGTCAAACCTTTTCGCAAGAGCATTCGAGCAAGGATCCCGCGGTGCATGCTCTGGTGATCGAGTACGTCACGCCAGCCGCCGTGATGGCGTTCACGAACCCCGTTTCCCTAGTGTCTGTTGACAAAGCATAACACAGATATAAGTTATGTCGTAAAAAGACAAACCAATACCAGTCAGTAGATATCTAGGCAACCGGTCTAAGATACATTCTTAACAATAAAAATAGACATAGACATTTATAATGACGAACTAAAACTTCATCATGTAAATAATAAGTGAACATTGATCATAACAGCTATTAGCTACAAACCCTAGCTCATACTCAATAATGAAAACAAACACTCTATTGAAGGAACAGACTTTATCAACATAAACAATGCATATTTAATATGACACACACATTGCGAAACAATACTAGTCATTTTCGCGTTTGCCGGTCGTTTTATCACCGTTCACATTAGTCTTGGTCATCGTAGGGCATAGAAATAAAATGCTAAACGACATAAAGCGAACAAATGATACAAAGTGAAGCTGTTGACCCAAAAATCAATATTCACAAGAGTCATGTAATAAAAGACGATGAGCTTCACAAATCGAAGGTCCCATCCATAAAACATTTGGGTGGGATACAATGAGAGATTGTTCTGCTGGTTTTAGAACCAACTTGCTCGGTGGCTATGGAAAATTTTGTATAAGGACATGGCAATAAAAAAATTTAGTAAAGTATAACTTTTCCTTTTATAGAAATTTTATTTCATGGGAAATATCATACGTAAAAGACAAAAAGTATCCGAAAAAATCTGAAAGGTCACTTAGTTCACAGGATTTCAGTGAAAAATATGAAAGATTTATTGAATTATTTTTTAGTTGTGCAGAATATAATTAACATTGATGACACTAATGATGCAAACGATAATTATGATTTTGATATAGAAAACAATGACTTTGGCGTATCTGATTATGAAAATGATGCAAAACCACCAACCACTGTTAAACTGTCCACTGGTAAACTGTCCATAGCATTTTACCCATCACCAGTTTGTCTATTTCATCATCAGTGTGTCCCATGCTAACAGGCCTGGCTATAACAATTAATGGTCAGGTCAACCTATGTCGGATGAATATTCAGTCAGCATGAATAATGTGAAAATCGCTGCGGCAGACATCCATTGAATATTCGTTGGACATCAACAGAATGCCAATGTTTTTGTTCAGGTGTTGAAGTTACAATAAGATTGGGTTCTTCTTGATAGACTTTGTAATGGACGTAGTTTCATTGTAGGATGTGTTTCGCGATTCAATGAATATAGATTTACTATATATGTATACTGTTTCAGTATTGTATTGATTAATTGGTGAATTTAATTGAAGTTTAGTGTCGCGTCTGTAGTTAAAGTATAACTTTCTTAATAAATGAAAAGCTTGAATACAAAATCGAAGTTATTATTCTTCGCGTGTTTTATGTGCTTTCAGCTAAATGGGACAGGAAGAAAAAAATATTGTGTTTTCATCACTCCACTTCACTCCAATGGTAGGTAAATTAAAATAAACACAGGAAGGTAGTTCTTTTAAAAATAATTTTAATAATTTAAAGATAGGTGACCTTTCTTTTATCTGCATTAGTTAAGTACCTCTCGAGATGATAAACAATATCATCCCTGCCTAATTTTATAATCAGCGCAGGACGACTTCTTCTTCCAATACATAATCTGAGATGAATTGGCAATCAAAATTAAGAAGGGTGCCGTCCATCTCTAAATACAACTTTAGGGGCCATCATCACTCAAATCTCACAAACTACCATTCAACGCATAATTCAAATACATTTTCCACTATATGAGTCTAATACAAATTATTGGACTAATGTAAATTCTATCTAACTTATAATTGCATCAGTCATACAGCATCTTAATAATCTAGTTCCGATTGTTGCCGCTTCACGGTACGGAGGCCATGATAATTGCAAACCGCATCGGCTATACAACGGCTAAAGGCTATTAGCCATTAGCGGACAAAGCGTCAGTTTCTATAGCCTATTATGCTGGACATTATTGTCATTTTGCAATCAGTTTGATGAGATGATTTCGTATGAGTTGAATACTTAATAATAGGTGAATATTGGAGATTTATGTTAGAAATTGGTTTATGTTTAGATTGTTGTATATTGTTATTGATGTCTGTGATTTAGAAAGTGGGATATGGGTAGATGTAGTTCTTGTTTGATAGTTTGAGTATTCTAGAAGTTTTCAGTTATAGCCTTTGCAAAGTTTTAGCAATGTTGATATTTTTGTCCTGAAATCCGACACGTTACTTTTTAGAGGACCTCTGGCATAACCGTGTAAGACAGGCTTGTCACTAACCGATCCGTGCTAAAACAGAATGTCATGATGCTATGATTTGTGAAACTAGTCATGTGCTTGCTATGGAATGAGGAGACACTTGAGGTCAGGTTGAAGAAACGGTTTAAAGAAGGGAATCATGACGATCGCTATTGAATTTATAATTGTTAACCCCCGTAACAGAAATGTAACGTAGAAGATACGTTCTATTTCAGACTAAGTTCTGGTAGTTCCTTGCTACACAAGCGAATACGCACGTTCACCTGATTTCACCGCTAGCTTCAGTTCGGCGATAGTATTGTGGCATTCATTAAGTTCAGATTAGATAACCGCGGTGCTTGCGCAATGCGGTGCAGTTGACAGCAGATCGGCATCAGGCGCGCCTATCGATCCCATGCTAATTGGGCCCAGTGCGGGACGACGGGACGAGCCGTATCGTCGCCGCATTCCCGTCCCGCCACCCGTCCCCAGAGATACAGCGAAATTTATTGCACCAACAATTTATATAATTGACGTGCGACAAAAAAGCGAGAGTGCACACCCATCCGATGCAGAATTCGAACGTAATTACGCCCCGTCACTCCCTGTCGACGCTCGATTTTCATAGGCATTCGTGATTAAATTTCGACGGACCAAGGATGCGTCCTCTGGAATTATGAGAGGAATGTCAATTTCCAGATATTTCGCTAGTCGTTTAGCAGCGTAAAAAAGGTGCGTCTTGGCGGTGAGGTGCCCGGGGGCCGGGGGTGGACGGGGGCGGGGGGTGCAGGCGCGCATGGGAACCGCTCCGCCCCGCGCGGATGCCGCGGACGCCACGGTTTTTCTGCCGCGCGCTGCGCTGTCGATAGGGCAGCGCGGCCGCGACACTCGCTCGTCATTATAAATCCGTGGCGGTGAGCTCAGAGCCGCGCATTCCGCGCGCACCGCCCGCGTTATGCGCTGTAATTATCACAAAACGCGGGCCCGACTCGCAAATATGTCGTTGGGAACGGGGGACATGACATTCTCATCACCAAACGTTGCCTTTTTTCAAGCGTCTCCAGCTTCGAAATATGTCCAGCGCCGAACCACTCCCACGACGTCTGCCGCCGATTATATTCGGGTGCTTCGCGAGGTGCGTTTTTGCCTGGTCTGCCACGAGCGGCCGCGGAATGTCGGTATTTGTGTCCATTGAATAATTCAGTGAAATTGTCGATCGATCAATAAAACCGATGGAATCAAATTGATTCACACTTGAAGGTTGTATGGCTTCAATATCGCGAGTGTTTTTGCAACTTCAAAATACTTGGAAGTCGTTCCGCCATTCACTTCGAGTCAATCAGTCGCACGTGCGTGAGTGCTCGCTCATCATAATGCTGAAATGAGTTTCTGCTCCTGGATAATTAGGAACCAACTTTGTATGAGCACAGGTCTACTATTAATACGAGTGCAACCTGTTCTAGTAGGAAATGTGTAATTAATATGACTGGGAACTTGTTTTAGCAGTAGCATAAGACCTTTTTGCTAGTTAGTGGGCATAGATCACTAATGGCTGTCAGGGCTGTCAACGCCATATGATGTTTGATATCTTCACTGACTCAATTTCAATAACATTAGAGAATTAATCTTACATTAATTACACTGCAAGTGCAAATGAACATACCTTCGATAGTACATTACATAACGTTTACGACGGTTGTGTACATGATGTATGTTCACTGTAACATGGCCCTAGAATCCTAAAATAGTTATTTTGTTTGGAAACTACGGATGATAACGAGATACAAATTGAGAAAGGAGTAAAGAAGAAGATTCATCATCCTCACAGATGAAAGCACCTGATGACTTAATAAACAAATACAATTGAATATCAAGTATTTAATTGTTTGAATCGAACCTGACGCTGAACCACACAGAACCTATAATCAAGAAGAATCAAATGCATCATATTTTGAAACCTGAACTTTGACATTTGATTGCTCACAAACTCACAAAAACCATTTCTTTTTTCACGTTTTATTTAAACGGATAATTACAAGCCTAACATATAATCTTCTGTATATAATAAATCGCAAATTACAACATTAATCACTGGTAATAACAACATAAATTATGTTGATATAGAACATTGAATGCCTTGGGGTAACGTCAAATTGACCAGATAACGCGAGGAAAGACGTCTCAAGATGATCTTGGACTCAGCCCATATGTGAAATTGCTGAGAATTTTGCAATTTTAATTTTATTTATAACGAGAGAGTGGAAGTTATGAGATTATAGCGTGAAGTTGGTACAGAATTACAAGAGGCACCTGTATAAATGTTACTCTGATATTATAGCGTGACGTTGGTACAGAATTACAAGAGGAAGGATAATATGTTACTCTGAGATTATAGTGTGAAGTTGGTACAGAATTACAAGAGGCGTATATGTTACTCTGAGATTATAGCGTGAAGTTGGTACAGAATTACAAGAGGAAGGATAATAATTATGTTACTCTGATATTATAGCGTGAAGTTGGTACGTTCGGCGTTGGTGGTTCGGCTTTCAGTCCAACCGGATGCAGCTGAATACCAGTATTTTACATGGAGCGACTGCGTCTGACCTCCACAACCCAGTAACTGGGTAATACGATACCACTTGGCAAAACTGGTTGTCAGACTTTCGGGCTTCTGACGACCCTTAACGACTGTCAAAGATCCACAAATGACAGTCGGGACCAACCGCTTATCGTGCTTTCCGATGCACGGAGGGTCTCAATATGTGAAGAAGGTCACCCATCCACGGACCAACCCCGGCAAGCGTAGCTTAACCTGATGGATCGACCCGTGCGGCTGTTATTACTTAGCCACGAGCTCCTCGGTGAAAATAATGGTAATTTAATAAAAAAATAAAACATAAGACCTGCTTTATAGTTAGTTCAGTTATTATGCAGTTTCTCTTCTATTTAATTTGAAGTATTTTTTTTATTCCAGCTGTTTAAGTTCAGTTTAGAGTTTGTTTATGTAATCGTGATTTCGTCAAACAAAGGACCTGGCATCAATACTCAATTTTATATATTATATTTATTTCAAAATTAATGCTGTAGTATTTTCGGCATAACGGAGGATCATGCTAAGCAATTTGAGGTTGGGTAGGCCCTTAACATTTATAAATAAGATTAGTTTTCTCTGGAATTACAGTGAGGAAAACTAAGATAATCAAGGTTCTTCTGTTTATTTAGTGCAGAAAAGTAAGCTACATGTCTTTGAATATTGTGTGATGGTAGGATCCTACATATAGCCTATAGGAAAAAAATAATTCTGATTTATCATCAGTTGCTAGACCCTCATCGAGGAAAGCACCAAATCTGGATGACCTGCATAGTCAAAATATCCATTTCATCGTTTTGGGAACTTTTGCACGATTCTCGCCGTATAATCAAAGTCCATAACCCTCCACCCGCTACAGCCTACTCCAGGGACCGTCGCACAAATCGGCCGGACGTTCCCGCTAGAAACTGATAAACTGAAACTCGCTCCCCGATACAGATCGCAGTCGCATTCGCTCACAGGCCACTTTAAATTAACCGTTCACGCACTCCCGTTCAGGAATTTTAGATTTGAGATGGATGCAAGCGGAGATCGGGACACTTGTTGCTCGCATCCGAGGGTTAATAAACAGCTGATTATATTACGGCAGACGCTATGTGAATAATTTATTTGTGGTTTATTTTTTTGATGTATGTATATGATTATTTTATGTGAAATAGATTTTATATTGCATATTTTTCGCTGTGTGCTATTGTTATCAGAAAACATTTCATCGGTTGCTTAATCATACTTTTCGTGTTATTTTGACTGATAAAATTATTTTGATGGCATCAACAGCACTGTTGACGTCATCAAAATATGTCAGAAATGCATACATTCTGGGACGTTATCTTCTCTTTACCTGGCTACTTGTTAAACACCTTTGTCAATCAATCAACTGAGCCTATAGGAGTCCATAGCTGGACATAAGCCTCTCCCAGGCACACAACACCCTGTCGTAAGCCTTCTGCATCCAGTCTGTCCCAACCACCTGTAAATTGTCGGTCCAGGAGCGTCCCACACTACGCTTGCCGATAGGTACACGGTCTCCACTCCTGGACTCGTCATAACCTCACACATCTTTGGAACACCTTTGTGCTGTTGAAATATTCTGTTATACGGTGTCATTGGAGTCCTTCCTTATCATCATCGCGTTTTTTTTATATGTCATGAGTTCTTCAAAGTAGTTATTCACGGACCTTTCATTGTCCACCTAGGTACTTTAATTGATGGTCTTTTGCACCATTTTCCTCAACCCACCGTGTTTTATCTGTTGGCATTGCATTCTCGTATAGAAATGTCTGTGTTTACGTCTCTCGATCACAGAATGTGTTGACTTTGCTCATCGGCTTACACTTCAGATAAAATCGCTTCACTAGGTTTGTTTAATAATTTACTATGATTTATCGCAGGTCCATTCCTTGCAAAATTCCTACACGTAATATCTTCATCCCCATTTCTTACAGGCTCGAGTGAAACATGCGTCGCGCGGCGCGATGTTTCCTTACCGAGATGTCAAGTATCGTGTGTCGGGCAAACTCTGGTGTCGTAAACATGTATGTCATACTCACTACCTACGTGCGCCAACCGCGGCTCGCTCGTAAAACGATCATAACAACCTTTATTACCATTTAGTACCTTACAAAGATGGAAAGCACAGATTTGCTGCAAATTGATTAGCCGAGATTCTCGGTGATTTCACTTTCTATAAATTCACAGAGACATGCGCAGACAAAGTAAATCGTCCGCATAAAAAGAGCCCGATAGCTTGTTTAAGCGCGGATCAGCTTAATGCGAAGACAATACATCGAGTTGTCACCGCGACCGTATCGGAATGTTTAAACGAACGCGACCATTTTATCTCATCTGATTAATTCAAATATTTAGCGCAATAAATACGGGTTGGCGGGGGTGCGGCGAGGGGTTGCGGGGCGGCCGTTGACGTCCGCGGCTGTCGGCGTGACGGCGGACGGCGCATGCGAGCAATTGCGTCAGTGTCAGCGTGTCACCGGCGGGCCATTGTGGCCGCTGTGGCCGATATACGAGCGTGGCGAGCCCGCTGCGGCCGTGCACCTGATTTATCGACGTCCCGCGCTGGCCCGGCCAGGGACGCGCTGTCGCCGCCGAATAAAGCGCATTCTCACGCTACTGAACGCACGCGAACTCACCCGTCTCGTACCCCGTATTTAAATGGAACGATCGTTTCTCATTCCTTTCCCCCAGATATTTTACGTCGGGTAATACGATACGACACTGTCCGGCTCTTTCTGCAGTTTTCGCGTTCGTTTTTTCCCTCGGCCCGCTATTGTTCACTTGTCAATTTCTTTAGCTAATGCGAGTAAGCGTCTCATTATGCGGTGCGGTGCGTCCGCGACGCGCATTGCGTGTTGTGACAGCAACCACCCACCGGAAGGGGCCGAGCGTCATTCAGCCGCGCACAAAACGCGAATACTTTATTCAACGACGTCCGATGGCTAATTTGAATGGATTGTGCCCGTTTAATGGGAATAATTAGCTCTGTTAATGCGCGCGCCGGTCGGTCCGGTGGAATATCTCTGTTAGATCGTGTGTGTACTTCGTGCTGTTAACTTTTGTTTTACCAGTTAACGCTTAATTAACGCAGTGGTTGCTCTAGGCGGCGTTGCATCACATTGAAGGAGCATTACTATTGTGGGTGATATGCGAGGGCACGCTCGGCCGTATCGTGTCTTAAGCGCAGGCGGCGACACTTCGCAATCAGTCAACTTGTTACGCGTCATAGCGGGCCGTAAACGCATTTCTCACGTTGACGGCTGGACATCGACGAACCTGAATACCGCCGCAAGTCCGCAACAAACGACTTCCCTCATTTTCCCCTCATTAAAATCGAGCGAAAGAACACTTTAACACAAAGTTATCTTGGAAACGGTATTATAATTCCTTAAAGGTAACGTTTTGAAAAAAGTAAGTTATCGCCGTGGTTTCCAGCGCCTATGTCGAAGTTGGGTATTTCGTTTAATTTGGCACGGGGCGATGGTGACAAGTGCGGCCTGTCACAGTGACGGACAGGTCGACGTTGTGGGAGAAAAAATTAAGTGCTACTCAGTATTAAGTTATGAGGGAGATAGCCATATTCCTGTATGTTGGGGTCGGAAGGAGAGGTTGGAATGTCAAATTACTCGAGTCCTGTGAGTTCCTTGGCCAGTAGTGATGGGGTTGAGTCTACCGACAATTTCGTGCTTGAGACGTCGATTACTGGTCGCGAAGCGATGTTTGACTTTCAAATAGCTCGGTGAGGCTATTGTTTATTCCACCGCGAGGCAACAGGCTGACATCCGCTGTATCGACCACTTATAAATATTTAGTCGAACTTTATTTGGAGATCTGCTATCGTTTGTCAGACACGTTGAAGCTTCTAATAAAATGGAGAGTTTTAGTTTAGAGGCTTTTGAAAGTAAAATTCTTGTAGCCCTGTTCAAGTTGGTTCTTTGTGATGGATTGGTCTCATCTTTAATAAAGAATGTACTTTCAACATTTATAACCTTATGGTTCTATGTTTTTCTTTTTCTTTCTACAAAACCTACCGTAATAGACTTCATTAGTAATATTACGGACGATTGTATAAATTGCTCCTTTCACACAAAATAAGGCAAAACATTTTTATAAATAAGACGGTTTATGATCACGTAAGTGCTGCGCTTAAGCCAATAATCGATATCGATAAAACTAACGACAGCCGCCCGGATCGTATGCGCATAAGAGTTGAGATTAGATACGAAATGCAGCCCGGATATTACACTATAATTAAGAACATTTACGTGTTAGAGGGCGCCAAATTTATCGCTGCCTTTTTTTTTGTCGATATAAAGTCATTCTTGGGTATTTATGTTGGGTTCTCGGGGCATGTGTGAGGTCTTGAGGGTTCAGTAGTCAGGTTATCGTGTGGTAATCTTTACGAGTTTCTTGGGGACTCCTTGCTGGGAGCTGTCGACAGTTAATGGTCGCATGAGATTAGTTCGTATGGTCCCTTCGTTGAGTATATACAGAGTCCGTGTTTGTGGGTTTGTTTATAACTTAATTAGGCTATTTTGTTTGAGTGGGAATCGGGATTGGGTTCGGCGTCAGCTCTAGCGAGATAAGGTGTCGCGGTATTTACGATTTCATATCGTGCTGCCGTTTTATAGTGTACATTGTTTTGATTGGCTTTCTTGTAGTTGAGTATAAAAGTCGCTTATCTTGAAATACTGTGCCTGTACTCGCGATGGAGCTTTTAAAAGCTATTGAGGTGTTTGTTTTTTAGTTCTTATTTGTAAGTAATTATTGTGGAAAGCCGTGAACGATCCGAAGGAAGGATGATTTTTTATTGAAATTTAAAAAAATAAGTATATTATTGTAAAAATAATCTCAACTAACAGATACCTAGATCATGCTATTCTAAATGATAGTGATGTTTTAGATATTCATACTTAGGTACTATTAATTACCGACTTATAAAATTCACAAAAATTAACCTCCACATTAAAAAATAATTAATAATAAATTAACGGTACCAATATTAAGTGGGTAAGTGAAACATTATTTAAACGTTCCGCGGTCATCAGACGGCTGATAAAGAAATTTAAATAAGAATGAAATCCTTTTTTCATTGATAAAGATTTGACACAGAAAAAAGAAGTGTAGCTGGAATGCAGCGACCACGGACTTACTAATGAAAGGAACCAATTAACGATGATTATTTTTTTCTCATGAGTACTGCTGCTTTATACAGGGGGATTTATGAATTTAATTTTGAGTGGAACATATTATCTGCAGATAATATGACGGATTTGAAGGTTGTTGTAGATAAAATGCTTTATGGATCTTTTGGCGCTTGACTGACATTGACAGGAAGGCGCTGTTGGTTAACATTTTGTGATAAAGATTTGTGAAATTGTATTGAGAAAACACCATGGCGGCGTTAGTTCTGACTTTGGCCACGCGCCATAAGTTCTTCGTATAACTATAGGTAGGTAGGTCTTTAGAGTGGTATTCTAGCAATCACTTTTGTTTTCTCTGTTAGTTGATGTAACTGGTACGCTTTAGATGTTAATTATTAATGGATCTTTAACTCATATTCTAGATGAAACTTTGTTAAGTGAACTGAAAAGAGTCAACTGTGTGTGAAGCTGCTAATAGTCTCTTAGATTCTTGGTTTTTCTTGAAGTCCCGATAATTAACTTTTTCCCGAAAGGGATGACTATAAACATTCAATCATCTGAATAACTTGATAGAGCGCCGAAAGATAATTTAGAACCAGCACACACCAATAATTTCAAAGTATTTACCCATAATTAACACTTTAGGAAACATTACAATTGCCCAGCAATTAGAACATTTGAACACATCAACCTGTATGCGTTATTTTTTCTTGTCACCAAGTGATAAAAAATCCGGGACTAATTCAGCTCTGTAGGCCGCTGCGCCCGCGCCACCCATCGCTGTTCGCATCAATTTATAGGCTTTTAACCTAATTTGTTGACCGTACACCCCCTTCGCCCTTCCCCTCGACTCCCGTCCGGACCCACCGCCCACGCGACTGCCATCTTTGTTTTACTTTTTTAATAATTAATTTAGTATTGATGACGCTCCCCCTTATCTCTCCAAAATGGATTTTAATCCTGGATTTAGAAGCTCGAGAATTCAATTAATAAGATAACGATGATCCTGTTTCGCTAAAAAAGGTGATCTTTTATATGAAACAAAAGCACCAAATTAAGCTATCATGCCCAGCAATAAAGTATCTAAATTAATGTATTTTACATTAGCAAAATGGCTGTCGATACCCAACAAAGTCGTAAAAACAAGCGTTGACTTTTAATATCCACGCGTATTTTATATTTTATAGGCACCAAGCAATAAACAATTTAGGAGTATATATTTTTTTGGTTAATCTGACCAAAAAAGGTGTGGGCACAATCGCAGATAAGTTATTGAAGAATGTTATAAAAGCCTCAGGGTAGTATATTTTATAAATATTTTGTGTGCGCCCAAAATTTTGACAAATACTACTTAATTTACGTTAATGAATCCGAAATGAATGCATGTTGACGACGAATGGCCGGACCGTAGTGTTGTCACTCTATCGATATTGTGTAGGTGTGGAATTAATGTTCCCGATAACCTTTCGAGCTGTCTTTCTACATAATTGCCAGCTAACTGGAAATTCATTACTAAATTATGAGTGACTCTAAAACAAATTAGGACGGCTCGATTCGATTTTACATCGTCCAAGAATTTGATAAAGCGAAATAAAATTATCATGTTTCTCAATGTCTTTAAAAAAATATGTGAGAATGTAAAATTATAATGAAATCAACTCTAGCCGATATTTTATTCCTCAGGAAACATAAAATATATTTTATTTACTTTATGACGTATAGAAGGGCTTTGAGGGGCTCGTGGCTAAGTAAAAACAGCCGCATGGATCGATCCATCACGGTAAGCTACGCTTAACGTGGATGGGTGACCATCTTTACATATCGAGACTCCTCCGTGCCTCGGAAAGCGTGTTAAGCCGTTGGCCCCGGCTGTCATTTGTGGATCTTTGACAGTCGTTACGGGTCGTCAGAAGCCCGAAAGTCTGACAACCAGTCTTACCAAGGGGTATCGTATTACCCAGTTACTGGGTTGTGGAGGTCAGATAGGCAGTCACTCCATGTAAAATACTGGTATTCAGCTGCATCCGGTGAGACTGGAAGCCGACCCCAACATAGTTGGGAAAAGGCTAGGCAGATGATGAGAAGGGCTTTGCCAAAATCTAGGCTGCAACAAAATCGATAATTCCTAAAAATATTTCAAAACAAAATCATCATCACATCGACATCAGGCACATCTCTAAGCCATTCGTATAGATAAACGAGCGGTCGCATAAAAATCAACTCCTTTGGCCTAATCGAATTAGGTATCGATATTCATCAGTACGATTTAACACGTTTTGCATTCTTTTGTCCATCGACTAATAAAGGTAGCAGGTAGCGATCCTCATCCTACAATATCTTAAATGTTGGTGAACTCATCGACGGCGATATCGATAATTTATTTTACTTTTTGACGATGCTTTTTGAATCGATTTGGATCGATACGTTTTGTTTATGATTGTTTTATGGAACTTGGATTTGTAATTAGGGGTTATTTGGTTACAGAATTGATGGAAACTTTTTTGAATTACGGAAACCAGATATTCCGGCGAATTCGAAGTCTAATCCAGCGAATAAATATTAAATTTTTGACAGATTTTCTATACAAAAACTGTCAGACGTCAATTTTATTCCCCGAATAAAAGCTATCTAATGGCTTTAGTTAATCAGCCCTAAGTCTTGCAAATTAAAACTATGTCCGGTTCTAGTCAAACATATAAGTGTTCTGTGCATAGAACTATATGCATTAAATTCGTTGTTGGGTATATGGGTCACTTGCGCCCGCGGCTTCGCCCGCGTGGTATGTCGATAAAAAGTACCCTATGTCCTTTCCCGGAATACCATCTATCGCCATGCCAAATTTTATCGAAATCCGTTCAGTGGTTTAGGTGTGAAAAGGTAACATACAGACAGACAGACAGACAGAGTTACTTTCGAATTTATAATATTAGTATGGATGGATTACAATGAATGGTTCTTTCATAAAGTTTTTAAAAATTGTCAGATGACATCCCCAAACGTCTATGCTAGACATAATCCCGTTCCCATAGATTCACATAACCATCTGTTCTAAGACACACGTAACGTGTTAACAACTCTATAGCATAATTGACTGAGGTACAGACAAAATATAAACAAGCCACGACTAACAGATTAAGCCCTCAATTTTTCAAGACATGTATTCGTGCAAGCAGTAGGTTTATAACAAGATATTTATTTACAAACCGTGAGGAGCAGTGTGACATTTTATAGATACTCGAGAAGCCTTAACCTTTGTGATGTGAAAGTAGATGTTTATACCTTTCGTAACTATTATAATATTCAACAACTTTAGCATTCACGATTTATCATTATAACGCTTCTTCACTGGTCTACCGTTCATCATCTGCCTAGCCTTTTCCCAACAATGTTAGGGTCGGCTTCCAGTCTAACCGGATCCAGCTGAATACCAGTATTTTACATGGAGTGACTGCCTATCTGACAACCCACAACCCACACCACTCCACAACCCAGTTAATGGGTTGTTACCCATTAACTGGGTTGTGGAGGTCAGATACACCTTGGTAAGACTGGTTGTCAGACTTTCGGGCTTCTGACGACCCGTAACAACTGTCAAAGATCTACAAATGACAGCGGGATCAACGGCTTAACGTGCTTTCCGAGGCACGGAGGACTCTTGGTATGTAAAGATGGTCACCCATCCACGGACTAATCTCAGCAAGCGTAGTTTTACCTGATGGATCGCCCCGTACGGCTGTTATTACTTAGCCACGAGCTCCTCCCCACTCATTGCTCACTGGTCTACCGTTAAACCTCTGTTTACTAAACCAAAGCTCTGCTGATTGAAGTATATATAATGTCTTCTCTCTTACCTCTCATGAGTATCTTCCTCATACTTCGTCTCTGCGTGGTACAATTCCACCTTCTATTCCTGAACTGGTGTGCGCACTCCGTGGCGCCCAGGGTCACTCCCCTGGTTATCTCCTTCAGTAGCCCTGTCTCGTTCCTGCAGATTTGAGCCAGTCGGCCCCTCGTCCGTCGGTTCTTCTTGCAGATCATACGAGGGTCCAGTATCACTGCGCTGCCAGACGCCCTGAAACAAAATAATGGTCATTTTAATGAATGTTCGTGGGATTAAATTATTTTATCAGCCATTCGGGACATTATTGTGGACTAGCCATAACTATTATCTTTCACACAATCCATTTAACGTTTCTTCGGCCTTCCTCTACTCTTATGTTATAATCATCAATATTCATACCCAAAATAGCTGCGACCCGCGGTTTCACGCGCATATGTCTCGATCCCGTGGGAATATCGGGATAAAAAATCCTATTTCCTAACCTCGGTCATGGTCTACCTATGTGCCAAATTTCATCCTAATCCGTTCAGCCGTTTTAGCGTGTAAACGTAACAAACAATCCAACAAACAAACTCACTTTCGCATTTATAATATTATAGTTAGGATAGTTATCATAAGACCAAACTTAAAATCTATTCATATTAAAAACATTTTCCAATATTTATTTCTGCTAGCTAATCACAGTAACTCGCAGTAGTACCAGTGTAGTAAGCTAAACACATAAATTGTTGAGTATTGATTCACCTACAAAACTACCATATTCCTATCAACAGATACCCAAGTCAAATAGTTTCATAATCACAGAATCAGTCATAAAAGTCGACTCACTCAATACGACTAGTGTTATTCTTCTAACTCGGTATCAATTTACGATCCGCCACGCAAGCGTCGACAAGCGAGCGCCAGGTCGCGCCGACAGATCCTTTGTTTACTCGATTAGAGTTCATTGTCAGAGTATCGAGTGCGAAGCTAGCTCGAATAAATTTAAACCCGTCTGCTTCCCGGAATCGATTCTCATAGAAAGTCGATCCCGTTAAAAGTAAGAGTTAGTTACCTGTCTATCCGACACTGTTCAATCAACCAGATTTGATAGCCATCGGTCTTCATTACTTCAAACTAGAAATGTTTATGCTGCACATTTTTCAAATCTTTCCTTCCTTGAATGTTTTACGTTAAATAGTTTAAAATAATACAAATTCTTAGCGTCTCTATTTTTTAATTTCATTCATGTTTTCGCAAAAAAAAATGGTTTGCACTCGATTTTTGTTTTAACTGTGATTAAAAGTGTTATATTTAAACTGAAGTTTACATCAAGTGATACAGTAAATTCTGGAGTGCTCTATTTTTTCTGTTACCATGTTGAAATTTTTATAGTTACTACAGCGATCAACTTTTTCAGTACTGTTGTGATAGTCTTTAACCGCCACACGTGCGTCAGTTTACACAAGAACGTGAATGTTTCTTTAATTTACTGACAAAAATACGTTTTTTTTAATGTAAGTATTAATATTACAGTAGTACCATCTAATAACATCACATAAGCATTTTTACGTCGACAACCACGTGCTTTTCGGTCAAAAATTTTTGTGTGTCATACAAAACTTTCATAGAAAAATCTAATCACCGTTCACTTACGAAAAACAGGAACTTCTATTCTACAGAATATTCGAGATTAACAGAAATAATTCTGTATTCATGGTATACTAGACGGCCTTGTTACTACTACAGTAAAAATGAACGCCAAGTACAACAGTAAAAGTCAAGGAGTACGTAAGTTACGACCAAAACAGATCTGGGAATTACAGGTTGGTTTACAAAATGATTTTATTAACCCCCACGGTATTAGTTGTTTACATTTGTTGAACTGGTGTTTCGTAATACTTCATACAACGATGATAGCAGTAAACGTAATGCCGGCGGTATTCGGAATATGTTTCGGGTGTTTTACCTTCGAGCCGGATTATGGCTGGTGCTTTTTTCCTGATTTATTTTGGTGTGCTGTGCCTACCAGTTATTTTCTATGGCTATGGCTTGATCTCGTACTAATGAGATTTGTAGTCATAGGTCATGGCTATAGGTGCTTTTTGTTTAGGACAGTAAGGAAATAAGCTAAAATGTCCAACTTTCTGATGAAAAGTGTCTTCTCGTGAATGTGTCACGGCAGTCTTTAAAGGAGACCGTGACCTCTGAGTTTGTTTCGGCCTTTCTTCTCAGAGTAGTCAGATAGGAAACGCCGAACTCATCTAGCTTATTTAATATGACGTGTAAAAGTGATTCCAATATTATATTTACAGAATAAACAATTTCATTTCATTTCAGTCCGATAGCAGTCGAAGCCTTTATGTCTGACGATTCGTCTAACCTTGGGCTTTTTGATCTCTCAAATGGCATTTGATTTGAGTAAAATTTTAGAATGCAGTCTCTTATACATAGTGAAATTAGCTCTAACCCTAACGAAGTTGAGAGAAAACTAGACCGATAAGTATCAGGTAGAGATTAAACAGTTAACGGTGACCAGAACGATAATCGAGTAGTTATAGCATCTAACGGAGAGTCCTCGTCTCCTCGAGCGCCGATTAGCGCGCGTACTTTCGCTTGTTGTCACTATACTCTTAGATTGCATAATATATGTAGAAGCAAGAAAATGGTTTCAATTCTTGGTTCAAGTATTTAGATGAGTTTAAGCTAAAAAAATACTAAGTTCCAGAAATCAGAATCTTGTAGTTACAGTAAAGGACGCAAAGGAGAACATCGGAGGGAGCTATTTTTTTTTTTGATAATTGATTCATCTAAATGGTCATAATGCCTAGAAAGGAAGTGACTACCGAGATGACGAATAATAGAGAAGTTAGGAAGAAAAAGATTATGATGCACCGGCCTCAAATAAATTGGGACATGGGCAGGAAAAAATATTTATTTTTATATAATCCCCTACAACTATTATTACAGGTACAACCCAATGCAATAATGAAGCAGACTTTATAATAACAACTTATTTTCTAAAACTTATAAAATTTATAAATTTTTCTAAACTTATAAAATGATGATGATGATGAAAAAAAAAGAGAAATAATTGGTATTCTGTTCTATGGTTCATCTTCAGAGATTTTTTCATACCTCCTAAAATTTTGATGAAGAAAGTGTCTCTATTTATGTTATAGCGCAGAAAATCTGAAGTGGACGGTAACTCATCGGAGCGTCAGTCTCTACGTTGGTAAAAGTTTATTTTGGCACAGAATACGTGACAAGTCTATCTCGAATTAAGGTAAATGGATCACTGCGGAGGCCTTATGAAAAGGACTTCACCCAAATACATTTTTTTTTACTTTCCATGTTTACATAGCATATCTTTCGACGCGTTATTAGGAAGTTGATTTGTCAGCTATTACAAAACCCGTTGAGAGATGGTTAAAAATAAACCTATTAAAATCATGAGTTGCGTCACATGTTTGATAATCATGAAAAATGCTTACGTTAGCTAAATTGTTTTCCAAGGTCTTCCCACGCATGCGTAGTTTGAGGATGGTTATGGGCGACAGGATTAGGACAGGTGATGTAACCGAAGAATTTTGTATGGTTCTAAAGCTACGGTTTACTACAAGAGCGGCGGCCGCTACATAACGGCCGTTCGGTCTGTCATGAAAATTATGGCAGCGGGGTTTGGCTTTACGGTGTCAAAAAACGCTTTCTAGGAAAACACTTTACTTTCATTTAAAACGTTTCAGTGACGTTCGCCGGTAAAATGCAGACGCTATGTGACTCTTCTAGGACACCGTAGGATTAGGGTAGTCACCGTTTTTCTTTCCATGAGGGGCAGTTATATACCTACACTTTATATTAATCATAGATTAGCAGCATCGTTAGTGCTAATCCTACTTCAATCATCAATCAACTTATCAAGTGTGGTCTTTGCGTCATTTTTATCTTACAATGTGTTCTTAATAACTTGACTCGTGACGCGACGCATAAACGTTCAAGTAATTTGATCAAACAGGCTGGTTCATACAGTTTTACCAAGTTGGTATGAATGTGTGTGGGAAAATTTTATCAAAATGAGTTGTCAAATGGCATGAATAAATATGAATTTTCCTATTTCTATTAGATCAAACTGTCTGAACCAGCCTGTTTGATCAAATTACTTGAACGTCTTTGCCCTGCATTAATTTCAATACTAATTTATTTCAAAATGGCGACTGACAGGACAGTATTACCAATGACATGACTGCAACATTCAGTGCTACCAATCACGTCACGGGTCAAGTCATAATGAACGCACTGTACTACCTAATATTAGTTAGAAATCATAAAATGCCTGCATTTACCCGAGACTATATTCTGAGAGTGAAGTTAATATTTGAACGGTTTAAGTTATCATAAAGAAACCAGTCAATAGTTGGCAAAATAGCCAGTTTAATTAGGTCAACAACGTAACGGTATGTTGGTTATTATTTTTATAGTTATTTTTATGATGTTGTACTAGCTTTTGCTTGTGGCTTCGACCGCGTGGAGGTCGGAGATTATACCACGGAAAAGTTCTAATGTAACGCGTAGGTACGCCAGTAAAACTCCCGGTCGGAATTTTTTCCGACATCTTCAACAATCATCGTCATATTTCCGTCAATTTCCACATAAAAAAAATGAATTCTATAAAACCTTCCAAAAATTAAGAAAAAAAAATAGAATTCTAACAATCCATTAAAGACTAAAGGTGTCGTTAATAATAGATATTGTTTTTGTTATAAGCAGAAAAACGGGTTTCTTCATTTATGAAATTAGTCTACCAATTAGAGCCATTTTCTTCAGTAGCCATGACAATAAATGGAAAACAATTGAATTTTCTTGTATTTTAAGAACGAATTAGTTTTCCATGGCTTATGCTTTTAGTGAAAATTCAATAGGCAAGGTTGGCTAGGGCGCGAATCAAGATTAACCAACAGATGTACCTATCATATATAGCTTGTGGAAGCTCTTTCAATACACCAAGTATGAAAACCAAACAGTTTCTCATACCTTAACTACTTAACGCATTTCAAGTTAGAAAATCATCATTACGATCGCTTATATTAGCTGAATCAATCGCTGCGCACGAGTGGCATCTCAATGCGCACGCGCTGACAGTTGGCGATGTATGTCCAATGGGGAAACGCGCTTTATGTCTTATGGGATAGGCAGAGAATCAAGCACTGAGTGAAGGTGTAGCTGTTTTGTTCAAAACAAAAGGAAGATGATAAAGTTTATGTTATAAATCATTTACGCAATGCAGGTAGAATTGTTTTGGAGTTGAACAATTATTCTTTTGTTTTAGCACTGGACAAAGGTTGTTATTAGTTTAATTTAAGGAAAAATATGTCAAATGAGGTTTTTGCGTTCTTTGGGTTTCGTTGTTAGAAAATTTTGTTAATGGTTAATATACCTATAATGTACCAAGTATGTTCCAAGGTTACCTGGAAGAGATCGCGGAAAGCGATAAGGCCGCCCATTGTATATTTTGTAGTGTTTGTTTTTTCCTTTCGTTATATATTTTTGTGGTGTACAATAAAGTATATATAAATAAATAAATGTACGGACCACCATTCAAATAATGCTGTGACATTCTTGCTACCCATTTGGTGATTTGAGTTTGTAACGTTTCACTTTTGAGTTTCGGCCTGAATGATGGGTCTAACAGCAATTTCATAATACTTAAAGGTACTCTATTTACGTTTATCACCCTTTCGTTATTTCGATATAAACGTATAATAAACTCCGTTATTTCAGGATAAATAACAAAGCAATGCCATATACATTGCCATTTATATTGGCCATTTACTTTTTTTTTTTTAAAGTGCGTTAAATATCAACAATACTACACAATAAATGGAATGGAATGGATAAATGGAATCGTTATTTTTCAATAAATGGAGTCTATTTAGAAATGAAAATAGAAACCTAAGTAACATTTTGCATATTTAACAAATATGCAAAATTGACAGCAACTTAGATAACAATAAACAAAAAGATTAATTCACTTATCTTAATTCACTTTTAGATCTGACGAGAATAAAGCAGTGGGCGAATAATCTGTCATTTTGAATATCAATAAAATATCAAATTGATTTACTGCTTCCATAAAACTAATAAAATTAGCAGCTCTATGTGAAATTTAGAATTCAATATTTATTATAATAATATTTAGTTGCTGGTTGACCTATAACATAAAGTATCATTTGCTTATCACTTTTTAAAGGTGTTAATTGATGATCTTCCTTCAAAATGAGTAATCTTAAATATCAGTCTTCGAAAGCATACATACATCCATAAACCTCATGTTAGTTAGTAGCTGTTGAGGAAACCGTATATAGATTGTAGGTGTAATCTGAGGAAATAGGGTGGGTCTTTTCTCAATAAAAAAGTCATAATTTTAGGTTCGACTCTCGTGTATTTCCTCTAATATTGGACCAATTTGAAATATACTTTATAAATTGAATAAGAAGGATATTTACTGTGCCCCTATATTTTTCTTTTTTCATTAATAGTTGTCAAATTTGTACAATAGGCCTCTGATGACATCGATCTATACGGGCAATTTTGAGCATTTTCTGAGGATTCTAGTGCTTCTACAGATAATGTAGCATCAAAACGGCAAACATAGGGGCATAGAACTAGTTGATAATTAATTTACTGTAAAAAATCATTGCTCTAAGCTAAGTTTATGACCTTAGCCAGAGACAAAACTGACGAGAGCGTTTGTATGGAGAGAGGACCGACCCTATTTCCTCTTAAGCACCTAGTTACAGCGTTTTATCCAATTTTAGTCACTTCAATATATTACTATATAATTTATACGTCAAATTAGTACAGTTACGATGACGTCACAGAACGAAGCCGAATTTATTTTGGCTAAAATGAAGGTGTTTCTAACACCAGCAGTCTATTCGTCCAAATTCAGTGAGCAAAAAAACTAAAAATCTACTTTATCGAAACCAAATTAGAGTTCCATTTCCAATGGGATGACGAAAAATGGAGTTTTGCCAAAGTGGCGACACACCTCTGTATACTCAGACGAATAAATTAACTGTGATAAGTTGTATGTCAATTAATTATTCTTCAAAGCCCCATCTGGTCTGAACGCGAGGAAATGGTTAGATATAATGACACCAATACTAACTAACTGTAAGTACTTGTCGCATAGAAGTGTGCTAAGAAATTATTGAACAATCAACTGTGCGGTCGGTTAAAAGGTAAATGCGTAATGGATTATGATGGCATCAAAGAGTCTTTGATTTAATCATGAGGAAGTCAGACTCGTCCTTTCCATTATATACGTACTTTATAAAGGCTCTTACATACTGGAGCGATACGTCGCGCGACGCGACGCCGCCGCATTGTACGCCGTGAAGTTTTCTCAGAAATTGTTTTGTTAAAATTCGCGTCGCGCGGCGAATCGCGCCAGTATGTAAGAGCCTTAAAACGTATATAATTATGTCATCTTATGATTATTAACTTCGTTAGTTTATAATCGATCGGTATTATTTTACTGTAATACTTTTCACTGCCCTTGTTACCCAAAGACCAGGCCTGCTGTGTCTCATTGGGATCGTAAGTTCCTTTCCTAGACAAATAAACGCAACAGTGGATTTCGATACTAGTGACCATACCATTCAAAGAGTTTTTCGGCTCAGCGTGTTCGCGATAACAGCATTCGATACAGCGTTTTTCGATTCAATGTGTTTTCGAACCATCCGCAATTTTTTTCGAAATAGCATGCGTCGATACGACGTATTCGAATCTTCACAGGAAACCCATGCTGGATATGTCATAAAAATATACTCTTTTTCGCTTCTTCTACAGTTTCACTAAATAACGCCCTGGAATTTTCTCTTTGAGCCAACAAAAAACAAATCTAGTTGCTCATCGCTCATTCGAACCAAAAACTGTCTTTCTCTACGGTACCTACCATATTATGAATCTAGGCGTACTTACATATTGATATCACCCTGTATCAGCCACTGCAGAGTAAACGCCTTTTCCCTGTAAAGTCACTCGAACAGTACTGATATAAATGTCACTGTAGCTATGTTCTGGGAGGAATGCATCACGTTGATAGACTGATATTAAAATATGACTCTAATTTCGATTCTGAGGCTGAGCTACCAATAATGCTACGATGATGCGAAGACGAGCGTTCACGCTTCGACGCTCCATCCGTCATTTGTCACAAGTATCAGGCGGTGACGTACTGACAAAGCGTCAGTTTAACCCTGACCTATGACAACAATGGAGTTGGCACGCGGTCCTGTCGTTTAGAGCGACGAAAGATATTTGTGGCTAACGGGCCCGAGATTTATATGTAATTGTTTACAGGACTGGTTTACTGTCTGAAATACCTCGTGGTGTAACAAAAGCGAAATTGATTCAGATTTGACTGATAAAAAAAAAATACAAATATTCGTGACAGCCTATCATGATCAAGGAACATGTAAACCAAGGATAATAATCGAATTAGGTACTCTATCTATATGCTTCTGCGCATAAACTTGTATTTCCCAAAATTAGTTAGATCCGTTTCGAAAAAAAAAAAATGTTAATTGAAAATAGAAGACCAAAATTAAAACAGCTTCAAAATTGCATTTTTTTGTTTTTCTTTCATTGAAGTTATGACCTTGAAAGTAATGAAAATTCTATGAAAATAAATACCAACTGTAATCTGAGCATCATCTAAACGTGACATAATTTTAAAATCCTCCACCATATATCTGTATTCAAAACATTAATAATAAACTGAAAGCCTTTTAACCATCCATCAGGAAAATCCTCTATTCAACTAGGGTGACAATGAATGACACTGTTTGCGGACACCGGGCGAGGCGCTAACGCGCGACTTCGACGCGATTAGCGGCTGCATGACGACTTAACTGTAAACATTATTACCATTACTATACACAAATACATTTTAGAAAAACTTTAGAGAAAATGAACTGTATTTTGTAAGCAGTAAGGGTGGTTGGAACAGTTCTAGAGCCATCAGTCAACAATCCGCAATCGTCATACTAGATCGCTCTATCACTGTATGCAAGTAAACACTTTTAAAAGTTTATGTGCCTATGAGCAATGTTGTCTATACTTTTTAGCGGCCGCATCATGAACTCTCATGGCGGCTATGGCATGTAGCGGCTATGGTTCTGTTTGACATGTCGTTAAAATTGGGTCTGAGACCGTCCCGTACGTATTGTTAGGTCGCTTTACGCTTTCGAAAGTGTAGTCGTGTGTTAGCTTTCGATATTTTGTCATTTGAGTTGTTTTGTAAGTTTCACTCTTCAATTTATGGATTGGCGGAGGTTGATATAAAATATTGTTATTCTGTCCTACGTATACACACTAATATCTACATATAATAGGAAGTTACACACTAATATGATACTGGTTGCAATGATTGCTGTTTTGTAAAAAGTGACCTAAAACTGAACCAACTTCTGTCCATTGAGAATAGAGTTTGGATGCAACTGACATCGCAGAAACAGAATTGAGAAGGATTTACGGTTTTTTTCAGAGAATTAGCCTGGCAGTCTTCTGACAGTGTTTACAATCGAATAATTATTTTACATATCCTTCTTACATTTATTTAAAAAAAATCCTGGCTTCATGTATCTATTCTGAAACTTTATAAAAAAATATAATATATGCTTTCAAAACTCTTACAAGGACCAACACTTACGCAGTTATTCATGGCAACACCAAGCACTTCCATTCCTCGTCCGCAACTCGTCCAATTCGTCATCCATGTGGATTTAGCGCCACAGTAGTTTGTGTCAATCCATAATGGTCTGGATGCGATAATTGGTGAAATACTACGCACAATGACGCACGCGCATCCTCTGAATGTTCAGCGGCATAGACTATGAAATTGATGTAGATGTAACTTGAGTAGGAGGTTATAATAACTTGCTCTTTGAGTGAGATAGTGTAGTAGTTATTTGATACACGTACTACTGCGTAACTAATAGTCATTAGCTCTGTAATGGACCGTCTTATCTTCTATGATAATTTTATTTACTTAGAATATTTCCATTTTAATCTCGTTTCTACATAATACGCTAGTTCACAAAAACGTAAAACAATTTAGGTTCATATTTTAAAATTTTCAAAGTAGGTATTAGCTGACAAAAAAGTGAAAGACACTTTAAAAGCCCTGATCGAACGGGGGGCCGTTCGATCAGGGCTTTTAAAGTGTCTTTCACTTTTTCACGCCCTCCAAACTAAGACAAATTCGAAGAATCACGAACGGATGGCAGCTCTAGGCTTAGTAATTACTTATGATGGCGAAAACGAAAATAGAGTAAGATTGATAGATTTCCCATCCATAACTAGGACTAAAAATCTTTTTCCAATTCATCAAAGACCGACAATTCTACCTACATCCGCATCTGTCCCCCGTGGCTCAGCTACAAGCAACAGATAGTTAGCGACGCACCGCTAAGCGGACGGCAAACTTGTGCGGGTGGCAGTGCGACAGGGCATCGCACCGAGTGCTAAATGAACTAGTTTCATACGCACCGGTATGCCGCTGTGGTTTTTTATCGTGTAGGTAAAATTGGGTGGTGCTTTTTCATTTGAATGGGCTGTCGTGTCTTTATTTTTTTGTTGTTTTGGTCTAGGCTGTCTATTGCAAGCATTGCCTTACTTTGAATAAAGAGGAAAACAATGCTCGTTGGTGGTTAGTGACTTTTCTGATAGACTTCTCCAACTGTCTTGGTTGATCGTGCAGACGAGTAGTTTGATCATTCCACCCTGACATAGGTAGATACTTTAATCCTACTAATATTATAAATGTGAAAGTTTGTGTGTTTGGATGTTTGTTACTCAATCACGCAAAAACGGCTGAATGGATTTGGATGAAATTTGGCAAACAGATAGTTTATAACCTGAATTAACACATAGGATAATTTTTATCCCGATATTCCCACGGGATCGAGACTTACGCGGGTGAAACCGCGGAGCGCAGCTAGTGTATTGATCATTTTATAGTTGGCTTTGTTTTCAAGTTGTCAATGTCAATAGATTTGATACCAGGGTGGTTCAGTGGCAGTACTCATAGACAGAGTGCAGCAGTAGTATTCATCAGTTCAGTTCAGCATCTTATGGAAAATTACATTGAAAGTTTTTTTTTTGTTTAAAATATTTTCCTGAAAGCTAAAATTGAAAAGAAAACAGATACATCAATAACAAAAGAATAAGACAAGGAATCACCAGATATATTAATAACACAACAGTCAGTTATGATTTCCAGAAAAATAAAGAATCAGCCTAAAATAATGCAGACATCTCTCGCTATCCTTAGACTGAGTCCCGCAATATTTGATTGAAAGTTAAATAATAAACATAGCGCCAATTAAAACTAACTTCAGCTAAAACTACTACAGAGTATGATGAATAAATCTGTTTTGTATCACAAATTGTTCGCACAACTCACTGTGCAGTTACGTCAGACGAATTCTGATGAACCCGTGGGGATAGATATCTATAGGAAATGTATTAAAAAGTTCATTATATTTTTCGGTGAAAATTATATTGTTTTCCTAGAATAAACCTTCCGTTTTATCTGAAGCTTTCATAGCGTGGGATGCCCCCAACAAAATGATTCTTAAAAAGTCGGCTGGGACCACCTGGATGCGGAAAGGAGAGGTCATCATTGTGGTATCTTGGGAGAGGTGCAGCAATCGACTGGGCCATCTAGGTATACAAACTACCAACCCGCACTGGGCCGGCGCGGCGTGGCGTGGTAGATTACGGTCCACTCCCTCTCACAGAGAGGAGGCCTGTGTCCCAGCAGTGGGAACATTATAGGCTGATTATGCTATGTTTATGCTATTGATATGATAAACCGCTAGTAGCTTGACAACTTCCAGAGTGGAAGGCGCAATTCTTCATGACTCTTGGGGTTGCTCTAAACTATCTTCTCATTATTTTATGTTAACAAAAAGAGTGTTATAAGCCCATCACTCGATAACTGATGAAATTATTTTAATGAGTGACAAATATTCCAAAATATTGGTCATAAAGGGAATCATAAATATATGGCAGTTTCTGCGTTGATCACGATTTAAGTATTTACAAGACAAGTATTGTTTTGTGGAAAAACATCGTCATTTGAAGACTGATTTCCATATTATTCTCCATTTATATTACGCTAGCTTAGTATTTTACCTTAGGCATACAATTTTTACCACCTGAAGCCGAGTTACCAAAAAGTTTCACTATTGCAATATTTCTCCTTCACCCGCTCACCTCATTGACACCAATAGAATTTATCGTACTCTGTTTACCCCACACGACAGTATAATGACCATAAATAAACAATTAAATCTGATTAATAAATTAAACTAATACAGTTTTGTTATGATTATAGTAACAGAGAACGGTTCACTGACAGGTGGTTTTATCCGACAACGCGACTAGATTTATAACGTAATTAATTTATTTACTTCGCATTAAACTGGCTACTATCAAACTGTTAAGGGGCAGAATGTTAGAAATTAAAGGTGTTTACAGAAAAGATTGACAGAACAGCTGTTGGTCACGACAATGTAAAGGTTCCGTTATGCACATTTTGCTTGAATTTCGACAACCCGCAATAATTGATCGGATTTGTTGTCATCCCAATTTTAGTGTATACCTAACATTAAAAGTGACAGTAGGTATCTACTGGTAATTTAATAGTTTGAAATAATAATCCATGTCTGTCACATTGCTGCAGCATAAAAGAAAATTGTTGACGCGCGTAAAATAAAAGCTTGTAAAAGCGCTTGACGGTCATTCCGTCCAACAATATTATATGCATTGATTAGTTTGGCAGACACAGGAGCCTCCCCACCTTATAAAAAGTGGCAGTACTACGCATACCTTGGTAATAAGACTATCCTTATTTTTATTTTTTTTAATGTGGGAAATCATCAAATGACTTCTCCCGCTCTAGACGGAGCGGGAGGGCGTGTCAGACTTTTACTGACTAAAACCCACCCGTGTTCCGTCAGTTGCCTGTTGCCAAGGGTCCCGGTATCTCTTTCGGACCTTTTAAACAAATCAGGCCATTGGCCAGGAATGACCATTCTCAGCAGCAAGCATCAGGAAAGCTTCTAATGATTTGATTGACGAAAACAAAGAAACTCTTTGTAATTTTCACTTTCTTTTCATCATAGAAACTTAAAACAAAGGAACAGTGGAAACACTAACCCTTAAGTAATATAATAAACACGGTAATATCCGCTTTTGTAACCACGCTGCGGTCAAAACATTCGGATACCGGTTACCCAACGACAATAAAACTTGATAGATAACCCACTGTTAGATATGAAAGCTCTGTACATGTTTAATTGGTTTTGAGGGGAAACTAGAAGTTTTTGTTGCAACTCAAAGATTGTCAAGATAAGTTCTCGTGTACACCTAATCCGTCATCGGCCGAACTAAGCTCATACGTCGTCGACTGGGTGCAGCTGAATACCAGTATTTTACATGGAGCGACTGCCTATCTGACCTCCACAACTGGGTAATACGATACCCCTTGGAAAGACTGGTTGTCAGACTTTCGGGCTTCTGACGACCTGTAACGACTGTCAAAGATCCTAGAATAACGTGCTTTCCGAGGCACGGAGGAGTCTCGATAAGTAAAGATGGTCACCCATCCACGGACTAACCCCGGCAAGCGTAGCTTAACCTGATAGATCGACCCGTGCGGCTGTTATTACTTAGCCACGAGCTCCTCATCCATTCGTCATCTGACATGCGTCAGAAATGTCCGGCTCAGTCTCACCGGTTTTTTGAGTAACGCCCGTGATCTTGGGTTTGACTAATCCATACTAATATCTATACTTATATTATACATATTATTAAATTCGAAAGTAACTCTGTCTATCTGTCTGTCGGTCTGTCTGTCTGTATGTATGTTACCTTTTCACGCCTAAACAACTGAACGGATTTCGATAAAATTTGGCAAGGAGATAGATGGCATCCCGGGGAAGGACTTGGGCTACTTTTTATCGACATACCACGCGGGCGAAGCCGCGGGCGGAAGCTAGTACATTATATAGCTAATAGCAATAGTAATCACGCAAGGTAATATGTTTAATCGGTAATGCATGAGAAGAGTATGGGATTCATGTTTACTATTAAATAGTCCTTAAACGGTATATTTATTTCTGACCACAATTTAAAATTACATTTTCAAATGATCATACGACAATACATAATAGTTTTAATTATACTGTGGGAGACAGGTGCCGCTAGGGGTAAGGCCTGAATTTAGGACACCAGTTCGCCGCCCCTTTGGAAGAACGCCCCTTGATTCATTTAGGGCGAATTTCACAAAACTTTTATACCGAGTATAAGTCTTATTACTGCGAATAAATTTTGAATTTTTGACAGTTTTCCCATACAAAAACTGTCATACGACAATTTTATTCCACGGATAAAAGATATCTGACTTTGATAAAATCAGCCCTTAGAAAGTTATAGCAGGTAGATACTTAGTAGTTTAGTTTCAAATTATGAATTGGTTTGACAAAGGCGCTACGTACACTTCATAGATTGTTGATCATGCGCAGAGAGCAAGCTAACTGTCATATAATTGGCATGAACGCCATACCCATAGATTAGACCCATTATAAAGCTAAGTATTCTCTAAGTAGAATGTAATAACACCTATTTTTATCTCGCAACACATTGATCAACATTAACACGAACAAAAAATGCAATTAACGATAACATCCCGTTTAGTATGGAATCCGTGGGCGAATGAAATCCGGACACCTACCTACATACGAGACTAATAGATATCGACTTTTATAGTTAAGTAGTGTATCTCATTTAACGCATCATTAAGTAAATTGTAGCGGGTTGTGAAACTAGGTTTAGCCCACGGGTTTTCTTGGCTTCCGGAGTTTTGTTGGCACATGTCATTCAAAATGACCGTTTGGAAATCATCTGAAACCCGTTCTTTGGTGACGTTATTTTGATGACAGCGAAAAGAAATTGTTTGTGAAGTAAATTATCACAAAACAATAGGCAAGGAAAAACAATTTTAAATTTTTTCGTTCATTATTTGGGTCTGTTATAAGCGTCTTATTTTTGCTTCTTTACCTTCGTGACTTGCCACTGTCCAGTAAGACTCACAATATCGTTAAGTAGCCTTTTTTTTTAATCATCAAATGCACACGCCGTGTCTCTTTTACTGACTAAAACCCACCCGTGTTCCTTCAGTTGCCTATTGCCAAGGTCCCGGTATCCGTTTCGGACTTTCCCGCAACCCTGGCAGAATCGTTAAGTAACCTGAGAATATCTTTACGGTATTGTCACAAGATTTTTCTCTTGCATTTTCTTTAAGAGCCAATACGGCATAACGGCTTAATAGATCTTTTATTTCTAAATTCATTCTCCTCCTTCCTAATCTATTCAAGTAAAGCAGGCAATGTTATGGTGACTATCAAAGGCTGGAGTTTCTCCAGCCAACATTAGTCTCAAGACACCCACACCAAAAATCAGCAGAACTAAGTATTCTGTGAAAATCTCACGGTGAAAACGTAGGTGAAGTGAACTGTCAACGTAGTTGAAGTGAACTGTCAACGTAGGTGAAGTGAACTGTCAAAGTAGGTGAAGTGAGCTGTCAATAGTGACTATAGATAGCTAACTTCACCTACGTTTTCACGGTTGGGTTATTTCAAAATAGACCGTCGGTATCAGTACCAACTACGTGATACTGTTCCACAAAAGATGGGACATCTTAATGGACGCTAGTGATGGCGCCAGACACGTGGCCGAATTTTGGGCCGAGTCTATTCAGATTGCCATCGACACGCTAAGAAGAAGGAGAAGAAGTGCCAACAATATCCATACTAATCCATATCCATAATAATCCACATCCATACTAATTTATATCCATACTAATCCATAGTCATAATAATCCATAACCATACGAGTCCATACTAATATTATAAATTCGAAAGTAACTCTGTCTGTCTGTGTTACCTTTTCACGCCTAAACCACTGAACGGATTTCGACAAAATTTGGCAAGGAGATAGATGGCACCCTGGGGACGGACATAGGCTACTTTTTATCGACATACGCATATGCGCGGCCGAAGCCGCGGGCGAAATCTAAAAATTTATATACTAACCACAAATTGGTATATTTATCTATATTTAATTCAGTATTTGCGGACATAGCTTAACCATAGATTTATTACCAGTAGAAACACGTAACACTTGCAACCGTAATGTTAACTTTAAAGTTATTAGAGAGATAAATTGTTGCACTTGACAAGCTTTATTAAGCGTTAAATAGATGGATATCTTAAGGATATAGATAAGTTTATCTAAGGCTTGGTGCTCATGGAAGGAAATCTGGCTTCTTTCAAAGAGGCTTCAATATAAAGGTTTCACTGTTGCGGTTAATAATTACTTAAACAGACTATGTAGCCTCTGACCCTGTTATCAAGTAGTAACCAAAAGACAAACTTTTTTTTAAAGTTTTTATAATGAATACGAGGCTTTTGGCTAATAACTTAGAATAGAATGTTATTCTTTTTTTTGTAATGTGCGTTTAGTTTGTGTAGAATAAACTTTTTTTTTTATATTTTAATTTAGCATCTATCTTGCGAGAGATAATCTAAAATCAGATATGGTAGTCTTTATCTACGAGTACGTCTATAATTCAGATTCACCCATTGGAAACTTCGAAACTTTCGGAAAGGTGTTTGAGGGAATGGGGTTACCAATTTTGAAATGCAATTTTTTTTTGCACCCGCCTTATGTAACCAGAAAATAATACTGCAATGTAACAGCCATATCACGATTTAACGCAGGTTACACTACCTAAAACTACCAACTAAGAAATAAAACCTTTGCCTACTATTATGTGAAATAATAAAACATGCAAACATGGGGATAGAAGCCGATAGAAGTGAAACACTAAGTTACTTGTGAATACACAGTATATATCATTATGATGATGATGTTATTATGATATGAGTACGTAGCTCATGGGAAGCGTGGGATGACGATGACGCGAGTTTCACGCTTTTTGTTCACCCAAAAAGTACACAAAATATATACCTACACAGTATACATAATTATAGCTCATGGAAAGCGTTCGGTGACGATGACGCGAGTTCCATGATTTTTGTTCACCCAAAAAGTACACATATATACACAGTAAACATATAGCTCATGGAAAGCGTTCGGTGACGATGACGCGAGTTCCATGATTTTTGTTCACCCAACGAGCCTAAAGAAGTTTTCACTTAAAAAAATGAATGCTGAATAAAGTAAACTACCTAGCTGTAGAAAAATCAGTCAATTTAAATTTGTTGTGTGAGTTGTGTTAACACAACCGACTGCAACCGGCCTCAGTATAAAACACTCCAACCGCACTCAATTACGATAATTAAGTTAATCCCGTGCAAAATCCATTTATAACCTTTGAAACTTGAATTAACGCTACCTACCAATTTATTTGAAAATAATCGATGTTCGTGGCAGCAAAAAATCATTTATGAAGTCAATATTTTCTCCGTTGGAACATTAACATCAATCCATCAATCTGCCGGGGGGACTTTCAAATTGCTAAAATTGAGTCATTCCTCTCAATTATGGCGCATTCAGTGACCATCGGGGTTTGGACGTCCCATCAGACCCCATTGACTTACTGCCCACCATAAAGTATGGTAAAGATGCGTATAGAGTGCGCAGGAGTTGGCATTTCAGACTTGTTTAAGTCGATTCTAATTTTTATTAAAAAATCTGACTATTCACGTTGTTATTGACAGCGCCAGAGGTGACCCTATGTTTTATAGATTAACCAAATCCAGTAATATAATTTAAAACCTTTTAAATCCATAAAACTAATAGAACCTACCAAAAAACCAACTTAAATCATAAATCATAATCTTCACACCAGCTATGACTTTATTAGTCCTCCACCATATTATTACATCCAATAAATAAATTATTATTCGAACATTTATTACCCGAATAATGCCAACAAATAATAATATGCATCCCGCATTATGAACGCAGCGTTGCGTACGCGCATCCATTTTTGTTGATCGTGCACGAAACTCCTAATTTAACTCTTGCCTTGATTAATTGCAAATTAAAGTCCCAAGCTCGGTGGTGCCTGTCGAATATGACTTTATTGAATTTCAAGGGAAGTGATTAATGTGCCAATAACAAATTTATTATTATAGCGATAAGGTTTGTTATTTAATGTTATTGTTGTAACTGTTCTGCCGTGTGGTCTGTGGTTACGGATAGAACAAGTTTTTCAGTTACAGGCTGATGATTGGTGGTCGATTGGGTACTTTCTACAGGGACTGGTGAAAGGAAATGTCAAATGGTTTTTGAAAGGAGATTTTAGTTAATAAATAATTAACTGAAATAATAACTAAATAATTGTCTGCGGAACACCTAAAAGTGTAGTTGATTTTTTGCATCATCATATTTTTAAGAAGTTATTGCAAAACTTTAGTATGGAACCAAGCTTTCACAGTACAGTAAACTAAACTAAAAAATACCAACTAAACTATTGACTTTGTTTCCAATTCTTTAATTCTTAAGTGGTACGAAAAAGCAGTCTTACCAATATTATAAGGGAAGGTACATAAATCAAGTCAGGCTATCAGTTTACTAAAAATGTTAAAATAAACGTTTATGTTCTTAAGTGAAAGGGAAATCCCCTCACTGCCTTCTATAGAGCTTTTTCATGAAAGCAAAAGTAGGTATTATGAAGCAAAATGTTCAAAAGGTATAAGAATAAAGTATAAGGTTTATAAATGAAAAAGCCCATTCTTGTTGTCACATTAACAAATTCGTACAAATCTATTCGAATTTAAAAACATTATTATAAACAGCGATCTCGAGACAGAACGTGAAAGGCGATCTTGAAATATAACTTGATTAATACTTAATTTTATAGAAACTAAACAACACCTTATATCTCAACATTTTATATATCGACAGCATAGTTTCGATTTTTTTGGGCAACCATTCGAGATACAAACTACTAATCGAATCTGAACTTAATACTTTTGACGCTAAAGTAGAATTTACCTTAGCATTGCTCTAAGGCATTATAATTAATAATCTCTTCTGATCATAACATAAATAATAATAAGTCATATTAACATCTTACAATATTTATTTGACACTGAATCATAAAGGTAGACGTGTGTTAGGCCGTTGAAAATCATCTTTATTGCACTTCCTTGTTATAAATCTGATAGTGTAATTACTCTACTTCGTTGACAAAAAAGCGATTGGTCATAATGACCTGAATTGAACACACCTGGCCATCACCTGGCTTATCTTGAATTAGTTTACATCTGCAGCATTGTCTGCAAGAAAACTGTGGAAAGGCTTGCACAAATGGACTATGGAAACACTGCAAGTAGAAAGTACATAGGTATTTGTAAGATAGGCGAAACCCCGCAAAGGATAGCAGCGCCGAAGGAACCATAATATATAGAACCAGAGCAACCAAGATGGAGATCAGATAGGCAGTCGCTCCATATAAAATACTGGTAAGTATGCAGCTGCAAGCGGTTAGACTGGAAGCCGACCCCAACATCGCTGGAAAAAGACATCGCATATTTTATGATGATTTAGCTAGACTAAAGCTTATTCGTGGTGACCAATGCAGGCAAAAGAATACCTGTAAGAATTTCAGGGAAGCCTTTCCCAGCAATGGGACTATTTCGGCTTATTTATCATTGATTAATTTTCATTTTTTTTAAACTATTTAAGACTTGCTCACAAATACAACTACTAACTGACTTATAATATTATCTACTTACTTAAAAATAATAATTATGTACAAGAGAAAATGATCAAAGGGCATCAAAAAATCGTCCGCTGTCAACAGGAAAAGTGCCCAAAAGGCTGGCAGCATTGCCACGTTGTATAGCAATGCTGATTCTTTGGCCAAAAAATAGGCCAGCCCTCTGGTCACGTGAAGAGTCGATCAACCGCTTGGCGATGTCTTGAAAAACCAAGTGGGCACTCGGACCCCATGGCCTTAGGGTTTCAACCCCAAACGGCTCGAACATATGAAAAATTGCTTGAAATGGCTAGTCAGATTAAGCTCTTGTAGAGCTTGTCTAAAGCTCTAGGTAGTCGGTCGAAAAATTCTCACTGATTGGTAGTACACACGGCTACACATCAAGCTATACATCTCTAGTTTATGCTGATCTCGCATTGTATAGGATTTCCGTACAATGCGAGGTCAGCTTATACTGGAAATGTATAGCTTGATGTGTAGCCGTGTGTACCTATAGTTGTGCAGACAACAACAAGCACGTTTTGTTACTTTATCTCACATCGACATCAGTAAGTTCCGTGTGCTAAAAAAGCTCCAAAACAACGCTTTTGAGGCATTAATTTCTTCGAGAAATTATTACAAACATACTGCACTCAGGCGCCATTTCTTTCTTTTACCCAACCATTGCAAATATGTGAAATGATACACCATTATAGGCAAAAACTACATAACAACAGACGCTTGAAAACGTCATCAAAGTATTGATAAACGATAACGTATTTAAAAAAAAATTTTTTTTAAATACGTTAGAGATTGGACGAAGCATAATAAATAACCTCAAAAAAAACTTTTAGAGAAAATATTGTTTAACCAAGAAAAAAAATCCTGTTGTTTTATATACATATTTATCAAATAAAGTCGCTTTTCATGTCTGTCTGTGTGACCGAGTTGTTTCTTAAAACTACACAATGGATTTTGTTGCGGTTTTCACTATCATTTAGAGAATTTATTCCGGATGGTTTATGTGCATAATACATTAATATTAAGAATTATTACATATTAGGTAGGTAATAGGTAATACGGGCTGGTATCCGCAACTCCACGTCAAAGCGCGTATTTTCCTATTACATATTATAAAGAATTCCCCATGTTTTTTCATGTCATAAAAGCCTTGTGCAAAGCAGGGCTGGGTCGCTAGAAGGTAGGTACATAATATCGATTCCACTCCAAACAACGTGTATTCTCTATCGATCTTGTAAAATAAGTAGGTAATACCTCAAACGTGAGCTTTAAAGCCGTTAAAAGTCGTTATTATTTATTATTATGACAAACTTTGCCGTAAGAAAGTTTTCTATAGGCAATAGACGTTTATCAAAACTTATTGAACATAAATTCTTAAGAGTAGAACAAAACTGGAGAGAGTATGAGTAATTCGTCAACTCGTCCTACAAATCTACGGCTCATTTAGGACGAATTGCAGAAAATAAAAATAAATGTGCAGTCGTCCTAAATGGGCCGTAAGCATGTAGGACGAGGTGATGGGTATAGAGTTTTGCTATCATTATTTTGACGAGCTTGGCTCCTACCGAAACGATTGGCTGGTACAGCAAAAGACAGAATTGTCTGGAAAAGCTAGACAGATTAGATATCATCATATTATAGTTTTTATTTAGGAAAACTTATTATTTTGACAAACGCAGCTCTCATCATCCATATAACATAAACATCAATAGGAGATTGTCAAATCTAATGCTACGGTATCCTCGAAGGGCTGCCGTCATGAAAATCTGAAGGCTCTCTTGCTTAAAAAACGTTCATATTCAAGTCGCAATCTGTCAAACTTGTCAAAAATGTTGGTAAATTGATAGTAATTTTGACAGATTGCGAATGAGATGCGAATGCGAAAGTTCTTAAAAATTACGGGAATTCCCCGCTGTAATGTGACAAAATCAAATGTCTACCTATTAGTGTTTTTTGTTGATTGTTAGCTTAAGTTGTGTCCCAATGCTGGGCAAAGGTCTCCCCTTTTTCCTTCCATATCTCTCTGTATTTGGACAGCTGTTAGCTGTTCATCGCTTGCTTCGGAAACCAAGATTTTAGTGAGCAATAGTTTAGTTTTTCTTACAATCCACAATTTAACAATTGCCAGGCTTCTAAAATTTCATTTTCTTACAACGAGCAACAACTTCGAACAAGCAAAAATTTCACAACACCTTAAAAATTAAGAAAAGTATAATTTAAATTAAAGACAGAGAAAATACTAGACACGTTTTATTTTAATGCTTTATGATCTGTTATAAGACTTTTGCCCTGCAGTGTAGGACAGCAAACTGCAGGCGTAGCATGAGCACCGTTTTGTCGACGGAAGAGTAGACAAAAATGACGTTTCCTGTAGACATTAGACAGAACGAGACGGCAGCAAAATAGAAAGAGTCAACTGCACTTTTTACGAAATTCACTCTTTTAAATAATTCGACTCAGAATTCTTTGTTTTATCATAGGATTTATTGGTTGTCAGTGTGATTTTGACAGTAAGGATAGAAAACTTTCTTCCGAAATAGTCTACATATAAAAAGACCTAGACAAAGATCGTTAGAAATGAAAGACAAAATGACAGATTGTAGAAAGATTTCTACGGTGGATGACAAAAATGAAGAAACGAACTGTCACTTTGTATAGAAAAAGCTATGTCTATTCTTCGTAGAGATAGAAAGCGCCATGCTACGCCTGCTGATGTGATTAAGATTGCATTTGTTATGATTAAAATTAATTATGAATATTTGATTAATAAATCATAAACGTTGTAACCACAATATAGTTACCGACAAAAGTATTAGTTAGTGACTTGACAACTATATTAGTAGGTATGTAGAACATTTAATAATGTTTTAAAGTCATTAATATATCACATTTATGAGCATGTTATTGCAGCACATACATGCACATTAGGGTACAGGATATGTAATGGACTGACAAGTACTCATTAGGTTTGGTAACTGACCTACAGGTAGTAATTCTGAATATAATTAATTAAACTTATTTTGTGCTGGAAAATAATAGTTCAAAAGGCAGTCAAACATTTATGAAAGGAATATCTCAAACAGGTGTGAAGTTGTTTTCACTTTCTATAGAGCTTTTAAAATTTAATATTACATTTATAAAAACATTTTATCAACAAATCAATCTATGAAATCTATAGTAAGATAATGATGAATAAATGATTAATTAATCTTTAATATTTACGTTTATTGCACTAAATGTCTTTGTTCGAATCTGTGGTAGAATTAAAAATCGAATTAGCAAGAGTGCTTTGCTAAACACGACAAAACAGATAACTAATTGAACAAAAATGGTTTACAAAAGACTAATTTATTAACTATCAGCAAAATTAATCCATTCATTTAAAAATCTAAATTGAAATACACTATAGTAAAGTTAAAATCAAAAGTTTCCACAAACAAAAACTCCGCGACGGAGAAGTAAAAGATAATCGAGAATCGACAAAAACTTTTAATAAACACAAATCAGCTGTTTAGGCTCACGATTCTTATTAGATTTCGTTGATCTGTCAGTTTGGTACTGTTTACTTTAGGAGAATGATTTTTATATGCATCGATTTGTTTTCCATAGAGCTTTTCAGGTACTCACCACCAAGAGTCGGTGATGGGCGCGAGCAGCAGCAAGCAGGCGGCGATGACAACAGGCCGCATAGCTCGACGGACATCACTGCCCCGACACCTCGGCTGTAACCATGTCTCGTCACCCGAAAAAACCACCCAAAAATACCCTTTACTCCAAAACTCGCCCCATTTCTATTCTCTAAACGACTCAATTTGTTTTTATGTTATTTTCTTGTGTAGAGAACGAAATGCGCTCGATTTTTCTAAACAGTTCCGAAATTTCGCGGCGTGTCGTGCGTGGATCCCTGTCGGTGGGAGATCGCGGCGCGGACTGACGCTCACCTGAGCCCACCCCGCCGCACGCGCACACCCAAACGATTTTCGCGCTATTTTGGCTAAGATTTTAGCAGATTAGGCTTCGCGTGATTAGAGATATGAAGGTGGGGATATGAATTTGTTATATTAACGATGCGTGTGGGCGAGCCACTAAATTATCTCTTCTACTGCATTAATTAAATTATGAACCTCTTAATAATCCAGTTTTACAGCTATTTATGCATTCAATGTTGGTTTAATGGCTTCGTAAATAGATTTTACAGTTGCATTGATAGATAAATACATAAATTTAAAAAGGAAGTGCATATTTTTCACAGCGGTGCACAGCTGTTTAACTTTCCATAGGGCAGCACTAATACGAACCAGGCATTGCCTGATTTCGAGTGATAGACAGTGAGAAGCGTTCGGAACACATTCTATAATTAGAATACACGTGCGAAACTCTAATTGTGTTAAACAAACAATCTCGTGTACCTACACCTGGCGATTCTGTGCGTCTTCTTAATATGACATTAATAAAATGTAACAAATTTTACCTACGTGGCTACGTGACATACATTTTGTACAACACGAAACATTGAATGTAAACTGGTATAATAAAGCGTACTTTGATGAGATAATAACACGTTATATTATTTGATGTGTTGCCCATATGAGGGTAATAATGGACGTTTGTATTCAGGCGAAACTTTAAAGTTTCCTCAACGAATGACGCCATTAGTAGTAGATCATCGAAAAGTTTACTCTAGAAAAACAATCGGAGCGTAATTTGCGCCTTTATTACACCATTAAAGTAAGAAGCGCACCTAATTATAAACAATTGTGTATTTATTACGGTACTCACATTTCGCATCGTGACGTTTTATTGACTTTACGATAAATTTAAGAGTGTTTTTACTGAGATTGTATTAAAAGCTATTAGCTAGCTTATTATTATATTTAAAAGCTGTAATAACGTTGTTTTTGATTAATTATTGACATTTTATTAAGTAATAATCAGGCTTACCTAAAGTAAGCTCATCTTTTGTGTTAATTTATTTCACAAAAAACGGTTATTTAGTAAAAATTGACGCTATTAAATAACTCTAAAACAAATGGTGCTCAAGCTTTAATAGTAAATTACACATTGTTCTCGACTGTACGTTGTGTCAGACGACGCGACGTTAGGTGGCTCATATCTCCTATTTCTATTATCCATAATACAAATCTCTTTCTCTAGAATATCATAAACTTAATCGGTTTCCCACAACCGGCTGCAGATCTTCAACTAAGAAATTTAAACAAAGTGAATATCAAAGCTGCTGACTGTTGGAGAAACCGTAAAAATATCGATCGCAAAACGAAAATATCCTTAAGTAAAACGAAAATGCGATGCTTTCGGCTACTTTGAAGTTTGGATACACCGACGTTTTGTGGAACTATTCCTTTGAAGCGTAGTTTTAAACTAAACACTTCACAATTCTAATAGACTTTGTTTGGGTAGCTAATTGCTTATAATATTCGCTTCCGTTCATCGACATTGTCAGAAACCGTTGCTCAACTTTTTTGGAACTGCTTGTGAAGGAAAACAAATGTCTAATCCATTGCTTCATAAGTTCCTAAGTTACGTTGTAGAGCAGATTTTTTTCGAACTTATGCTGTGGCGGTATCTACATCGCCACATGCGAACTACGCATCAAAGACCTGACGTCACACAAGAATCCTGACGTCACATAAATCCTGCATCGCGCAATTAAAGTTAACCGTGCAGTGGGCATGTATACGAGAACCCGAGATCAATCGTTGGGCAGTTGCCCGCCAGACACAACACCCGTCTGGTCGGAGGATCCTCCCTTTTCTATGGTAGATAAGTGAACTTTACACCCTGTTCCTCATACCCCTAAAAAGCTATGGATTTGGCATATTTTGTTTCAAACCGAGTCCAATTCTGGCCAATCGCAATACGATAAATACAGTTACGCAATGATGGTGCTGTTTTTGATGACATTCGCCAGATTGGTAAGTGGTAACCTACTTAGGACAATTTAGATGTTTTTCATCTTGGTAAATTAGAAACGTTCCAAGATGCAGTTGGGACATACTACTGCTGACGAGTCGAGTAGAGTTGGACTGCGGTTGGGATAGGGACTGGCTACTGTGACTCAGACTTTATGATGATATTACTGCATAAGCATAAGAATAATCAGCCTCTAATGTTCCCACTGCTGATACACAGGCCTCCTCTTTGTGAGACGGAGTGGGCCGCAATCCACCACGCGGCCCAGTGCGGGTTGGTAGATGTCACATGTCTTCGAATTTTTGGTTCGTTCTAAAGGTCAATTCTCTAGCATAAAAAACGTTCACGTTCAAGTCGCAATCTGTCAAACTTGCCAAAAATCTTGGTAAATTGATAGTAATTTTGACAGATTTTTCTGAACGTTCTTAAAAATTACGGGAATTGCCCCTCTGTTAAATCATCTCACCGTAAAAACTTAGGTGAAGTGAGCGTCAAGTGAACTGTCATTGTCATCAATATGCAATGACAGTTCACTCCAAGCTCACTTCACGTAAGTTTTCGCGGTGAGGTTTTTACAGAATAGCACAACAAGTGTCTAAGTTTTTGTAGTGAGACCCTTTTTGTATTTCATTTTAGCGAAGCATAGGAGATAGAATTTCTTAGATATGGATAATGTCGAGGTACCGCTCATCCATGGCGTCATGGTTATGTCCCATCGGATAGTAAGAAGGTAAGAAAGGGCCGTAAAACTAAACATTTTAGCGAAGTAGGAGTTTTTGTTACCAGGATCTTTGTAAAATATAATTTTATGAATATTATGTGCTATTGCTATACAGTTGAGGGATAATATTCAGCCTCTAGTCTACCTCATCGATAGATAAAGTGCCACAAACTGAGCTTTAGCACATTGTATTTAAACAGGGAGGAAGAACCGTAGACAAAATATATATTTTATGGACGTCTTCAGCATTTGTTACAAAAATCTTGTACCTAGTAGTTGAAAATACAGCTGTCATGATTGACAAATACAGTGTTCTTGGTAAGTAGCGAAAATAGAACAGAAAATACCTTAAAAAATATTATATTATATACGAGTATAAATGACTCGATGACGACTCGGACACAATATATTCGGACACAGTGTCCGAATTGACACTTTTCTGGAAATACTTTGAACGTAACTTTTCTGAACGTGAAAAACAAAAAATTAGATATAGAAAAGACATTTTCTGCTAAAATACTAACCTGTGTATGAAGATAATTATGAATAAGTTGAAAGAAACATACTAATTATTAACTAATTTAAAACACACACAACATATAATAAAGTATGTATACCCATGGTTTTCCAAAGTGAAAATTAATGGATTATTGAGTGTAGGCATTATCACGGCTGGGCATTAAATGAAAAAACTATACTTATCAAGAATTCAAGATAGATAGATAAAATAATAAGTAAAACGGCCTTAGAAAAGTTCGTTAAAACTATTTTTAATTTTGTAGAAAAAAAAGTTAAAGCTCCCGAAAATCTTGTAAGCATTTCCTTAACCAATCGTCAAAAACTATAATCCATTTCGTTACAAAACTGGATGGTTTAACACCGCACCACAAACCAACATAACGAAAATATTACACGACCACAAACTGTCATATTCGTCTAGGAACTTAATACCTGTTGCCCACGACTACGAATACGCCAATTATGTAAATAGTGGTCAATTATCACGACCATACTTGTGGCCAACGGTAGGCGTATGCCCCATAAATGTGTGTCTCAAACTTTTTCAATTGACACCTTTTTTGCTTTATAAATATTTGACATGTATCTGCTTAGGTCAAAGTGATCAATATGTATATTATGTAAAATTGTCTGTTTGATTAGCGTTATTTGGAGTCAAGTGAGACTAACTTTATTTGGGTTGTAACTGGTTTATTTTGTTCTGTATGTATTTAATTGTCAACAGACTATTCCAAAAATGCTGCATGATAGGTTCGCAAATAACTTACATAAAAAGTCCAAATCTTACCAATCAACAATGATTGACTAGTGATGTTAAACAGCAAACGTTGCCACACCTGCTGAGGTATCCACTGAGTCCTAACTCTTCCATAGCTTTGTGAGGCCAACAGCAAAACAATCGACGGGACAAATGTGTTGGTCCAAAATCATTTGATCCACCAACACGACTAAGGAGACACTTTTAGATAATTCTGCAGAAGTAGCATTCTTTTTCTTTCTTTTCGTGTGATTAGGTTAGGTTAGTCGACCTTTGGCGTTGCTGGGGGAGTACACCTCACTCCCCCCGGAGACTTGAGGAGGCCCGCAGGCGCGGGCCGGGGATCGTGGAAGGCGCACTAGTTCCCATGATCCCCGGTGCAAGTATGGGAAAGGAACACCGAGGTGGTTTTTAGTCAGTAAGAGTCTGAAAGACCCCTCCGTCCGCCCCAGGGCAGAGCACATCCATGAGGATTTTCCAGCCCGGAAAAAAAAAAAAAGGGTTAGTCAACCTTGACTAAAGAGACAAAAGACAAAATGACAGACAAACAATCGCAATCTGTCAGTTTGTCTATTCTTCCGTCGACAAAACCGTTTCTACGGTGGTCATGCTACGCGTGCTGGTGTCAGAGGTTTAAAGCCGCCCATGGGCCTCTGACTTGGCTTCACATGCCGTCGAGAAATTCTGTCCGGCTTGCCGGTTTCCTCACGATGTTTTCCTTCCCCGTTTTTGAAGCAAGTGATAATTATACAATACGCACATGAATCCGAAAAGTCAGAGGTGCGTGGCTTGGGTTCAAACTCAAGACAGTTGGCAGTCTGACGGTCGCACCACTAGGCTATCACTGCTAGTAGCATTTAATTATGCAATATTAAAATGGTTGAACATTGTACGATCGTTGCTGAAATAAGCAATCAAAGAAAAAATTGGTATAATCAACACGCTTGGCAGACGGATTGGTAATCTCAGTTTTATGTTATTACACATTGCAGCCAGAGATATTTAATTCAATAAACTCTCTCAAGTAAAACCTCTTACTTTTATCAGTTCAAAACCATAAACCAAATTGCAGTTTCACAAGCACAGAATTGCTCTACAGTGCATTAAAGTGATACATTGCACTGTCGGGGAAATAAACGGACCTTTCTCAAACTTTCTCTTTTAACATGATTCTCCCTGTTAACATGTTGAGTACCGCTGTCGTATCGCGTTAATAGCTATAGTAATTACTGTTGTTAGAAGCGTTTCGCTAATTCGCGTAGTATTTTAGCAGCAACAAGCTTGGTTGTGGAGTAAAAAAGTCAGATATTTACAAACTTGATTGAATTTTTTTGGGGTTCCGTAAAGATTATGATGAAAATAACGTAAAACAAAAATGTCTAAAGTGCCATTGAAAAGGGTACCTAAATACGTAGGTTCGGGCGAAGTTACGGGTGACTCATACCCCGTATCACCTCATCATCTGCCTAGCCTTTTCCCAACTACGTTGGGGTCGGCTTCCAGTCTAACCGGATGCAGCTGAATACCAGTATTTTACATGGAGCGACTGCCTATCTGACCTCCACAACCCAGTAACTGGGTAATACGATACCCCTTGGTTAGACTGGTTGTCAGACTTTCGTGCTTCTGACGACTCGTAACGACTGTCAAAGATCCACAAATGACAGCCGGGACCAAAGGCTTAACGTGCTTTCCGAGGCACGGACGAGTCTCGATATGTGAAAATGGTCACCCATCCACGGACCAACCCCGGCAAGCGTAGCTTAACCTGATGGATCAACCCGAGCGGCTGTATCACCTATACGGGTATAAGATTTATTTGGGGGACCTAAAAATGGATGACACCACGATTTGACAGTTTTACCTTATACCGATGTGTTTTTGCCCTTTGGAAGAAGTTTCGAATTACTTTTGGATGGGCTCGTGACTTCGCTGACGGACTTAGACAGTAGGTCCCTGGGTCAAGTCCATTTAGATTGCCGTCATCTTAAGAAGAAGAGAGAGTTCGCAATTACTTTGTAAAATACCTACGCTTGGTCCACTTTTTTTTTTGAGGGTTGGATATCATCGAATGATTTCTCCCCACCTGGGCGGAGCGGGGGGACGTGTCAGACTTTTACTGACTAAAACCCACCTATGTTCCTTCAGTTGCCTGTTGCCAAAGGTCCCGGTATCCCTTTCGGACTTTCCCCTGGCAGACGCTTGGTCCCCTGGGACATAATTATTCTGGTTAGAAGACTTAGTAATATCGTTTCATTCTTGCAGGGCACACTCTAGTCGAGGTTTCACCCGCGTGAGTTTCGATAGTGGGAATATCGGGATAAAAAGTATCCTATGTCCTATTCCAGGTCAGTTAATTATCGTAAAAGCCAGTAGCTAATAATATAGTGTAGTATAATTAGCTTTACATGTTGTAAAAGTGATAATATCTAAGGATTAAACATAGTATTGGAAGATGCTAAACTGTTGAAATAGAGGTAAACTTTATAAGCTGTAGCTACTAACAGATCAGGCAATTAAATATCTGCATTTACTGTGTTTTTTTTCTTATTTTTATTATAAATAATATATTTTTTTATTAGAATGAGAAATAATTCCTTTTAATTCAATAACAATTAATAGTTCAATATTTAAGTGGATTTAATATCTTAATAAGCCTTTTTGTGACTGACCAAACCTAGGGTTATTTACTACCAAATGAAGGGTGGCACTTTACTTAAAATTATAGAATTGTAAGGCACTCGGAGGAGGCCATGAGACCTGTGTGCTCATAAAATTAATTATAAACCTGATTACTTAGTACGGAACCCTAAAAACTGGGGGCTAAAAGTAGGTCTACAATTAGCCGCTAAACGCTGCAATTTTATGTACCTACCGCTGTAATTTGCAATTGCTTGTAAAGTATACAATTTTATACATTGACAAGGTACTTGTGACATTTATTTGTTACCTATAGATTATGATCTCCGTTAGATAAATATGCAAGATAGGTTACAAATGCAACAAACTAAGTTAATTATCGTAATCCTAAATATAATCTATTAATGCGAAAGTGAGTTTGTTTGTTACGCTTTTACGCTGAAACGGCTGAACATATTTGGATGAAATTTGGCACATGGGCAGGTCATGACCTAGGTTAGAACAAAGGATACTTTTATCCCGGTAGTAGGTATTTTTCCATGGGATAATTTCCGACTTCCACGCTGGTGAAGCCACGGTTATATACTACTAACAGAATATTACTAACATAATATTTAAAACTTGATTTAAATATTATGTTAGTTTAAAAGAGTGTCCGTGGAGTTTCTTGCCCGTTCTTCTCCATAGGTACCTACTACGCTTTGGAATGGGCAACTAGCTTCATCTTTCTGACTGACCGACCCCTTGACAATTCAAAAGTGCCTGTAAATGGTTTAATTGAAATAAATGCTTTGAGTTTGAGTTGAGTTTGAGTTTGATTATTTAGATTATGTACAAATTCCAAGTTTCTCATTCTTGAAAATGTGATCAAGTCACTGATTACCAGTAATTCTCATTTTAGCTACTGTAATAACTGGCTAAATAAAAACTTATTACAAAAAAAAAACAACCAAATTGAAAAAAATAAATAAAAAAGTGAAAAATAACTTTAATTTCGGAAGTCGGTGGCAACAAACGAAAATTGAAAAGCAAAGACACCGACTTCCGAAATTAAACTTAGTTTCACTTTTTTAGTTGTGGTACCTACCCCACACAAATTCGAATACCTGCTATGTAAATAACAGTGACGGAGTCAAATAAAATATCATCTACATAGACTAAGTGGGAAAAATACGTAATTGGTGTAAGCTAACTCAAAAACTACTCAAGCAAAGTTAATAAAATTTATAAGGGACCACCTCTGAAGCATGATCTACCAAACAAAAAAGAATCATCAAAATCGATTCATAATTTATTGGCGGAGTAATCGCGAAACATATACAAGAAAAAAAACATACAGACCTCCTTGAGAATTGAGAACCTCCTCCGTTTTAAAGAAGTCGGTTTAAAATAAGAACACCCAAATCACATAATGTTAACAAATTAAATAGACTCCCAAAAACCGGGTGTACACTATAGCTACCAAATACATGCCTACATCTATTTACTTTACTATGAGCATCTACAATCCAGAATAACCAATAGGAACTATGGTGTATTGGATATTTGGATTGATTGTAGTTACGTAGCCACGAACAAGCACCTATCATCCATTGAAAACATACTCCATAGTTCCTTAGGCAGCAAACACACGAGCGTATCGCTACGGTATTCACACAACAAGGGCCACTCGTCGTGGCATGGACTAGCCCTCTCGAAACACAAACATTTCAAGTGTGTACTTGACTTAAAACGATTCCGATGTCCCGTCTTCAGTAGACCAACTTGACGTATGCCTTGACTTAGAACAAGCTCATGTTTGGTTTGGTGAATTGTTTGATTGTACTCCCACGGTTATAAGTTGGTATTAGTTCTTCGTATGCTGGCCTTGCAGTGCAGTGATAGCGACCTCGACTTACGAGTTTTAGGTCGTGGGTTCGAGCCGTGCTAGGCGCAGTACTTAGTGTAATTTATTTCATCACCGTAGCTCTCAAAACGGTGAAGGAGAACAACGTAGTGGCAGGCGCGGTCGCAGCCCAAGATTTTGGGGGGGTCACCATTGATGCCGAGAAATATTTTTAGGGAAATGGTTACTTAATTGATAAGTACTCTAAAAACTTTTATTTTGTATATGCCCATCGGGGTCACTGTGGCTCAAGTACCTACAGTTTTTAGTTAGTAAAGCAAGTAAATCATTCAGTATCTCGACAGCTTGAATGATTTTGGGAGGGTTCATGACCCCCAGGACACCCCCCTCGGACCGCGCCTGGTGACTGCATGTCCTAGAACCAATAATTTGAAGACATGTGACACCTATCAACCCGCACTGGGCCCGCGTGGTGGATTACGGCTCATACCCTGTCATAGATAGGAGGCCTGTGTCCCAGCAGTAGGAATGTTATATGCTATGCTTAGCTTTATTATATATTATTGTAATTTTGTTATATAATATTGTACCTACTTATCCATTGCCAATAACATTCTAAAAGAGAGAAAAAATGTTCACTTAGACGAAAACGCACTTTGTCAGTAAAATTTTGTGGAATTTAAAAATGGACGTTTTTCAGCTGTACCTGCTAAAGACTGATACGACTTGCTATGTAATATATTGCTATGGATGGAACAGCACTATTAATTTCCACAATTTTCTGGCCAATTGAGATTTGATTTCCGTTAGCCAGTAGGTCTTGTGTTGCGAAAATGATGTAACATCTTTTTTATCACTACTAAAGCGAATGTTGTTCAACCAGAGGCCCTAGACAAAGTGACATTCTATCAGCGATAACGATGATGGAAAAGGCAAAAAATGTATGGGACTGACATAAGCTATCGAAAAGCTTATGTCAATCCTGTTGAAAGTCGTTGTAGACATACGAAATGCTTTCGAAGCGATTGTCACTTGTCTAGGCTTTCAGTACCCAACCCGTGAATCTATGAGCATTATAGATTAAGATATTTTTCTACGGGCCTGTGTCGCCTGAAATAAATGGTAATAAATAAATAAATAAATTATACTTCTCTACATTACCGTCTTTCTTTAATACAATTCTAAGGCCCCAAGTTGTTTAAGAACCTATAATTTTCCCTGTACAGCTGTGTGGGCTTCAATAAACTTGATCTGCCTACTTTATTAGACAAAAAATACATAATAATAAAACATAACATCCCGTTACTGCAAAATGCAGTCATAATTGCGAATTTTAACTACCCTACTTAGTTCAAGAATTAATAGACTAGACATACTAATAAAATTCGAGTAAAATATCAATAAAACTTCTATTTGTGGAACTCAGTGAAAATGCACCTATACATATTACGACTCTATAATACAGTAACATAATATCACGTCTGTATTCCCCGTAGGGTTAGGCAGAAATGCTAGGTGCATTTCTGCCTAAGTCTCTCTCTCGTACAATTTACAAACAAACACATTTCGCCACTCGCCAGGTATTTTTAAGTCCCATGTTGTAGGGGGCAAGCCTATTACCATCAACCGGACACGAATCCTGTATCCGGGCTGCTAAAGAGAAATTCCAGATGGAAAACCCCAATAATACTTTGCCTGACCCAGGAATCGAACCCAGAACCTCATGCTCATTAGTAGCGCTTGCGACATTTGGGACGAGTTGACGAATTGCCCCCACTGGGTAATTCGTCAACTCGTCCCAAATGTCTACGGCCCATCAAAATAAATGATATTATGAGCCGTAGGCATTTGGGACGAGTTGACGAATTGCACTAGACCAAATCAAATGTTTGAAAATGCAATACAATTTGTATTTTTATCGTTTTGACTAGTTCTGAAAAGGATCAACAAATTAAACTACTTCGAAAGAAGGCTTCTAAGGATGTTGCTGAACTCCTCTACTTATACGCCATGCAGATTTCCCATTGGTAATAGAAAGTACCCAGTCCCAACTACTGGGATTCAGTGGGCCTAAAACGGCCACGGCCAGCAATCTACACGAGCTTCAGCAAACATCCCTGAGGATCCCATAACAAGATAAGAAATATGTAAACGAATTGCGGATATAGCAACTACTTAATTTACAGTCGATTAATAATCGGAATTAATTCACCTGACGGGTCAGGTCATGTTTTTTTTACAAATTGAAATCAATTTAGGTGGTCTCGCCACAGCCAAAAGAACGATATAATGTTTTAGAATCTCAATTAAATACGGCTCACTCAACGAGAGATATCTAACAAATCAATTAAGTAATGCAAAGAATTCATTCACCTTTAGTGCTGTGATTGGGCTGGTAGTATTTTGGGAGTGTCGATATCGATGTCCTGCTGACATGCTGGTTTAGTTTTTCATTTCGATTGAGGTTAACCTTAGGTGCATGGTGCATGGTGCCTATTGGCAGTGGTCGTTGTTTGTAACAGTTTCAATAATGCACTTTATTTATGTACTGTGTAGGTGTACAGTCATAATTAAAAATAATAAAAGTAACAAGTACTATTATTAAATGTAACCGTTAAATCGATATTTGACATTATTCTTAGATAACTATTTTCATCATTTTTATGAATCAGTTAAACAATCAGAATAACAAACAATACCTATTTATGTACGACAGTCGTATATAAATATCCAGCCTCCAAGAGTTGAAATCAAACATAGCCATTTTTATTAGCGATCTAAACTACAAACATTAAATCATACATCCCAAGACCCTCATGAAATATTAACAACCAATACATCATTCACTAAAGAAAATTAAATAAATTATCGATAGCAAAAACTGCTACAAAAACAAGACGAACGCATCACTAATGTTATCGCGTCATCGATTAAAACATTTTGATTAGCTTTCAACTTACGACCAATGTCATAAGATACGATCTAAACGAAACGTCTTAAACGCCATTACGAACATTCTACAAACTGTCTTTACAGTATTGGATGAGTTTTAGAAATTAAATTCCATACATTAGACGCTTAATATGGTACTAGTAACACAAAGCGACGGAGCCACCCCAGTCAAGTGACTGTGCAGGAATGTCGATAGTGATCGGAGATTATAATGTCGATATGTCTTGCAATAGCAGTCACTCGACATCCCTATTGAAGTCAGTTTGACGATAATTTTAATGAATTGTGACTTATAATGACGCATGGAAAGGATCTTGTGTTGATAGCGTACTCGTAAAGGATAGAGTGTGGATATGATAGGTTTGTGACTACGTGGCTAATATAAAAAAAGTGCAAGAGTTATGAATTGGTTGAAGGTTTTTCTTACATTTGAAAAGCTTCTGTTTACCTAAGATGGCGTCTATCAATATTATGACATATTTACCTAGTTATCTGATTTTCTTCCAAGTTCTTTAGATTTGAAACTTAGGTCGAGCAGTGTTATTAAGTTTGTCCAACAGGAATGTCTCAGTAGCAGCCCGGTTTTGATTTGTAACCGGTTGAGGGCAATTAGCTGGCCCCCTATTACACGGGAGTTAAACATAACTGGTGAAATATGGGTGTGCTGTAAGTACAGTACCTACAACTCTGCCTAACGTTTCAGGGATTATGGGTATGATATTATATTACGACAGTCGCACTTTTCATTATGTTTGAAGCAAGTCTTTGAGTTTATCGACTACGCAATATGCTCGTGTGTGTTGGATCATTTAGCTCCCTTTAAATGGTTGAGCTGAATGGTGCTGATCCATGCGTCATGTTCGTGAACGGGCGCCGTCAGTTGTGACTGGTCATCTCTTAGCTGCCACGGCTTATTTAAATTTTTGATTTGTTTTTATGTTATAATTGCGGACACTTTTAACGTGCTTTCTACATTGTTCTCACATGTATAATTTCAACATAAATGATGTAACCAATATTTTGTAACAATATTTTGATTTAAAAGAGTGTCCGTGGAGTTTCTTGCCCGTTCTTCTCTATAGGTACCTACTACGCTTTGGAATGGGCAACTAGCTTCATATTTCTGACTGACCGACTCCTTGACAGTTCAAAAGTGCCTGTAAATGGTTTAATTGAAATAAATGCTTTGAGTTTGAGTTTGAGCTGAAAAACTACGAGTGAGAATAACGCATATTAAAAAATTATAAATCTCAAAGATAAACTCAACAGAACATTTTTAACAACAAGCCAATAAACTTAAAAGAGCATTCGTCAGAATCGTGTGAAAGCATCAACATAAAGGGAACAACCCACAAGCACATATACAAAATCATAAAAGGCCCTTTATAATAAAATAAGAAGTAGCATTTTTCACCTTAATGACCATTAACGTCCGATGGTGAAGGTTTTAAAAGTGAAAAACCTGAGTCAAATCAATTGTTCGCTGTGTTTCTACCAGCAGATTGTGGAAATAATTAGTGCCTCTTGAAAAATATTCATTTACAACGCGTGATAAATATTTACGAGTTATTGTTCTTTGATGGAGCGAAAGAATATTGGTGACCTGCTTTAATAAAATATCACTGAATATAATTATTTAAAACGATCAGCATTTCAGTTTATTTTTAGATATTCATCATAAGTTTTTATATACAATCTAACACTAAAATTATATAAATAAAAATTATTATACAAAGGAAGGGCTCAAACGATCAGCATTAATTATATTTTTCTGAGTTTTAGAAATCGCTGTGTTTTAGACACTCATGTCTGAACATATGGTTATAACTTGTAACTAAAGATCATTCATTTCCCTGCCCTTGTCCCAATTTATTTGGGGTCGGCGCAACTTTTCCCTTTCTTCCATACTTCTCTATTAGCCGTCCTCTCGGTAGTCTCTCCCTTTCTAGCCATATCATCTTTCACACAGTCCATCCATCGTTTCTTTGGTCTTCCCCTACTCTGTAGCCATCGACATTCATACCCAAAACTTTCCTCACAACATTTTCCTAATTCCTTCACATCACATGCCCATACCTTGACAACCGATTTCTGCACAACTTTTCAGTCACCGGTGCCACTTTCAGACATCCTCTTATGGTTATAACTAAAGATATTTTAAGGAAAATTGCTTGGAAGTCGAATAGTCGTGATGGACCTCGGTATGTGATAATAATTTATATCGCTTCCTATGAAACCTGCAGAGAAGAGGTTAAATAATTATTTGAAATTATGAGGAGGAGGACGAACAGACTGACACTTCAAATATTGCTCAAAACCTATAATAACTTTTCTACTGAAAAAAGTAGACAAGGACCAAAACTGTGCAGAGCTATTGCAAAAAATAAAAAAGCGTATTCAGAAAGTTGGTAAAGTTGCAGCGTCGCAAATAGCTGTCATATAGTTCACTGTTTTAATTAATTTGCCAATATGACTAAAACCAACCTCTTAAAGGGGTGATATTATACGTGCGAGCAAGTACGCGTACTTATGGCTCGGCGAGCTTACTCGCCCGTCTGTCATCGCCGCGAGCCGCGAGCCATGAGCCACGAGCCGCGAGCCGCGAGCCGCGAGCCACGAGCCGCGAGCCGCGAGGCGCGAGCCAATTTGACATTGAAATTTTGAGCAAGCTTCACGTGTGTCACCGACGCCGACGGCGAGCCGAGTAAGGTCGCGAACTTAAAGACCGCGTACTTTAAGTACGCACGTCTAGCACCCACTTTATACTAACAACTACAAGTGCATATGGCGCCAAACCATTATATATTTTCTTCTTTCTATTTTGCTTAACATTTTCCTGTAATTTCCTATTACTGTCTATCTGGGTAATATATTGGTGCAAACTAATATGTCTGACTCCGGCAACGACGGCGTTGATGCCTCGACATGCATCATGATGCAAATGCCCACACACCCATGTCCACACAAATCCAACATGGCCGACAACACACAATTTAATAGCGGAGTAACAAATGTTAACAGTAATTTCTTAATGACATAACATAATATTTTATTAGCCCCAGTTCTCGGTGTAATGAGTTAGTTAATTAGTCGTATTTACAAGCTTTTATTTAAACAATAGCGCTGATACGTTGCCGCCTTTATACGCCATTATTATAGTATTTTAAGTTGGTATAGTTGTAGTATACGTTACCTTCATTCTGTTATCAAGCAGGAATTTAAAAACTGGCCATTGGTACGGAACCCTTCGTGGGTGAGTCCGACTCGCACTTGGCCGGTTTTTTAGTATTTGTTGTTATAGCGGCAACAGAAATACATCATCTGTGACAACTGTCTAACTATCACGGTTCATGAGATACAGCCTGGTGACAGACGGACAGACAGATAGACAGCGGAGCCTTAGTAATAGGGTCCCGTTTTACCCTTTGGGTACGGAACCCTTAAAAACTGCTTATGTAAAAAATGCAGTAAGCATTTTAATCAATGGGAACATTAGATGTGACAGAAGAGTCTCTCCCCAAAAAAAATCTGCTATTCTCTACATGTATGTTCGCATAGCTCGTCAAAATGTAGGAAATAGCCGATTTATTTTCGTAATTTCTGGGTTGGTTCCATATTTAAGGTGTTCATAATGATTAGTAAAAATGACCCCATAAGATGATGCCCATGAATTAAATTTCACCCTGCATTTGAATGACCATTTCAACAATTTGCTTCCCCAGTATTAATCTTGAGAGCTTTTAATGCTGTTTAAAGGCAGATTCTGGAGATCACTTTTACAAGTAGCAATTCACAACTGTATCACAGTTTTCAATGCAAACTGCACTTTGATCCTTGGACCTTTGATATCAAAAAGTTTACCTGTTCCCGGGTTTTCCCTTACGGCCTATACATTACTTTGAATAGTTACATGATTCACTTTAATAATAAGCATTCAATTATCGTCTGAATCATTTCCTTCCCTTAATAGTTTATTAGGGGCCAATGACGAATATTCACAGAAAGACGGATCTTTTGAGTTTCTGAAGAATTTTTTGGACGTCCATAATGTATTTTCCGAGCGATCACAATTCGTTCTGGTCATAATTTAAGTAGTACGTGAATCAGAGGCCATGATTTTGTACTTAATTGTGTGACTAACTAAAGTAATAAATAATGGCAGCATGGAAAAGGATTCTACTACAAAAAACGAGATACCTAGAGAACAATGTAATAGATAACATCCATACACGTATACGTAGGCAGAAAGTACGGAACACTAGGTGCTGCACTAGGTACACACGGCTACACATCAAGCTATACATTTCCAGTTTATGATGATTTCGCATTGCATAGGATTTCCGTACAATGCGAGGTCAGCTTATACTCGTACTGGAAATGTATAGCTTGATGTGTAGCCGTGTGTACGATCCTTACATATTCCTTTTGCTTCGTTTACGTTAATACATCTGTGCCCTGTTTATCAAAACTTACAAGCCTTGTTAATACAAGGCAAAAATATAAGTACTTGTGAACTAAATAATGACATTTGGTAATCCAAATGTCATTATTTAGTTCACAAGTACTTATATTTTTACACTCGTGATTTGGTTTAGTAAAAATTTCTTTGTAAGTTACAACTTGTAGAAAATCATAGCAAATCCTGAGAGTGTCCGGTCCGGCGACTCTCTAGTCCGTCTTACAAGTGTTTAAATTCGATATTCTTTTTTAAAATGTGATCAAAAGAGATGGCCTGATGCCCGAGTCCCGGCAGTGACATTAAGGCTGATTATGGAGATGAGCTATGAATTTAACGAAAATTAACATTCTAGGTAAATTGTGAACGTGTAGACTTGTAACTTTTGATAAACAGGGCCCTGGTTGTACAGGCATGCCGGTGGCTTCAACTACCCACATGACCTTTCTGTAGAACATCACAAATAAGATCACTATAATAATATGTCCTTCTAGGGCGTCCCCCTCTCGGCGTTTCAGATATAACAGATTATTTTGCAACAAAACAGTGTTAAAAACTTGTTGAAGTTTTCCTAAAAGTAACGGAAACCAAATCTCGTACTGTGTGTGTTTGGTGACGGCTAGGCATTAAAGGAATTACCTTTTCCTGACTTCTAGGTGCTCATTGCATACCGCGATCTTGGTGTTCGCGATAGGCAATGAATAGCACCCACTTTTGCGGTGAACCACATTACGCTGTAACTAAACCAATAGGCTCGCTCCCTTTTACATGGGACTTAAACAAAACTGGCGAAATGTGGTTGGTAAAAATCAAAATCAAAAGTCATTTATTCAAACTAGGCTGAGAATCAGCACTTTTCAAACGTCAAAATTACTTAAGACAGTCCCCCAAAACGCCCACCCTTCACCAGGTAGTATAGGTACAACTCCACGGTAGGTACTATAGGTATTACAGGCGTGATGATATATTATGTTATACCTAATGACCGCCCGTTCTATGAATAATAAGATGTTCAGAAGTCGACAAATGATTTGACGATGACAGAAAAAATCCTTGACAAGAAACAATAAATTCTATTGAACACGTTACAGACCGATTCACACCTACATAGACGAGCAAAAAATTTAATTCCAAGAAATTAAAATTGGAGCACAAATCGAGACGCTGTCAATCATTTTGTCTCATTTCCGTCTAGCGATCTCGTCAATGAGTCACAAATACCATGACGAAATATAAAGGGGATACACTTAATTCACTTCATTCCCATGAAATGCTTACAGGCATATTTTTGCATGGGAATTTTAGCGCTTCGGAACGTAGCGATTCCCATGTCAACCTACCGCATCTGAATGGGAAGGAATGATCGGTATTTTAGAGTTTTTTATAAATTAAAAGTCGGAGGCGATGCACGATGGTTTGAGATATAAAAGTGGAAATTATTTTTGAGGTTTTTTGAGCGTAAAAATAACAAAAAATCGTAGATACAAAAAAAAAAATTGGGAATTAAGTAAAAATGTATTGGTAACATGAATCGCATCTAATAACATGAACGTCATTTTCATGACACTGAATACTGTTTGAATAGCAAAAGATTAACTAATAACTACAGGATACAAAAAGGAATCAGAAAAGCGAAAGAAAATCTATCTCAAAATGCTTGCACTGCCCGGGAATCGAACCCGGGTCGCAAGAATGGGAATCTTGCATGATACCACTACACCAGCAGTGCACGACCTTGACATGCGAAATAGTCCACCGGAATGCAAGCTAAGTAATGCGCACGAAATCTTTTCCGATTCGTGTTGAAATAAAAAAAAATATGAATTTTGCTAATTAGGTACACTGAGGTATGTTTTGAAGAACGCGAGGATACGTTAATTAAAGTATAGGTACTATACTTATTTAATAAAAATGCAATTAAAAATCTGACTGTACATTTTGACAACTATATCTCCAAGAACATTTTAGTTCCAATAATGAAAAAAAAAAAAAAGTTATGACACTTGGGTTCGTACCACCTTTTCTCACACTGTCGTCGCATGCCGAATTCGTCTCGCCCTAAGACTGGATCGTGTTTGCTCAATATTTTACTGGCATTAACATTTTAATTTATCTGCCCCTAACGTGACTTTATAGGATTAAAGGACAGCTTAGTGATAAATTCATAACTTTATTTGGATTTTAATTTTATTTGCCCTTTTGTTGTTTGTTTTAATGATTTAATTTGGCTTAGTTTGATGGCTGTATGGCCCACCCTGCGCGTAGAAGTTACAAAAAAATAAGCGTTTGCAAATCTTCTCAGTAAGACCATAATGATTTCAACATTCTTGAACTAAATTATCTAAATTTCTCACTCGAAAATTAACGCTTCAATCTCAACGAATTATTCAAAAAATGTATCTAAGATACCTACTCGAAAAAAAGTGGATTTACCTCAATATTCGGAGCATGCCACCTACTGCCCAACGCCGAAAGCAAACCGGACGCTTACATGTAAACACTCGGATCAGCGCGAGCGCAATAAAAACGCTGTAAAATTTTGATGTTTCTATTCAAGACCGCCGGTCCCTCACGCACGCGTTGAAAATCCTAGCTCCATCTCCCTCTGCGCCTGAGAATGGCTCAGATTATTATCAATGCACTTTACACAAAGCAGAAGACTCCGACTGAGGCTGACATTTATGCGATTTTGAAAGTAAATCGTGTAGGTTTAGTGCCTGATAAGTAGTACGTGAATGAGGTGTCAAGTGATAAAATTAATAAATGGAGCTAGATTTCATCGTTACTAGAACATGCCAGTAGAATTATAACAGAGCTCTTCAATGATACAACGAAGCATCACACAGATTTCAGACCATTTTGAAGATTCCCAAGCACTTTGATGTCGAAATCAATGAATTAAATTAGTCTAAATTGTATTCGAATAAACTTTCATTTTTATTTCCAGATAGGTATTGATGTATCTATTGGTGAACTACGTCGGTAAAGAACATAATAATATTCAATTGAAAACCTGTACATCTAAGAAAAGGAATGTGACTTATGTCGCTTTAGATTCAATTCTCTTTTATTACAAATCTCGAAAGATTGACTGAAAATCCAATCCCGTCTACAAAATAAACAGCTGTTAAATTCCCGCCGGGCACAAATCCAGACTCCGGGCTGTTACTGAGAAATTGCAGATGGAAAAACCCAATAGCACTTTGCAAAACCCGGGAATCGAAGTGCTTGCGACCACTAGACCAACGAGGCAGTTTCAGGACTTCAGTCAAAACTGGCTGAATGTGGCTACCCTCTGCCTATATCGGAGAATGAAAGCATAATATTATGCTAGTTAGGTTAGATAGGTTATGTTCCCGAGGTGGTGCTGCTTACGCGCGGCCCTCATAGACGTCGTGGGGGAGTCAAATATCTCCCTGCCCCCGCTTGACCAGACGGAGCCCGCAAAGGCGGGCCGTCACCAGTCGGAGGCTGCGTTGAAGAGTGCTAAAGTGTCCCTGTAGCCCCCAGTGCATGTGTGCGAAGTAACACGGGGTGGTTTTAGACAGTAGAAGTCTGACAGACCCCTCCGTTCGCCCCAGGGCGGAGGACATCCATGAGGATTTCCACCCCGTTAAAAAAAAGGTAGTATGTTAATAAGAGAAAATAAGTTTATATTCCCGCCCTCATTTCTCGAGAAAATCTTAATTATTTTCTACTCTTGCTACCTAGCGAGCGAACAGCGTAGCATTGCAAGCGCATCGAAGCGCACCCGACACAGAATGATGTTAAATAAATTAATTTTGGCTGCAAATTACTCGGCGCGGCCTTTAATCAAGAGGACCGCGTCATTTCTGACTGAGCTTCTACTGGAAGTTATGAGTATTTGGATATGTTAGTTTGAGATTAATAGATGGATCCTACTTTAATTTTGGGTCTAGTTTTGAAAATGATGTACGGATTACGAGGTCTGCCTATGATAGAATCAGGATTCTACCGTAACTTTTCGAAGGGTCCTCATCTGCCTAGCCTTTTCCCATCTATGTTGGGGTCGGCTTCCAACATTTAGAAGGGTCCTAAGGAAGATAATTAGAATAGATTGAGATTACTGAGTGATCTCATTGGGAATTCAATCAAGGAACAATCCACCTACCACCATCAGTAGTGGAAAAAATGTAAGGCTCAACAATATCTAAAAATATATGGCTATTCTCAAGACGAAGATGTGACCTTACTCAATTTATTAGTGCTATATAATTCCCATCCGCAAAAACCATTGTCCGATCAAAACAAACCCTAATAAACTGAACAATAGAGACCTCAATTTAATAACCTTATAATCACCATCTTGGCACTTGACCACATTTCACACATCTTCCCAAGACCCAAGTGCCTCATCCAAAGAACAAAGACTTATTGTCATCATGGTGACTGTAGGTAGGTTCCCCAGATCCTTATCTGATTACCAATTTCATCGGAATGCGATCGCAGCATCATCGATACAGTTCCCACCTTAATGGTGGGATATTAGCAAACCTATATTTACGGGAAACTAAAATAACGCCATGTTTTTTTGCAGAGATTAAGATATTTTTCGGGTGGTGAATAAATAGATGGGAGCCTTTTGGCCACTTACAGGATTTAGTCTTTATTCCAACTTTTTTATATACTTTTGGGCCGGCTTTTGGAGTCATGGGCCAAATCTATCATCATGTGAGTGAGAACACGTCGGTCGAGATCGAGGTAGACCCAGAAGAAGATGGCGAGACGAACTTGAAGCTTACAGACAGGATTGGTCCACGCTAGCTCAAACCAGTGTGGAAAGGAGAAACTGAGGTCTTTGCTCTACAGTGGGACAACACAGGCTAAAAATAAGGAATAGGGCTCCGGGAAAGTCCGAAAGGGATACCGGGACCTTGGCAACAGGCAACTGAAGGAACACGGGTAGGTTTTAGTCAGTAAAAGTCTGACACGCCCTTCCGCTCCGCCCAGAGCGGAAGAAGTCATTGGATGTTTTCCCACACTCAAAAAAAGGCTAAAAATAAATAAATAACCACATTATATACATTCCTACTTTTATTTTTTATTATGTTTCTATGATTATGCTTAGTTTGTGATCTTTCAGTGCGAGTCCCAATAAATACTTTTACCTCCTTTCTTTTAGTTTGGGAGTGAAAAGAAAGAAAGAAAAATTGTTTTACTAGTGAGTTAATGGTTCTAAAGGTTGCGAAGTTATGAGTAGTTAAACATAGTCAGAAACGGTACTGTTTCTTCATTTTCGTAAATAATATGTATTTTGGTCAGCAACTGGGTGCTGGTGGCTCATTTTACTGCCAGATCAAGGATAACATTCTGGCTTTTGCATTAACTATTTGGCTAAGATTAATGCTTTATTATAATAGTTGGTAGTAAAATCTCTTAACATAATAAACCAGTCTCAGGTGTGGTGTGGCTTGCAAGATCCTACGTCACAGGTTGACTGCCATTTTCTGTAACGTTTCCAAGAAAGAAATAATATACTTTTATTTTTGGGTTAGCCAATTATTGATGCGATAGTGAAAAAAATCCTAGAAAACTAGCGTTGTGCTCTAGCAGATATATCTTCCTCAATAGGCACTCAACTCTTTAACTTTTACATCCAGGCCAATGGACATCTATCTATATATTTATAAAAATAAATCCCCATTTCCCTTGGTGACACCATCACGCGTGAACGGCTAGACCGATTTCGCTAATTCTTTTTCTGTTGTGTTTGTTATTGTCAGGAGAAGGTTCTTATGAAAGAAAAAAATTATAAAATTGCGAGGAAAATAAGAAAATAGACAGGCCAACATCTGTCGGGTCAGCTATTAAGCAATATTTTCCAGGTTTACAATCAGTGACTGTAGTACCTCCATCTCCTATTCTTATAGACAGGTAAAGCAGTATTATTTTGCAGTGTTTTTTTTTTTGCAGTGTTTCTGCCTTCCCCCCATGGAAGTCGTGAGTTTATGAGTATTTTCTTAAATATAACTTCATCGTAGTTAAGAGATTAGAGCTACTAGTGCTATAAGATATGGTGGTTGGCGCTAGTTCATTTAAAACAATAAAGATAAAAATACAAAAATTATGTAGGTATAACCTCTGATGAACCATTTCCATGAAAATTAAACTTTTCCACATTGTAGACTGTTATCCAATCTGCTTCAGGTCCATAAGTGTACCAAGAACACATAAAATAGGATCATTACTAGTAACTCTGACTAATGACTCAGAATCAATCAGAAATCATGAGCGTCATTTTAAAGCATCGACTGTAGGATATGCTTTCAGTGTGGAATCGCATTATTAGTCATGTTCATCCGTGATATTAACTGCGTAAACGATTAGTCAGTAGGATGATTTTCATTAAATTGATGCAAGACTTTTTTTCATTGATAGAATTTGAATCGATTTCTATTACCTCCTGATCATCTAAACGACGTGAATGCGTAGAAACAAACTAAACTTTGAATATAGGAAAATGTGACTAAACTCGCGACAGTGTAAGAAGTCCGATTTAACAGTCTATAAAAATACCATAGCCTATAAAAATACTGGAAAAAAAAGCGGTTGCTTTAGAAATCAATGCTCGAGACATATCGTTTTATCATACTTAGGCCTTATTTTATCAAAGTCAGATAAAGTCAGTTCAGTCTTTTATCCGTGGAATCAAATTGTCATCTGACGGTTTTTGTATGGAAAAACTGTCAAAAATTCAAAATTTATTCGCAGGATATTATGCTCGGTATAAAAGTTTGGTGAAATTCGCCCTTAGAGAGTTTGTAATCCACGATTTACGTAAGTACTTTGCTTAAAACTGATTCTTGAGGCGATATGTTTTATACGAGTACGAAACGTCAAATCGGACTTCTTAGATAGTCGCGAGTGTAGTCTTCCAATAATTCAGTAGGCAGCCTACAACTTGTTCTTAGAAGCGTCTGCGTCTGTTATATTAGCTGAAGCCAAGGATGCAGTGTGTTTTTCACTGAATGAGTCCACACTGGTTTGATCATAGAACCTTGAGTCCGAACCGACCGTGTCTCTGACCAGTACGCGCAATAGGTCAAAGTACCGCGACGAGGTCCTGCAATGATCGAAGGACTAAAATTGTAGGGGTTTCCTACACTTAGGTTATGATATGATAACGGGGCGATTCTATTGGGATGATGCAATAAAACTGACCACCGTGAATGTTCGTTAAACACTGATTTATTGAAATACTAGCAGGGCCCCGCGGTTTCACCCGCATAAGTCCTGATCCCGTAGGAATATCGGGATAAAAATCCTATGTGTTAATCCAGTTTATAAACATGTGTGCCAAATTTCATCCAAATCTGTTTTCTAGTTTTTGCATGAAAGAGTAACAAGCACCCATCCATCCATTCCATCCATCCATCCATTCCATCCATCCATCCTCACAAACTTTGGCGTTTATAATATTAGTAGGATATTTTTACATTATTATTTGCACTATTAGGTACAAATGCTTTGTGTGCAGAATGCACAACGCGTAAGGCGCTAAAGTAATGTACGGTTCCGTACAGCAGCCTTGATCTTTATTTCCAGGAAAATTAGATATCTATAAAGTGTTTTCTCAACCTGCAATCAAACGGTATAGAATACTTGGTAACTATTGAGAAGGCCAAATGACTACATCTAAAATATACAGCAGCAACTAGTTAGATTAAAACATTCCATAAATAACTCATTCTGTTACTTGGAAGAACGGTTAATTGAAGTATAAGAACCACATCAAATTAACACACAATTGATATAATCAACACATTAAACACAATATATATAAAATCATTGCAAATATATACTTAGAACAGTGGTAGTCCAGTGGAAACGGACGCGACTTACTAGTGGCAGGTCGTACGTTCGAACTTTCCTTACTTTGTGTAAATTATTTCATCACCCTGCTCATGAAACGGTGAAGAAAGACATTGAGGAAACCGGCATTTCCTAGAACCAAAAAATCGAAGACATTTGACATCTACCACCGTGAACATCAACCATCTCGCGTGATTAGTTAGTAATTTTTTTTTTTTTTTTAATTTTTTAGGCACTTACTTTTTATTACTGTCTGTTTTTCCTGTGCGTGCGTTTCCCAAATTAAATAGTTTTCTTTCTTTCTTTTCTTTCCTTCTTTATTTTCTTTCCTTCTTTCTTGTCTTTCCTTCTTTCTTTTCTTTCCTTCTTTATTTTCTTTCCTGCTTTCTTTTCTTTCTTTCTATTCTTTCTCTGATGACCTCTCGTAGAGTGTCTCAGTAGTGGGAACGCTAAAGGCTGATTATGAAACAAATAATAACAAGCCTTTGAAAACCCATACATAATGCTAACAAACTTTAAAATAAAACAAAAACAAAAGTCCATTATGAGGAGCATGACTCAGCTAACTCCCACAATAATATAAAAATTACACAAGAAATTAATTATACAACAAACCGATATTACCCAATAATCGTAATGTTCATCGTCAAAATTATTGGTTACCCGTCTAGATTTAAAATATTTCTCACGGCGAGCGGATTGACATGATTATTAATAACGACTCAGAAGGAGGAGCGATTGACACGTTAATATACCGTACACAAATATACGAAGAAAGTTTGAAAGGGTAAAAATGGTATCTATTGCTTCAAGGGTAAGGGTCACAATGGTAGACTAGGGTAAGCTTGCGCAGCGGCTAAGCGATGGTTATCAGTAGACCACTCCATAAGATATCTTCGTCGTCTGCGCACTGACGTTTGAGACAAAGTGATTTTGACGCGCCGTATCGTGAAGTAATTATTTGCGTATCATTCTCTATAATTTTCAATTTTAGGGTTCAGCTCAACAAAAAATTAAATGGATCTGATGTGTTGATTAATTTTGACGTAATGCGTCAATAATAATTATGTAGTGGGTAATTTTGAAGCAATTTGATTCTCTAATAGCCTTGAATTATGAGAGAATTTATTACGTTAAGTGGTAACCAATCATGGTAACTCAATATTTATATAGGTACTTTATACAAATTGGTATACAAAGGTATCGAAATATAATAAATATTGCCACTTACTTTTATATGAAGCTGAATGACAATAACTGCTACTGTTGTGGTGTAACCAGGTACAGACGAGCGTTTGTCTAACCTTGGACTAACATGACTTTAATTTTAATTATTGATATGACTGCCTCTTTGGTCTAGTGGTCGCAAGCGAAATCGCTACTGCTGAGTTATGTCCTGGGTTCAATTCCCAGATTGGCCAAAGTGTTATTGGGCTTTTCCAACAGGAATTTCTCAGTAGCAGCCCCGAGGCTGGATTTGTGGCAATAGGCTCGCCCCCTATTACTAAGACTTCAACATAACTGGCGAATTGTAACAATACAGGCGTGATGTTATGTTAAATTTAGCCCTAAAAACATACTACAGCTGAATTACTACTAAAACAAGACACGTTCATCACTTATCTAATCTTCGACGAATATTTTTATATTGCACGCCTGAAAATAACTGATAGGTATTATCAACGACGTCGCATTATAGCACCTATGCGTCAGCCGGCTAGGGACGGCCCCGCCCCAACCACGCCCACCGCCCCCCGCACCCCGCACCCACGCATTTCCAGCTTTTTCAATTTCAAATTCCATAGTTTCGAAATTTGAAATTTCTCGACGCTAAACAATTCGCTGAGCGGAACCAGACTGCGAAACAATGCGTCTCGATGACTTTGCTGTTTTTATTTGTAGAAGATTTATTTTTTTAATTAAATTTTTCGTTTATTTTGATGTGCATTTTTTTTTTCGATTTTTTACTACAGAAAGATCACCAACCTGTATGCAGTTAAACTCCTTGCTGGAGTTAATGTTATTCCTGAAAGGTTTATCCTGGGATTCTTCAAGTCCATTCCAGGCACATAAATATGATTAGGAGCAGATGCATAGTAGGTGATAAAGTGGCAAAACGCGAACCTATATCAGAAAAAGATTTCAAAAAAACTTTCTTCAAACACGTCACGATTTCACAGAAATCATATCTAGTGGTACCTAAACGTACTAAGAACTGCACAATTACGAACAAACTGATTAGTCATTCAACCATTAAGTTTGTGTACCTATTCAATTGAAATGCTCTTCAATCTTCACTCCGTTATCTACTCAGGCATCAAACCGTGATCGTCGAGGAGTTTACTAAGAAATTGTAGATGTAGACTAAAATCTCTCAGTTGTTGAGTAAGGTTTTAAAATTTAATATTGACAGAAAATAGCATCGGTGACTGATCAGTTGTGTGGAAATCGGTTATTATGCCGTCATGGTATGGGCATGTGATGCATAAGAATCAGCACGCGTAGTATAGATAAGACAAGAATAATAGATAAAATGACAGATCCCCAATTACAATCTGTGAATTTGTCTATTCTTCCGTCGACAAACATAGTGGTCACGCTACGCGTGCAAGAACATGACGACGGGACAGTTTTAAGTATGAATGTGCTGTATGAGTAGGGGAAGACCAAAGAAACGATGGATGGCCTGTGTGAAAGATGATATGGCTAGAAAGGGAGTGACTACCGAGATGACGACTAATAGAGAAGTAGGAAAGAAGTCGACATGCTGCGCCGCCCACAAATAAAATGAGATAGAATTATGATGCTGATGGTACCAGGACCTTATATTACCATTTTTTTTGTTTTTTTAATATTTTTAACATATCTCGGGACCTTGAGGTCTGGGCCTTTGGAAGCCATGCGTGGGGCCGAAGCCAACTCGCAGAGTCCCCTTAGACAATTTTAAATGGAATGAGGCACCAACCGACGATTATCCCTGCATGCACTATACAAGGAAAACCCGCGGTTGGTGTAGGACTATTGCAGAACATGGAAACAAAACATATTGGGCTATGGGTTTGGGTGGCTATAGTGGACTGGTTATCTAGAACTATGGAAAAGCTATGTCCTCTGCCTGATCAATGTTATGGTGTACATGGATAAAATGGCAGAGGGTGACTTGCACACTCAATAATGGGCCCCCGAAAACAGTCGCTAGCACATAGTGACGTAGCGACAAGGGGGCAACACTTACTGAGGTGCTTGAGGAGTGGAGAGGTATTCCACGGCTTCAGAACAATCCCAGAGCCCGGAAGACGGTCAAGATCCCTACGAGCACTTACTGGAATACTTCCTTCCTCCGAGCACGTTTGCGTTTGCACGTTAGCCGGCCAATAAAGGCAAGAATGAGGTTGGAGTTCTGTTCCTCGTCAGTGTTCACTCTAGCCGGCTAATAAAGGCAAGCCAGAGGTGAGGAACAAGACTTCTCCCGGGAGGTAGGGTCCGTGGGGTCGCTACTGCCCAACAGCTCGCCACATGTTGTCCTGCGGGTTCCTGTATCACTCTTGGTCTGGCTCCTCACCCGACCTATTTCGGCAAAGTAAACTCTATCGGCACAGGCCGTAGAGATACGACGGTGGGAATATTATTATTGTTTATTGTTCAGTGTTCAACGAACTACTCCCTGTACAGATCGATTCAAACTTAATGGCGGCTCGGAAGTTAGCTTTTAGCTGCGCAGTACCCCACCCCTCACCCCCGCTGTCACATGAAATTGTTACTGCGCAGCGACTCGCCTCATGTTCCGAGCCGCCATTAAGTTTGAATCGAACTGTAGTCCTTGCTTCTTTCTACAGACATGGAATTAATATAGATCATTTTCTCACAAAATTTATTTTGTATATTCAAAAACGACATATCTAGCAACAGTCGACCGCACATCACTTCTGTGGCGGTGGTGTTACGATTCTATTTATATGCCCAGTTTGGTAATAAAAAATGCTACCAATTCGTAAGCAAAACGATTCGTTTTTGCTTATAGAAACCAAGCATTAACTGTCCAACCATTTGCACAATTACGTCAGCTTTGATAATTTATTGACTGACACGATGACCACAATCATACATAAGAATTGGATCCCATAGCGTAAGTACACCATACATAATCTATATAAATAAAAATAAATCCCTATTTCCCTTGGTCACACCATCACGCTAAATTGGCTGAACGGATTTGGATGAAATTTGGCACATGGGTAGACCATGACTTGGAGAAGGACATAGGCTACTTTTCATCCTGGTCCGCAGACGAATTCGCGGGCAACAGCTAGTATAATATAGATATTCGCATTTAATTTCCAACCTCTACGCCATCTTTTGTTTGCTACGCTTCGTAGCTCGTAGACCTCCGCAAATCCATCTCGAACGAAGGCCATCTAACACTAAGTTCATTGACTCAAATTAATGATCTATCCATTAGTACCAGTCTGTTCAAACAATTATAGACTGCAATAGGTGCACACACAATGGGCCAATGAATTGGGCCCTGACCACAATGGCTGGTAATTAAAGCACAGTCCAAATACTCTCATGTCTACGCGGACTGAACGCTGGTGGTCGCAACTGTAGGTAATATTAAACATAGATGGTTTATTCTAAACTGGGAAACATTTTTACCTACAATTCAATAGCTTCCTAGAGGAGCAAGGGATTCTATTTTCAAATAAAAATAAAAGTACTCTAACCCAACTAAGACAAAAATAGTCAATCAACTAAAAAGGTATAAACAAGACATCACAGATAGACAAATTAAAAATCCAGAGTCACACGTGTTAGGTTAAAAATATACAATGCTTTGAAATTGATCTGAGTCTTACCAAAGTAATATCGATCCTACAAGACATTGGCAGATCTAATATTCGTATCTGTCAACAATGCCTAGATTCTAGAAAAATAAAAGAAAGAAAATACATTTATATTGTACAGACTAAAAGGCACACAATACAACGTAACTACAAGTAAAAAGAAAAAAGGAAACGTGTACTTATAGTAAGACATTAACATGAAAGTGTGACTCACGGCTGCGGCAAATGGGCCCAGTTCAACCAAAATGCCTCATTAGAACGAATAGAGAAACCTTATCTATCTGTAAATATCTAGCTTAATCAGTAAGGGGTACCTATCTATAACTTATCATGTCATCTACCTAGCCTTTTCCCTACCAAGTTGGGGTCGGCTTCCAGTCTAACCGAATGCAGCTGAATACCAGTATTTTAAATGGAGCGACTGCCTATCTGACCCCCACAACCCAGTAACTAGGTAATACGATAACCCTTGATAAGACTGGTTGTCAGACTTTCGGGCTTCTGACAACTCGTAACGACTGTCAAAGTTACACAAATGACAGCCGGGACCAACGGCTTAACGTGCTTTCCGAGACACGGAGGAGTCTAGATATGTAAAGATGGTCACCCATCCATGGACCAACCCCGGCAAGCGTAGGTTAACCTGCTGGATCGACTCGTGCGGCTGTTATTACTTAGCCACGAGCTCCGACCTACCTACCTAACTATCTATAACTAAACTAGATAAATAAATAACCTTCTTCATATAACATAGGTGTAAACACCGTACCAATTAACTCTACTCAAATGAATTTAATTCAACCTACACAATAGTCATTAATAAATCACTCAGCCACAACCATTATTTGTCCAGTTGTTTACAATAAATAAATCACTGCATTAATTTGTCACATCTACAAATCAATTGTTACTATTCTATGGCATGACTGGCATTGCGCAGGCGTTCCCACAGCGAACGCCATCGCTCACCGGGCGAACTGATGAAATTAGATCGATTAACATGATAAATCTATCGATTGTAGAATCGATATAATCGATATGCGACTGACAAATTACGCTGTGTCCTGTCTGCACTCGGGTGCTGGTCTAACTTTAATTTAGTATTGTTTTGTCTAATATTAGTTAAGGTTTTTATGCAAGTTTTTTTACAAGGAAACTTATTTTTAACTATAAATTGTGTGATAGTACAATTATGTTGATGAATATATTTTAATTCGCCCCCTATTACGGGACTTAAACATAACTAGCGACATGTAGGTGAACTATAAGTACCTACACCTCTGCCTAATCCTTTGGGGAATGGAGGCATGATGTTGTGTTATGATTATTATTTTAGTGTACTCAAATCTTTATTTGTGTGCTGAAATAAAAGCTTGAAACAAAATGAATTCAAACATCTTCATCTCCTGTTTAATTTGAACTGTAGACTAAAGTCAAAGATTTTATTTCAAATAGGCACATTATAGGCACTTTTGAACGTCTAAAACAAAAACAAAGAAATAGAACTGATTCTAGTTGCCCCTTCCAAAAGGTAGTTTTCATATGGAGATTAAGAATGGGCAAGAAACTCCACCGTTACTCTTAAGTATATGCAAGCTTGACAGTTTTTATTATATTATTTTGTTCAATCAGTTGCAACATCTCACATTTGATTTGAGAGCTGTACTGATCAGTGCAGAGCTAATTACAGGTCTTATGGCCTGACCAAGATTATGTCTGGACTTTAAAAGAGACTGCGACTTCTGAAATTGTTTCGGTCTTTCTTCTCAGAGCAGTCAGATAGGAAACGCCGACCTCATCTAGCTTATTTTTGATATTTTTTAATATGACGTGTAAAAGTGATTCCAATATCCTATTTATAGAATAAACAATTTTATTTCATTTCATTTTAGTCTTTCATTTCAGGGAGTATTAGCATCAAACTCAAAAGGTTCTCTTCCTATAGTAAAACATTCAAAAGTCCTCATTAATCAGTAAACGAAACGATTAGTTTTATAGCACAGCATAGCCAATACACACATCTATACATATAATCACGCTGGCACGCTAGCTATGTGAGCAGGGGTAATGAATCAGAGACTGGCATTCGCTGTGCACTGACGAATAACTATCTAATTGACTCCGAGAAGGCCGTACATTTGATTATTTTTTACTTCGTTAGTAACCGGTTCCAATAACGACTCGTAATTCTTACCAATAAAATACAATAGGCGTAGATATATTTAGTAACCAATTCCGCGTAACTATTCCTCAAGAGTCATGTAAAAACCCAGATATCAACACTTGTTTCACCACTCAACGAGGCATCCCCGGGATAACGATTGACCAGTCGCGAACCCGAACACGCCTGAGGCCCTAGACAAAGTGAAATTCTATCAGCGATAAAGATGATGGAAAAGGCAAAAAATGTATGGGACTGACATAAGCTATCGAAAAGCTTATGTCAATCCTGTTGAAAGTCGTTGAAGAAATACGAATCGCTTTCGAAGCGATTGTCAATTGTCTAGCCCTCAGAATCAATTAACAATTTTTACCAATGTTAGTTATTAGTTGGTCAAACTGGGTTCGTAAAAAGACAGGTAGGTCAAACCTAGGAGTAATCTTCTATATATATAAAAGAAAGTCGTGTTTGTTACAACACTTATAACTCGAGAACGGCTGGACTGATTTTGATGATCTTTGATTTGTTGGATTTGTCTCCGCCCAGAATAGCAGAATAACAATAAAAAAATTGGAAAAATTCACGAAAAAAACAATATGAAGAAAATCGTTTTCTCATACATTCTGTATAGAATGGGTCTTTTGATAATATCTCGGTATATAGGTAGGTAGGGGTTGGTAGGGTTGGTAGGTAGGTAGGTAAGTAGGGTAAGTATGTAGAGTAGGTAGGTAGGGTAGGGTAGGGTAGGTAGGTAGGTAGGGTAGGTAGGGTAGGTAGGGTAGGTAGGGTAGGTAGGGTAGGTAGGGTAGGTAGGGTAGGTAGGGTAGGTAGGGTAGGTAGGGTAGGTAGGGTAGGTAGGGTAGGTAGGGTAGGTAGGGTAGGTAGGGTAGGTAGGGTAGGTAGGGTAGGTAGGGTAGGTAGGGTACGTAGGGTAGGTAGGGTAGGTAGGGTAGGTAGGGTAGGTAGGGTAGGTAGGGTAGGTAGGGTAGGTAGGGTAGGTAGGGTAGGTAGGGTAGGTAGGGTAGGTAGGGTAGGTAGGGTAGGTAGGGTAGGTAGGGTAGGTAGGGTAGGTAGGGTAGGTAGGGTAGGTAGGGTAGGTAGGGTAGGTAGGGTAGGTAGGGTAGGTAGGGTAGGTAGGGTAGGTAGGGTAGGTAGGGTAGGTAGGGTAGGTAGGGTAGGTAGGGTAGGTAGGGTAGGTAGGGTAGGTAGGGTAGGTAGGGTAGGTAGGGTAGGTAGGGTAGGTAGGGTAGGTAGGGTAGGTAGGGTAGGTAGGGTAGGTAGGGTAGGTAGGGTAGGTAGGGTAGGTAGGGTAGGTAGGGTAGGTAGGGTAGGTAGGGTAGGTAGGGTAGGTAGGGTAGGTAGGGTAGGTAGGGTAGGTAGGGTAGGTAGGGTAGGTAGGGTAGGTAGGGTAGGTAGGGTAGGTAGGGTAGGTAGGGTAGGTAGGGTAGGTAGGGTAGGTAGGGTAGGTAGGGTAGGTAGGGTAGGTAGGGTAGGTAGGGTAGGTAGGGTAGGTAGGGTAGGTAGGGTAGGTAGGGTAGGTAGGGTAGGTAGGGTAGGTAGGGTAGGTAGGGTAGGTAGGGTAGGTAGGGTAGGTAGGGTAGGTAGGGTAGGTAGGGTAGGTAGGGTAGGTAGGGTAGGTAGGGTAGGTAGGGTAGGTAGGGTAGGTAGGGTAGGTAGGGTAGGTAGGGTAGGTAGGGTAGGTAGGGTAGGTAGGGTAGGTAGGGTAGGTAGGGTAGGTAGGGTAGGTAGGGTAGGTAGGGTAGGTAGGGTAGGTAGGGTAGGTAGGGTAGGTAGGGTAGGTAGGGTAGGTAGGGTAGGTAGGGTAGGTAGGGTAGGTAGGGTAGGTAGGGTAGGTAGGGTAGGTAGGGTAGGTAGGGTAGGTAGGGTAGGTAGGGTAGGTAGGGTAGGTAGGGTAGGTAGGGTAGGTAGGGTAGGTAGGGTAGGTAGGGTAGGTAGGGTAGGTAGGGTAGGTAGGGTAGGTAGGGTAGGTAGGGTAGGTAGGGTAGGTAGGGTAGGTAGGGTAGGTAGGGTAGGTAGGGTAGGTAGGGTAGGTAGGGTAGGTAGGGTAGGTAGGGTAGGTAGGGTAGGTAGGGTAGGTAGGGTAGGTAGGGTAGGTAGGGTAGGTAGGGTAGGTAGGGTAGGTAGGGTAGGTAGGGTAGGTAGGGTAGGTAGGGTAGGTAGGGTAGGTAGGGTAGGTAGGGTAGGTAGGGTAGGTAGGTAGGTAGGGTAGGTAGGGTAGGTAGGGTAGGTAGGGTAGGTAGGGTAGGTAGGGTAGGTAGGTAGGTAGGATAGGTAGGTAGGGTAGGAAGGGTAGGTAGGTAGAGTAGGTAGGGTAGGTAGGTAGGTATATAGGTAGGTAGGGTAAGTATATAGGTAGGTAGGTAGGGTAGGTAGGGTAGGTAGGTAGGTAGGTAGGGTAAGTATATAGGTAGGTAGGTAGGGTAGGTAGGTAGGTAGGTAGGTAGGTAGGGCAGGTAGGTAGGTAGGGTAGGTAGGGTAGGTATGCCGTAGATAGCTACCCGTGCGAAGCCGGGGCGAGCAGCTAGTTCTTACTGATTTTAAGTGGTCAAACTGTGTCCGTAATTGTTGATTGTTTTTTGGGAAAATGTTAGACAACTTTGACAACACTTGAACTCCGAAGGCCCATTCTCGTACACAGAACGTTCACATTCAAGTCGCAATCTGTCAAACTTGTCAAAAATGTTGGTGAATTGTTAGTATTTTTGACAGATTGCGAATGAGATTTGAATGGGAACGTTCTTAAAAATACGGGAATTGTCCCCCTGGTGACAATACAAACGTCAGTTTTAAAATGAGTAACTAGCATCAATCTTCACCGCAGTTAATTATGTAAGTACTTGCGTTAAATTCGTTGTATTTACTTGTCAAACCTACCATCTACGTCACTTATTTTCATGACAATCGTCTTAGTATGCTAGACAGACAGATGCAAGTGGGATTCTGTAATGGTTCCGTTTCCCTGTTTTTTCGTAAATTATGGAACCAAGTAATGTTGAGTTGCCAAGAATCGAATTGAATGAATTGGAGAGGCCTATGTCTAGCAGTGGACTGCTGTCAGCTGATGACGATGGCACTCTAAAGCAGTCATACTCAAAGTGTGCTCCGCGGAGCCCTGGGGCTCCGCAAAACCTCTGTGGGGGCTCCGCGAGAATACTAGAAATAATGAGAAGATTCTTTTATTTTGGGGTTCCGCCACCAAAAAAGTTTGAGAGCCGCTGCCCTATAATAGCATTTGTGTTTGTTTTTGCTACATTTTCACGTCAGAAATCCTAATCCAAGTTGTAGCAAGTAAAAACGTGTCTTTCTGAAAAACACAGGTTGCGTTTCGTTATGAAAAAATAAACTATATTTTCCGTGCCCGCGCCACCACTCAAGCACACTCAAGTCCAATAGACGCGGCGCTAGTGTCTATGTCATTGCATCAAAATGCAGTAAAAAAAATGTAGTTCCCCAATTTTCCGCCGGACTTCAGCGGTGGCGCGGGCTTTAGCTTTAAAGTTATAAAAAATCCCATCTTTACTGTCACCAACAATTAAAGTCTTGTGTATGAATGGTAAATTGCTCCCTAGTTGTGGGAACGGAATTGAGAATGCCTCATCGTACGAAGGTGTATGAATAGGTTTATTTTGGTTTTGTGTATTATTGTAGTCACTATCACTACATCACTACATAATTATTATAAAACAAAGTCCGCCGCGTCTGTCTGTCTGTCTGTTCGCGATAAACTCAAAAACTACTAAACCGATTGTCATGCTGTTTTCACCAATGGATAGAGTGGTTCTCGAGGAAGGTTTTAGTATATAATAATAATAATTTGTCAAGCGGGCATCAGCTAGTAAAGTATTAAATGTAGGTTCGTCTAGTATCCGCAAGCGATACTGCTGGGCTTTAGGTCCTAGGTTCGACTCCCGGGTCGAGCAAAGTGTTATTACTGGGCTATTCCATCTGGAATTTCGCTTGTGCTCCTACCCCTTCGGAGAATATAGGCGTGATGTTATGTTATGTTATAAAATGAAATCAATTTGGTAGTAACTTATATAATATAATAATTATTATAAAACAAAGTCCGCCGCGTCTGTCTGTCTGTCTGTTCGCGATAAACTCAAAAACTACTAAACCGATTGTCATGCTGTTTTCACCAATGGATAGAGTGGTTCTCGAGGAAGGTTTTAGTATATAATAATAATAATTTGTCAAGCGGGCATCAGCTAGTAAAGTATTAAATGTAGGTTCGTCTAGTATCCGCAAGCGATACTGCTGGGCTTTAGGTCCTAGGTTCGACTCCCGGGTCGAGCAAAGTGTTATTACTGGGCTATTCCATCTGGAATTTCGCTTGTGCTCCTACCCCTTCGGAGAATATAGGCGTGATGTTATGTTATGTTATAAAATGAAATCAATTTGGTAGTAACTTATATAATAAGATTTGGTTGGTAAAAACGCTAGTTTGAAGACTAAAGAAAGAAAAAAATGAAAGAAAGAATAGCATTTATTTGGGCATAGTTTGTGAAACACAACACACACTACAAACAGCACCAAAGCAACACTACACACCATCAAACACACTACAGCCAATTGAAAGAAAATATTCTCTTCTTGGGAATATTATTCATAAATGTAGTGTCGTTTCTATACAAATATATTGGCCTGTCCTATTAAAATATATGAATAATTTAAATACATTTATCTTCATATAAATAATCAATAATTCAATAAACAAATTCAACTTCTTAAAGTTTATCACAACTATAACTAAGATACTTGAATGCAAATACAATTCAAACTAAAGATATTTTACAATCATTAATTTACTCTGAAACGTGTATAAATTAACGTATAATCAGCAAGAAGACAGAGTAATAAAAATATTTGTGTACTTGGTTCATACTTGGGAACACGGAGTATGAAACAATGAAGTGTCAAGATGATATTTCAGAAAACAAATTAAGCTGTACGCCGATCGGAATCAAGATAGACTTTAAATATCGCTCCGTGGAATTAATGCGCGCAATCGTCACAAAGTAGTGTCGTGGTCTTCGTTTTAAAATCTACTGAAAAACTGATTTGAAACAATGCAAAACGGTTCTGCCTAAAGCAGAAAAAGCTTTCTAGACTTTTGAGGGCGCTGCTGGCGCACTATCTAACTCGTCCAGCTGTGCTTATGGTTGAAGAGTTTGTCGTTGGACGACCACCATATTTGATATACGGCATAAGTAGTTTTATGTAGGATGTATCAGGAAAGATAAGCCAGAGTCGTCACGCAGAGGGTGTCAGAAGAAGGAAAGAGGCATAGGAAACGCTGGCGTGACGACTTAGATGCGTTAATGGGAGATTGTTAGAAGAAGGCAACACAGACATAAGGAAAAATGGAAGGCTATGGGGAAAACTGCCCAGCAATGGGACAAAGCAGGATTAAATAAACAAGTAGTTTTAAATGGCAACAGTTGCAGAGACGCTACATACGCAGATTTCGTTTTAAGTGCTAATTCTTTCCATGATTCCTCCATTTTGCATACTACTCCTGGTATTACTGGAGAATGTTTAGTGCCGTGTTTCAATTATCATTCAAGCTGGCTAGGGAGAGTGTTTAGAATGCTAATGGAAGGAAATCGATGGGAGAGATACTAGGTGCTAGAGATTATGTGCAGACAGAGCACGAGATAGGCAAAAATCTGCAGAAGAATCAGGTAATTGCTTCGAAGAGATTTGAAAAAGAAATGATCATGCAAATAGAACGGGTATATTGATAACTAACAAATTGAATACTCTTATAGGTGTCAGGCAAAAAAATGAAGTGTAGGCATTTAAAAGCACCCACATTAAAGAACGACATATATTGTCTTTTAAAAAGTCATTTAACAATGTTTAAATAGCTTCCGTGTAATTAATACCTACAATCAAGATACACTTTTTCCCACTACTCTCTTAATCTTTCCCACTTATTTGTATTTATTTGTGAGAAACAACGCGTCTGCACAAATTACCAACAGAATAATCTACACGATCGCAATGCGTGTAGGGCAGCCGGGGCAGTTTATCAAGATGGCTAAATGCTCGCAATTAGTTCATGTGAAATGTCGCATAAGCATGCTAACGAGATCCCGCCTCAAGCCGTACGCACGGCTGGCTTGCCGGACGTACGCCCGGTCCGATCGCCTGGCTATCGGAGATAGGCGGGCTGTGATTTTGCGTTTAATTAGTCGCAGGTTTTAAGTGTTTTTGGACATTAGTGAGCTATTAAGACTTACTAATATTTGATCCTTTAAGTACTAGAAATTAAGACACTTTTAGTTTTTCACAATAAGACTAACTTTTTTCGGTTAAAAAGAACTTCGGCACCTCAACACAATATTCCGATAATCATCATAATTTTTTGACAAAACTATACCTTTCTAAAAATACTTCATAATTACGTATTGCAATGACTAACCACCCAAATCTGAAAGGTTTCACCTACCAAAATTTACACTATTAAAACACACAAACACACACATTACATTTTATTATTTTATAACCTTACATATAAAATAAAGTCTTCCACCGCGCCTGTCTGTCGTCTTTTTCGCGATAAACTCAAAAACTACTACACCGATTTTCATGCTGTTTTCACCAATGGATAGAGTGGTTCTCGAGGAAGGTTTTGGTGTATAATAACCTACATCCACGCGGGCGAAGCCGCCGGCATCAACTATTAATTTATATCTAATCTAACTATCTAATCTCATCTAACTAATATTACGAGTATAAACGCGAAAGTTTGTAAGTATGGATGGATGGATGGATGTTTGTTACTCTTTCACGCAAAAACTACTGAACCGATTTGGATGAAATTTGGCACACATATAGTTTATAACCTGGATTAACACACATGATACTTTTTATCCTGATATTCCCACGGAATCGAGACATATGCGAGTGAAACCGCGTGGCGCTACTAGTAATAACATAAATTGCGTTTTTCTTGTCGCAACATCTGTCGCGCCAACCCTAACGTATGCAAGGAGCCTAAAATATCGCGTTCGACCCTCTGGTGATTTATAGCCCTTTTATATAGCCCCCTAAAGTTATCTAATTGAGTCTGTGAAGCGTCTCTACAATCTTTAGTTAAAAATAATTAGCATAGTTTATATGAATATCCTTTGATGAATACAAACATGTGTAAATTTAAAAGTATTCGTGTTTATTTTTACTGCAGGTTAGCTATGGAAGGCGTGGAGATGGTCTTCCTGTCGTAAAAGGCGAAAGCCTTTGAGGCTTTGAGTTATTTTATCTGAAGAATAGTTGGATTGAAAAGGCGATATTGACCATTAATGTTTTCTAAACCTAGGCACATATGGAAGTTCAATTAAAAGTGCATTGTAATTAAACAATGGTTATTATGGGGTGTTAGTGTCAGAAAGAATAGAGTTATGAAAATGATATTTTAGCAATTTGGTACAAAATCAAGTCATCATCTGCCTAGTCTTTTCCCAAGTATGTTGGGGCCGCCTTCCATTCTAACCGGATGCAGCTGAATACCAGTATTTTACATGGAGTTCTGACCTCCAAAGCCCAGTTACTGGGCAACACGATACCCCATGGTAAGACTGGTTGTCAGACTTTCGGGCTTCTGATTGGTAACAACTGTCAAAGATCTACAAATGACAGCTCCTGTCTATGTGATCTCCACAACCCAGTAACTGGGTAACACGACACCCCTTGGTAAGACTGCTTTCCGAGGCACCAACTGCGGCAAACGTAGCTTAACCTGGTCAATCACCTCGTGGGGCTACAAAATAAACAGCTGTTCCATACATTTATAGCAGTGGTAGCCCAGTGGTAACGGCCGCGACTTACGAGTTATAGGTCGTAGGTCCAAACCCTGACAGGCGCTTTACTTTGTGTTAATAATTTCATCACCACTGCTCTCAAAACGGTGAAAGAAAATATCGCGAGGAAACCGGCATGTCCTAGAACCAAAAAATTCGAAGTAGATGTAGTCATGTTACATCTGGTAAATGTACCATGACTTCGAATTTTTTGTTTCCTTACCCGCACTGGGCTCGGGTGGTGGGTTAAAAAGCCCACTCCCTCTCGAAGAGAGGAGGCCTGTGTCCCAACAGTGGGAACATTATAGGCGATTATGTTATGCCATACATTTAAGTCGAGTAGATATTTAAATATTGCATGGGACCAGTTCATAATTTTTTCGTGATATCGATGGTGGCTCATGGAGAAAGTTGTTCGGTTTGATGGCACCTATCTGGCAGGTACGTGCTGTAGAAAGATATTATTTCCTTCTTTCTTAAATGTCTATAAATTAATACACTCACATAACCGCAAATATAAAAGATTTTTTGCTGTCATAATGGGTAATTTCAAAATGTGGCTGGCAACACCACACGCCGCGTACATTTCCCAGCCAATATTGCGGTGCCGCGATCGGTTCGCGGGGTAATTGATAATAACAGAAAATGATGCATGACAGTAGCTGCAGGCGATGTGTTGTATGTAACACTTAATCGCTTGTAAGTGCGGATATGTGTTGCTAGATTTAAAAAAGATTAAAATATTTGAGTTTTATCCTAAATTTTTGGACGAGCTCAGAAATGTGCTCAATTTCATTTTCAACAATATGGAAGTCAAGTTATGTGTAGTAACTTTGACAAGTTTAAAACAACAATAATGAGATATTATTCGTTTACGTTCCCTCTAACATTTTCAATATTGGCAACCCCACAATATCCGCGGTAACCTACCCGCCACGTAATCGTCTCTGGATATTTATTTAAATTATGAGTGTTTACGTTCTAATGACGGCCCAGAGCCGGCAATTGCCGACAATGAGGCGTGCCACCTCATACATTATTAGATACCTAGGCATGTGGAAATCCCAGCTTTGTAACACAGGAGTAGATACGCGACAGAGACCAAACCCCATATACTGATCTACGTTGAGAACTTAGGCTACTACATGGTAACACCACAGTGTATCTACTACTTACAGTAGGACAACTCTCATACCTTGATAGGTCTTAAAAAATGAGTAGAACGTTGTATATGGACCATATGGACAGAAGTCATGGAAATTACACAAATGAAGAATCTTTCGTGGGTATATTGATAGGCACTGTCTCGGATCTCATTTAACCCAGAAAGCGAAAGTCAGCGCAATATAAGCTCTGCTCGACCAAAACCTCCGCGTTAACTGACAAAAAAGAGAAAGTTTAATGGTGTGGTGTGTATGCTGTGTATGTGGTGTGGCGGTTAGAGAGGACTATGTCCAGCATTGACCTGAGGGACTGATAATGATGAAGGAGTACGTCAGGCAGTCAATCTGGTCAATCTTGTAAATTTTATGTGCTGAAGGTAATGCTGATTTTTTGAAGCTATGTCTCTTTTGTAAACTTACTCTTGTCATTTCCTATACTGCGTAGGGTAAACGTGCTAGTTATGTGCTTGATGGTTTGATGTTAAAATTAGGTGCTGTACTAGGTGTAAACACTACCTTAGGTAGAACGTTTCAAATAAATTTGCAACGGTGCCTTGTAGAGATATTCTATGATTAACTGCAAAAATTATACATGTATAATGCCCTTCGCAAGAATTTTCTTTGCGTTTTTCCTCTAAAGATTTTTCTTGAAATAATTGCTTTTACAACAGCTACAAGCGAGGACTGTTACTGTAAAGGTGCTCCCTGATCTGGAGCATTTGCCTGTAATGTGACCTATTCCCGCGACCTAACCGTGCTACTTCTACCTATTTAATTATATGTATTAACCTATCCTGCTGGCTTCAATCTCTCTTCACTACCTCGCAGTTGACAGCCTGTGCAGTCTACTACCAAAACATTACAGGTGAATGCTCCCAGTGAGGGAGCGTCTACGGCTGAGCGTTTAAGGCTACACCGTAAATCAAATATTACTAGCGATCTTTGATTTCTTTGTGATAGGAACAACATTACTGTAATTACGTAATCGGCTACATCAACATATCAGCGAAATTGAAGCGAATTTATTAGAAAATTTCTCACTTGCACGACTAGTTCAATAGTGCTACTAAATATCCGTGTGTTGCTAATTCGTTGTGTAGCATGTGTACTGTAGCCACGTCATCGCCGAATAATACGCCGGATTTTCGCTTATAATGTAGCCATAAAATGTTTATCTCGTTTCGGTCTTCTCGTTGCATCGCAAATCGCTGCCTACTGTAGCCTCAGCCTTAGGCTTGAATTCCTTTTACGCGGATTTCGGTCGCGTACGGTCGGTAGCGTACGCGTAGCAACGTAGTGCGCGCCGCGGACGTCAGCGTCGCAGTATGGTGCTATATAGAACACAATGTATATACGCACGCGCGACCGACGTATGCGACCGACATCAGCGTAAGAGGAATTCAAACCTTAATATATTTACTGGGAACTGCACAGTTTTTTCTCCTAAGCACTTCAACATTTTTTCGTCGATCGATAGCCAATGTTTTTACTTATTTACCAACCAGAATACAATTTAATAAACTGCAATCAGTCACAGTTTATAACTGAATGAAATAAATATAAATATTGGAGTTTAACAGTCCGACAGTAGATCTGTTAATAAAACTAAACCTGAGTTATTTCAGGTTGCAATTAGACTAAATTGTTATTCTCAATTGAATTAAGACTAACAAATGTTCTAGTCTAGATATAGAGTTGCGTCATCTAGGTGTACTGAATATACTATTGTTTCGAACTGGTTCTCTCGTTTTAAAGATTTTTTTATATAACCTGAGACTGCTGATAACAGACAGTTAAGGTTCTTTTTCGCTGTTTGTGGTACCTACTTACAAAGCTGGTGTTTCAGGAACGTTTTAATCAAACATTTTATTCGTTTGTTGAACAGCATCAATGTCCCTACACTTCTTGGATCATTTTATAAGTATATATATCAACCGCACGGTTAGTTAAAATCATAAGGTAGATACCAAGAATTCTACAATTATACATACAGACATACACAATAAAATGCCATCAATATACACTTTTATAATAACGATGTCAGAAAGAAGCCACCAATACTACAAAATTAAATGTTTGAGCCAAGTCCCAGTAGAAGTGGCGACGCGTGGCTCTGAGATCAAAGCTAGAATTAACATATACCCTGACTTCGCATAAAGTAACATCAAAATAGCTAGGCTGGCGGCAGATGTTTTAGTTGAAAAACTAGGATGTTCTCTGCTTGGATGTAGAGCGTTACGGTTCAAATAAGTCATTTTTATCTAGTCATGATAGTGGTGGTTTTGTTATTTCAAATAATCTGATTTTCACCAACGTCTAATTCATCGAAAATCATATATTTTGTTCAAAGCGATTTGGTCAGCATTAGATTAAGAGTTGATAGTGAGTGTTCCCAGATACATATGAATTTAATAATACTTTTTTTTTTCTTTTTTTTTTCACGCAGTAATATCGCAATGCACATAAGTGCTCCGCCAATTCCGAATAAAAAATGCCGCATACAATTAGTTCCACCCAACAATAAAGCAAAAATACTATTATCAAATATTTTGTATTCATGATACCCTAGTAATAATGCCATGACATGACCCTCTATCATCATTGACATAGAGAAGTCTATTAAATACTATCAAGACATTGTTTTCTACATAAAAAATTTACCATACTCAACCAAATCAAAAATCCCAGCATAACAACGAGATCGTGTATGATTTTTTTACACTATGGCTGTTTGAATAAACCATTACCATATTTTTGTACGTTGATGAAATCAGATTTAAAGCTTTATATAGTTCAAATAAGGTTCATAGTGACTGTAATTATAAAATTGTTGGTAATTGATTGTTATTACGCACGCGACAAAACCGCCCTAACTAAGGGGTTGTCGTCGCCCTCAAGTTAAGGGTTGTTGTGACCCACGATTATCGCAACCCTCTCGATTATTCAACAATTTGTCATTCATGCTAGTTCGGCCGCTGGACTCGTTGTGGTGACGTCATATTTTAATGAATTGTGGACTTCTTAAGTATAGCAATTACAGCGAAAACCCTGGAATAATTAATTGTGTCACTTTAAAAATCAAAGCAAGTAATTACTTGTGATGTGACCATGTGAAGTTAAAATTCTTGAAATTAATGACTGGATTATAAAAAAACTGTGATGAAACAGTGCGCCGCTACATGATGTCCCTACAAAGCATTTAATAGGTTGGTATGTAAATTGGTATAAAACTGTAAAATTATGTAATAATAACTTATGGAAGGTTCTAAATATTCATATTGTTAATTGTTTCATCTTTACAACATTTTTAGTTGAGTCTATGTTACTCATTTGGCTTCAAGAACATCTAATAACTTTACGCAATGGAAAATCAATATAAAAAAATCCAAAAAACCAATAACAACGGGATATTGTTTCCCACAGTCGGGATGACGCGTGGGGCGGCATTTTATACGCAGGGATTGCGTCCAGTGGGCCACTGTCAAACGAGAGCTCACTGTGTTCACACGGCCGTCCATAACACATAAAAATCATCTGTTCCGTGCCGAAATATAGGAAATAATCGCGTAAACGAGGATAATGACGCGAGTAGGTGGGGCCGTTCCGAAGACGCCCCTCTAGCTTTTTTTTTCTCGACGTCTGGGCGGCGCGAAGAGAACGCCTCGCGTCCCACGCGCCGAACGCACCGACATGCGCGACCGAACACGCTCGCTATACAAACCGACGGCAACGCGCCGACGGTACACCGACTAAAAACATAAACAAACAATAAAATGCGAATAAAAAACACGCGACAAACATACACGAAATACAAGAAACGGCGCGAAAACCGTTAGTTGGATCCACATTTAAATATCAAAGAATCACATTTAAATCGTTCTAAAACCCACGTTCTAAATTCAAGTTTGGAGCGAACAATAAGATTTGGACCTGTTTCCGAAGATGTTTTGACGTTCAGTGACAGAAACCAGTGCGTTGTGTCAATTTTCGCGGTAAAAGTGACAAGTTGAAACGATGAGCCCGCGAAAAGAGGACCTAGTGTTGCCAACATGAAAAAACTGCGTGTTTTTATTGGAAATAACAGAATGCTAAGGACAGTTCATGCAGCAATACTTTTCTTATTGGTATTTTTGTTGAATATTGCGAGGTAAGTAATTGGTTGAAACTTAATATTTTTAAATTTTTCCTTGACTTAATTAAATATAGGCGATATAGAAAAATGTTGCTAATAATAATATTCCAACAAAATGCAATGATAATGATATTAATGAAGCACAACCATATTCAAAGACGAGCACGATAGCTCATTAAAAATCGTGGGGTAATAAAACGGCACAATAGCCACACACATGAACAAAGAAAATAAGCCAACAAGCTTCAAACAAATAGGGGCGCAATGAATACCAAACTAAAACATCACGACACCTAATCATGCAAAACGGTCCTAAGTAGACAACACGGGGACTAATGAATAATGATCTGCGTCGCGTAATGTATGGTAATAAATGTAAATTTAAAAGGTGACAATCATTTTGTCGGCCCACCCAATAGTGCCGAGATTTACGTAGTATGTAAATGCGTCGATATGCCACTGCACGCGGTCGCATAATCGTAGCCATCGTAGGGCTGTTTGCTCCGTGATTGATATTCAGACCCGCGGAATTAGTTGAGACTGGATGAGCTCCATTTAATTTTATTGGTGTAAACTGGTTTTTGTATCGATTTTAGTTAATCGAATATTTATAATTTGATCATTGAACGTTGCATTTTCATTAAAAATAAAGTCTTTTATGTCAATAAATAAGCCATTTACAGAAACATCAACTTATATTACTTTGTTTTCATCTTATCTCCACAAAGCATCTTTAAGCGAAGATGCTTTGTGGAGACAAGTGTGCCAAGCGGCAATAAAATTAGATTTTAAGCTTAAGGTCGATTCTCTCTAGTCTTCATTATTTCTCATGCCATTAGGTTCCAGTAGGTTAAATACTTGCTACCTTCGTACACTCTCCTTTGACACTCTTTAATAAATTTCCAAGACAGATCACTTAAAACCCGGACACCGTTCGAATTTCGAATTGGATTGAAAGGTCAACAACCAATTACGTTCAATTAGTGCCGGGGCTATGAAACCGCAAACAGGTGATACACAGATATACACAGTTCTCGTTTTTTGTTTCATTGCCAGCATTGAAAATTTAATGGCTCCACGCCCGTTTATATTCCAACCATACATTCTAGTTCAATCCGATTTTATTCACAGAAAATCGTTTCACACACTCAAACTTGCTAATTTAGACGAAACTTCGTCAAAATGTGTTTTATTGACCGTTATAAAAGGTGCGAAAATCTTACTAGCATGCAATTAGAACACTTTTATCTGTTCAAATATCATAGATAGAGAAAATATGTTTGAATTCCGAACGGTCGATCCGATTTCGAATATTCATGGCTGGTTTTGAATTTCATGGTCTTTGGGGAACATGTGAATTTTTAGCTTTAAAAGCATTGCCGTATCGAAGCATTTTATGCTGGCATGGTTTTTTGATTTCCTCGCCTCATAAAATAACCAACAAGTAACTTTTTATCAGTCCATTTTTTTCGAATATCAAAGTTCAAAGTACAATTAGTAGCGATTTTGGATGGAAATCAAAATTTATTACATTTCTAGACGTCAATTTATTGCAGTTATTTTCAAAGTATTGCAAACATAATTTACAAGACTAGACAATACATTTTATGATTGTTGCCATAAGTCAAATTCAAAATATTGCTGCAAAGAGGTTATAACTAGTTCTCTTTATAATTCGTTTTATCTTAATAACTAGCCATATCGATAAATATAAAATAACAGTTACAATTTTTTGATGTTAATAGTTTTCTCAAATATAAAATATTTCTTTATTTATAGGCTGTCGTAAATCAGTCACATTTTTGGCACTTGGAGTGATCTTTCTACTAGTTAAAGCCACTCCTTATTCTCAGCTTAATGCAAAGCTTAGCATTATGTTAAAGTTTATTTAAGCTGGTTTTTAATCCTATCAAATAAGTGTTAAGCCGTTGGTCCCGGCTGTCATTCGTGGATCTTTGATAGTCATTACCGGTCGTCAGAAGCCCGAAAGTCTGACAACCAGTCTTACCTAGTCTTACTGGATTGTGGATGTCAGATAGGCAGTCGCTCCATGTAAAGTATTAGTATGCTGCATCCGGTTAGACTGAAAGCCAACCCCAATATTGTTCGGAAAAGGCTAGGCAAATTTTTTAATGCTATCAAATGAGGCAAAAAATCACTGTTTCTGTCATCAGTTTCATCTGATTTTTGCAAAGCAAATTAGTCACTATCAAAAATTTTGTAAAAAAGTAAATTAGTTAGTTAAATTAGTCAAAGATTGGCAATACCTATAGTCGGCCCGCACTACACTATTTATTTGGTTTGCTTGAAGAAATCATAGGTTCAAGTTTTATTTGATTGTTTCGAAATACAAGCATTAGTATTACCGGGGTTTTCATTTATTGTCGTTTCCACATTTGTATACTTAAAAATAACAAAATAAAATTTCCTGTGAAATACCTAAAAGGTCATCCATACTATCCATACTTAATATTATAAATTCGATAGGTCCTTTTCACGCCTAAACCGCTGAACGGATTTCGATAAAATTTGGCAAGGAGATTGATGGCATCCCGGGGAAGGACATAGGCTACTTTTTATCGGCATACCACGCGGGGGAAGCCGCGGGCAGAAGCTAGTTCTTCATATAGAAAATTGCCGCTGTGGCATCGCCAAGGCGACATAAAATGTTCTTACGTCAGTATCCTGCTCCTACCTGCGCGTATTGAAGTCTCCATGACAGTATTGTATGAAGGCGTATTTTAATTGATTACTCATTTATCTTAATAAAATCTTTGCACACGACAGCTATTGAATTGCGGCAACCAATTGGTTATGGAACCTTAGTTGTTATTGGTCATTGTTCTCCCTACCGAGTTGTGTACAGTGGCATAACTTTAAAAGATAGACACTGAACTGGCTTCTGAACCGAAATCTTGATTTAAGACGTTTTTTTTAAGAAACCATGTTTTAAATACCTATTAACTTAATTTTAAATACCCCTTTAAACCATGAACCGTTGCATACACCCATAAGCACAATGTTTTGCGTGCGTTACGTTGCGTACTACCGTAAACAGCGATTTTTCACACCAAAAATAAAAGTAGTTTCTCAGCAATTATTTTTGTGCATTTTTACTGATTTTGATGTATAGAATTCGTAGTTTATGGCTGTGTTGGGTCTTTGTACACCCTGTATGTCAGCTGTTCCGGTTGCCAAAAAATGAGAAAATTCCAACATCTCATCCATTAAGACATTGGATTTCAATAACAGCTACAAAAAGATGGTCAAAATGGCTGACTTTGTAACCCTTCTCATAATATACAACGCAAGTTGATGTTCATTGTTTCGATATTATCTTCACCAGTCAGTGCTGCCATCTAGTATCTCGATATAAAACGAGATAATTATGTTCACATCTAGTCACGTTAAATCCTTGTAAAATTAATATTCATAATCGAAGTTATCGTGAGGTACCAATATCTATTGGCGGCTTAGCTCCTATGAATATTTTATGTAGGTATTATTTAAAACAAAAGAATTAGTACCTAAGCTTAATATGTTTCATGAAAAGCGGTATTAGTATTCGTAAAGTTATTGCCATTAACTAAGTATTCTGAAGATAAAGGTTCGACCGATTAATCATTTATTTTATTGGTTATTTATAACTTCCTTTTTCAGGGAATAGAGGAAACGTTTAATATTTATTCCGCAATAATATGCATTATTTAACTTAAATGAATAATATAGTATACAGTACTTAAGGTTAAGAGCGTTTACGCTGAAAGTGGGCAACGTCGCAAATAGATGTCAAATATTTCGCTGTTTTGATTAATTTGGCAATATTACTGTATGGAAATATGAAATATGGCTAGACAACTGTCTAAAATATTGATTATGAAATGCAATAAATAATATCGTAACACCGAATATTTACTTTTAGTTGTAAAAAAAGGATTTGGAAACTTTCCAAATGCCTTTTTTACACCGAAAACCGGTTACAACTTAAATTCAGTGTTAGAATTGCAATTCATAATCAATATTTTAAACAGTTGTCTAGCCATATTTCATATTTCCATACAGTAATATTGCCAAATTAATCAAAACCGGTAAATATTTGACAGTTATTTGCGACGTTGCCAACTTTCAGAGTAAACATTATGGGCATTTCCGCTTTCGCTAATAATGTCAAACAGTTTCTTTTTTAGGCTGGTGAGAAGATGCGAATTAGTGATGCATAAAGTATCTGTATCGTGCTTTTTTAGCAAGTGTTTAGCGTGAACGCAACTTGGTACACTCGGCTACGCATCAAGCTATACATTTCCAGTATAAGCTGATCTCGCATTGTACGGAAATCCAATACAATGGGAGATTAGCATAAACTGGAAATGTATAGCTTGATGTGTAGCCGTGCGTACTAAAGATAGCGACGCGTGCGACAATATTTTGATCTATTTTATTTTTGTCAGGATTTTTATTAAGTTGACATAACCTTGATAATCAGGACAGGTTTTTCATGAACAGTCGAGCACATGTCAGTGGTAACACTTCGACCTTGAGTTGGCCTAGCGTAGTAAGGAGTTTCAATAGAATGCGAGGCCAGCTTCTACTGGCTTTGTTACAACAGACGTGCAGCGTACTGTACGGGGGTCACAGATATCCATACTTAATATTATAAATGAGAAATAAACTCTGTCTGTCAGTCTGTTTGTTACCTTTCACGCCTAAAGCACGGAAGCTAACGATATGAAATTTGACAGATAGGCAGGCCATCTATCTATAAAATTTTAGCCTGGAGAAGGACATAGGGTACTTTTCATACTGAATTTGTATTAAAAAATGATGAAATGCAAAAACACGCAGACAAAGTCGCTACAGCAGCTAGAACCAAATATTCCAACAAGGAAAAGTCAGAAGTCTTGACCGCCGGTGGTCCGAATACTCGACATTTTAATCAGAAAGGGAAATTAAACCACTTTCTAAAGGCAACGAAATAAAAAAACATAAAATACATTTTATCATTACCACGCAAAGAGCAGGACAAATTAATGCATTTTAAATAACAATAAATAGCACTGATTTGTCGATACAACTTGCCACGGTGAAGCCTCGGAGACTCGAGATAAGGCGATATTATCCGATTTATGCACATATTAACACTTATCGGACTAATTGCTACTGTTCCAACATTTTTCAACGTACCACAAATTAAGTGTATCTCATAGGAGAGTATAAATCCTACTGTATATACGTACAGTACCTATATACATTGTTAGTACACGGAATTTCAATCAGACTCGCGCTGTTCATTCGTAAAACGTCGTAACTGCAGACCGTGAGCAAGCCATTTGCGAGCTTATGAATTTTAAGTTAGAGTAGGATATTCCGTGGGTTTTCTAAAGGTAAAGCGTTTTAAATCCCAGTGTTAAAGAGGATAAAAGTATTTGCAGAATTGTCGGCACGCAGAGAGAAGCAATGCAAGTAGCTGTAATTTGTATTTGAAATAACCTTTCTGAATGGGTATCGTAGCATTTCATCAGGCCGACAACGCCAACGGATTTATTATTTTTTACCGTCGACGGTATTAAAGTACGAAATTATTGTTTTTATCTCGTCATGTGGAATTTTTAAAGCAATTATTAAGTATCGCCATGTTTTAATTGGATCAGTCGGGTTTAACGACTTCGGGAGAGCTGTTAGGCGTTTTACTAAATCTTTTGCTGGTTTTTTGGCCGAGGAAACGTATTTTGCAAACATTTACGTTTATTGGGATGTAAACATTACGATTTAAATGCTTATATTACGCGCGCCTGGCGCATTGTACGTAATTGTATTTAATGTTGCATTCTGCTGGAACAAAAATGGCTTCGTTGGGTTCTTGAGATACCTATTTAAGATTGGTAAGAAAAAATATCGTTGGAAGTGTAGTATTATTTTTGTCTCCGATCCTATTACGCGTAGAAACACAAACCTTGTTTCATTAGGTTCTTAATTACTTAAATCTATGCTAATGACGACACTGCAAATGCACTCAAATACGTGATTTCAAATTCAAAGCATTTTGTAGTAAAAAAGCACTAGTTTATTAGTAGATACGGTAATTTTAATACCACATTTAGGTTGTGCTCAGTACCACTACTCAATTAAAATAATGATGTCGCGCACACTTGCAACAAAATAATGTAATTTATACTTAGTCGAAATTACCATAACCTACAGAAAAATCTGTTTTGCTACAATACCAATATTTACCTACTTTGATTTTCACAAAAGTACAAACTATGTTGACACAAGACCAAACTTTTTTAACACACGAATAAACTGTTTGGATCCAAGACCAAACTCTTCTGATGCAAGACCAACATTTTTTTGATACTAGACTAGACTGTTTTTTGTTTTGTCTCTGGTGTGGACACTGTCTTAGTCCCGCCCTGTATATATAATGATACGGCACACACCGTGGGAAGGGACGAGATAACTCAACAGTTATGCAAAGACGGAAAACTGTATTTAACTTGAGTTACGATTGTTTTTAGTGTTCCTTTCAAATGAGAAATTAACTGACACTGAGCAAAATTATGGCGTAAGTTTTCTTTTGTTATAATTATGTAATGGAAATGAGTTCGTATTTGAATGTCACAAAATAAAAATAATTGTTATTATTAAACGTAGGTTATTATTTATTTAGTGCCTTCAAGAAAGGCGTTGAATTATTTATTTTGAGTTCGTATTTGATTGTCACAAAATAAAAATAATTGTTATTATTAAACGTAGGTTATTATTTATTTAGTGCTTTTAAGAAAGGCGTTGAATTATTTATTTTTATAATTATATTTAGAAAGAAATATGTATAGAATGTACAATTATATAACAAAATTTTAAAAAAGGGGAGGAGCTCATTGGACATCAAAAATTTATTTATTTGTCTCTGGTGTGGACACTGTCTATTTTATTTTTATTTATTATCTAGATTTCCTTTTTGAACTACTCTGGAATATTTTCAGGATCGACATTGCTAATCCTTTTTTTTAGAAATGCAAAAGTAGCAATACCTACTAGTCTCGAATTCTTCTACTCGTTAGCCTTTTTTTCTAGCCTTATATCCGTTGATAGGAACAATCAAATGTTTTTCTTTATCTAAAGTCAAGGAAATTTATTGTTTAGCAAATTGACTATCAACTTAAATTGCTCGTATAAGCATTCAAATCTCAACCGTCATTCTTTAAAAAATTTATGAAATGGGTATAGCACGGCAAATTGACATAGAGTGTCAAGTTGCTTAATTCTTTGAGGGACACTAAACGTCCATAGGCGTAATAACACTAAAACTTCTATTGTGTCCAAGTTCAGTGTCCTTCAACCGATTACTAATTAATTTCGCCTGCTGTACCTACCTACAGAACGTTCAATCTTACTATCCGTTCACCCTTGACCATTTTAAATTAAGAACAAACGCCTTTGTGATAAGAAATGTTTGAACACAGTTAAATAGTCACGTATGCCTCACCCTTAGGATATGTAGTAACCAAACAAAGTGAGGAATTCATATACCTAACACAGGTTTTATTGTGAAATTAAATTTAGGAGAAAAACTCCCTAAAATAAAAAGGACAATCTTAAAGTCTTTAAAACGTTTTTAGTGGTAACCCTAACCGCAAATTTTGCGTTTAGGGTTCCAAAGAATTTATGAAAGTATGAACTTACTATGTGTGTTACATTAAGATGATAGACCCTTACTAATATTATAAATGCGAAAGTAACTCTGTCTTTCTGTCTGAATGTCGCGGTTTCACGCCAAAATTACTGAACCGATGTAAATTAAATTTTGTACACAGATAGTCTAGACCCTGAGAAAGGACATAGGCTACTTTTTATCGACATACCACTCGGGCGAAGCCGCGGACGGATGCTTGTAAGTAATAAAAATACGGTGCAGTGCATGCTTTAAAGAGGCGCTAGATTTTTACAAATTCCTTGGACCGCACTATAGGATTCCATGTATCATGGGGAGGTAGTCAAGATAATTCACCTCTTCTTTTTACTTCTCTAGAGCAATGCCAAGTATCAAAGAGGTGTATTCTGCAAAGGACACAAAAAAAAACATTTAAATACATGCTCCATTTTTAAATATCAATCTATCCACAGATAAAAAAATGCTAACAGACGGGTAAATCCGAAACGTTAACACATCTACAACACGTGCGCAGTTTATCAGTGTTGATCGGGCTACAGTCGCGTACATCTGATGAACCAAGTACCTACGTGCGGCCATAGTTTTATTTAATCTGTGACACTTCCTGTCATGCTCCATCTAGTTATATGATGTATTTTATTTATTTTTGGAACTAGGTTTTTGACGAGGTTATTGTCACGATTATTTGTGAAGGCATTTTGAACTACACTCCCGAACTCCTAAATCTAGCCACCCTGTTGTAAAGGGTCTATAGCTTTTAAATGGTCATGAATTCAAATTTGGAACAATGATAACACCAAAATGACAGGCAGTATGTCGGCTTCAAAATTACTTAAATACTTTTTCTTTGACACAATCATTGTTTTGATGTTTGAGGCCTACTTATTTAACTGAAGTTGAAATGCACCGTTTCGATTTAGGAGTCCGGGAGTGTACTGTAGGCGAAACTTAGTTGCGCGAAAGTCCAAAAGGGATACCGGGACCCTTGGCAACAGGCAACTGAACACGGGTGGGTTTTAGTCAATAAAAGTCTGACACGCCCTCCCGCTTCGCCCAGAGCGGGAGAGAGTCATTTGACGAGTTCCAACCCTCAAAAAAAAAACCTTAATAAGTAATACTTGGTTCGTTACAACTATAGTTATAAGTGACGATGCTTATTCGCATAGGTTAGAGAAAATACTTTATCTAAAAGCACTTTTAATAAAATATTTTTTTGTATGACCAAAATAAAAAATATGCCAAAATAACTTTCTGAAGCTTTCAGGTTCAGGCGCTAAACTTTATATTCAAAAAATAAACAACTAGGTAGCATATTTCCATTTAAAAGCTAAGGCATCGTATCAAAACTTCACAGCGCAAACTTCCGAAGTATCCAAAACTGAATTTAATATAAAATTTCAAAGGTCTGTAAGATTCCTTTGCCCACGGTCCTATAACAAAAACATTTCACAGGCATCCACAGCGAAGCTCATAACTTTTCCATCGAGACTTAATTATAAAATCGCTCGGAACATTTTCACATACCAACGAAATATTGCTACCGACTAAACGAACAAATTGTTTCATTCCGAAACTATTTGAACAACGCGATACCATCGGAAACTCGTATAGATTCACAAATAAATTAATTTGTGTCACTTTAATTATGAGAATAGCCCAATTAGTGGGACATGGTGGTGTGACGTCATATTATTATTTGTTTATGTTGTCAGATTAGTCATTAGTTATTAATTATTGTTATTGTCGCCATTTTTAAGAGGTAGCGATAGTTATGAATAAATTAAACGCTAATTATTTAGTATTGAAGCGTGCTGTGCGGTGAAATTATGTTATTAATTTTGGTTGAATGCGATTGAGATATCAACCGGGTGGTCTTTTGATTTCATTATAAAGAGATAACATTTTTTAAACGCTGATTAACTATAAACTAAAATACATCAATACCTACGACTATTAAATCATGTCTTACTTTTTGAAGTACGTTGGGTTGCAGTACTTAGCATCTCTATAATTGCCAAATGCTAAATCAATCAATTGCCTAAAACACTAACTAACTTTCACCTGAGGAGCTCGTGGCTAAGTAATAACAGCCGCTCGGGTCGATCCATAAGGTTAAGCTACGCTTGCCGGGGTTGGTCCGTGGATGGGTGACCATTTTCACATATCGAGACTCCTCCGTGACTCGGAAAGCACGTTAAGCCGTTGGTCCCGGCTGTCATTTGTGGATCTTTGACAGTCGTTACGAGTCGTCAGAAGCACGAAAGTCTGACAACCAGTCTAACCAAGGGGTATTGTATTACCCAGTTACTGGGTTGTGAAGGTCAGATAGGCAGTCGCTCCATGTAAAATACTGGTAGTCAGCTGCATTCGGTTAGACTGGAAGCCGACCCCAACATAGTTAAGAAAAGGCTAGGCAGATGATGACAAGCTTACAAAGTGCAAGGTGAAAGTTAGTTAGTCAATCTGCCTAGCCTTTTCCCAACTATGTTGGGGTCGGCTTCCAGTCTAACCGAATGCAGCTGACTACCAGTATTTTACATGGAGCGACTGCCTATCTGACCTCCACAACCCAGTAACTGGGTAATACGATACCTCTTGGTAAGACTGGTTGTCAGACTTTCGAGCTAACCCTACCTTACCTTACCTTGTAAGCTTGTAACGTGTAAAAAGCATAATTTGAATAGATAATTTACAGATTTAATTCTTTCCAGACTTACTCCATTGCCTTCAAGTTGTTGGTTTAATCTAACCCCCAGTTTTTTTCTCCAGTTCTCGAGACAATATGCTGCCAAGTCACGTGAAACTCAGCTCATCCCTCACCTGCCGCCTCGTCGGAGGCCTGACCAGGGAACAGAGAACCGTCTGTCACGAAGCACCCGATACTGTCGCCATAGCCTTTGAGGGTCTACAGTTAGCGGTCAAGGAATGCCAGCATCAGTTCCGTTGGCACCGATGGAACTGTTCCAGTCTTTTGATCAAGAGCAGCAACCCTCATGGCAGTTCTATTATGAAAAGAGGTTAGTTTTGTTAGGTATTCTATTAATGTTTAAGGATTTTGTGTAGAATAAGTAGTAGACAGTTGACTACCGACTCCATCCTATGGGTGTCGAAAAAGACAGGCAATTTGAAGTAATAGAAAACCGTAAGATTTATGTCACACACGGCGCTTAAAGTGAGTAAAACTGACAAGGGTCTCTCATAACCTAGTCAGAGATACCTCACTTGATAACCTTGTCACAGTAACACAAACGCCACTATCCTTAAAACTATACAAGCTCAAATAAAACCTTCAAAAACATAATAAACAGATGTATTTATTAAGCTTTTGTCGTAACAGAGGACCAATAACATGATGAGATTACTTCCAAAAACGTATATGGTAGCAGTAATTGTCGATTAATGCCAAAACCAGTCCCACATGAACGTAACTCCATAATACTTTTTCACATACTTATTAAAATAAACGCAACTAAAAATTTCAAACCAATCGCGATCAACCATTACAATCCGAATTTATTACGACGAAAAATTATTCACGCACATTAAGAGGCCACCGGTGAACGGACATATCCACGTATTATGTTCTTAATATACGTATTTACTGAGTCGTCCGTCTTTATGTCCTATCTTCGGGTGTGAAAAGGCTTTGTCGACCTCGTTTTTTCCACAATCATCGCACACGTTGACGTGGAAATTTACGAGCATGGAAGATGGGAGACAACAAATAATAAGCTGGTGGTGTCCAGGTGGGGCTCGCACCCGCGCCCCGCGATTTCACGCTACGTGTGGGTCCGCCGGGCCCCGGCCCACCTCCCCCTGCCCCGTCCCTCTAGCCGCTCAACCAATTAATATCTTAACTGGAATTGCCTGGACTCGAGTACCAACGGAGTTACTCAATTTTCTCCACGCCCTTTTATTGCTGCGCGCATTTTAATAACAGTTTGAAATTCTTCATTAAACCTCATAAACGCAGATTGGATAATACACGTTTTTAAAATAGACACACTCACATGCAAAACGTAATGGAACATTTAAATAGTGAGAGATCAAACTTAAGAATGTTCTTCGGTCCATTGTGTCGTCGACATTATTAGTATTGGTAATGCCCGTAACGACACCTTCCGGCCCTTCAGCGACACGACTGTGTTTAAATTGAAAAATTGTGAAAAAAGTAGCGTAACTAAACAGTTAAACATCTTTCTTAACGTGCCCATTGTTGGGGTCCCGAATTGAAACGCCGACGGGAGAGTGAAACGAAAAAAAAAGTGAAGAACAAATCGAGATGCTTTTAAATAGGATAATAGCGATCGATGATCGAAGAAGAAAGATAATAATGATTCCGAACCGTTGGTTTTTTTGTCCGAACGTGTAGGATCGATGAAAGAGCGCTGTGGACGGATGGCATTCTGGATAGATCACGGGATTTATTCCGCTTCCCTGAGATCCTCCACACGTTGTTAGCGCTGTTGTACGTGACACTGTTACAATATACCCTACTGTCAAAGATTTAATGACTTTTGTGAGGCTAATGAGACTATTGTCGGAAAAGTTTTTCGCCTCGGGCGTTAATAGTTGGATGGTAGGTGAGATTAGCGTGAGATGTGTGGTTCGACGCGTCGGCTGTCGGCGGACTCGCGTGAGAGAATGGCGCGCGTCGGGGCACACAGGGTGGCGAACATGCGTCGATACAAATCTGACGGCGCTCGCGCACGTGACGTGAATTCACGATGCGAATGTGTCATAAAAAAGTGACATTTATTGGCGTTTTATATCAACAACATGTCGTCAGGTGACGGAGTGCCGACGACAATGTGGTTATGATGTTGCAAAAACATGATGCGTTGTTGTGTGTTATCTGACGATGTGTCGTGGGAACTTAGTCGGCGAGACGAGACGACTTTATTAAAAGAGAGTCGGACATTTTTTTATGAGTCTTGTGTCAGGTTAATAATTTGTGGACAAAATATCTTGCTTTAAGTGAGACGTCAAAACTGCGACTATAATTTGCGGTTGCGAGGACTTGAACACGGTGAAATGTCAAGACGAATACCGATAAAGCGCCATCATTGACCTAAAATAACAACTCTTAAAAGGATTTAAACAAAAACTTGGACGTGTCGAAATGTCTCAATGCGATGTAGCTCAACCCTCTAATGGTCGCGATAACATCTTCCTCGGTGCGTTACCGAATCGTGCTCCTTCAGATGCCTCACAACTGTGAGAAAAAACACACAAAAGACCCATAAAAACATGAATTTGTCCAAAGTTCTCAGTTTTAGACGTGACATCGAGTGGGGCTTTTTTTTGTTTGGCCCTTTTTGTTCCCTGTCGGATTATGAGTCCGCTTTTAAGGGTTAATTAAGTCAAGAAGAATCTTAGTGATCTTGCAGAAAAGTGGAATGATGCTGATTCATCAAAAAGGATAAAAATGTTTATTAACTTTTATTTTGCGTCGATTGACTAACAATACTATTCTTTGTATTCGTGAATCGAAATAGTTTTATGGATGATATCTTTACATAACACCACCACCTATGCTGCGTATGTCCCAAACGGTTGCGCTGAGGTATGTGTAATAGATACACACCCTCATTTCACCTGTTATGTTTAAGTCCCATGTAAGAGCAGTGGGGATTGGAGCCATTGCCATCAACCGGGACAAGTCCAGACTCCGGGCTACTACTGAGAAATTTCTAATAGCAAACCTATTTGTAACTGGCCATTTAAAAACACCGGCAGATGACAGGTGATAATTTGACAATTTCACAACTTTCTTTCATACATTTTAACCCTCACCTTTATGTTCATAGATCATACATTCGTTAGTACATTTTATGCTGTATTGAACAGCACCTGTCTTAGAAATGCGACAATCATTTGAAAAATATGTCATTGTCAGATATGTTTATTAAATAGGGCCCAGTTCTTCTCAACTAATCCATTTTCGAATTTTTATCACTTCGTTACGTCACAGCTTCTCAATTTCGATATTAAACCAAATCTAATTGAAGCACGTGCGAGCCCTACGGATCGTAAATTAGTCTTGCTGACGTCACAACCGAGTTATCGTCTGGTTTTGGTAATTAGCGATTCGCAACACAAGGCGGAGGTACCAAACGCGCCTTAATTGCTACGAAACCCTTACAGCGTCGTGTATCTGCTGGTTGTATTATTTTTTGGTAATTTCAATTTTGGGACTTCACATTTTTATTTAAGAATCTGTAAGATCTAATTTTAAAACTACAGATATTTCGGTTTTAGACTAGTCAGAGTGTAACTTCTTCAAATATCATCTTCAAATGTCATTCTTCTTCAATGTCGTTCATCTTCAAATGTCATTCTTCTTCAATGTCATTCATCTTCAAATGTCATTCTTCTTCAGTGTCATTCATCTTCAAATGTCATTCTTCTTCAAATATCATTATTCTTCTACAAATGTCATTCTTCAAAAGTCATCGTTATATGATTTTGTATCGATTTGACGTAAATTTAATGTCTTGATTTTTTTGGCTCATAAACCCCGTAGATGTGTATAAAATCAGCTTTCCTACAGGTATATGTATGGAGATTCTCTTAATTTACTGATATATAATGAAACCATATGTAGGTATGTACAGTCACGGACTTTAATTGATGAGCCACCTGGTACTGTTCGCATTTTAGCCGTGTAATGCAAATCGGGTTTATTCGGTTCCCGACACGCAAAGTCATATGTCTTTGTATTAGAAGAAGAAAATTATATTTCATATCTTTACCGGTTGGCTAACCTGAGAGCAGAACTACAAACTTGACAGCAGTGACTACTCAAAGTCAACCAATTGCAGGTCTAGCAACAGTAACCTAGCAACGATAAACAATTGTTGCTAGGTTACTGCTGCAAAGTAACGTTAGCGTACGGAGAAATTCTCTGACATCGATATTTCAACTGTCACTGTCTTCAGTTAAGTTTTCAGAATTATTGAATTAATGAGCTATGATTCAAAGGAGGTCAGTATCAAATAGATTGGATAAACTTAATGCAACATTGTATTTATTTTTATCATTAAGAACTTATTAGTCAACCTCTATGGATAAGCTATTTCCGATTAAAAGTAATTTATTTGTCATCTTGATATTTCAACTGTCACTGTCTTCAGTTATGTTTTCATAATTAACGACTTAATGAGCTATGATTCAAAGGAGGTCGGTATCAAATAGATTGGATAAACTTAACGCAACATTGTATTTATTTTTATCATTGAGAACTTTTTAGTCAACCTCTATGGATATTTCCGATTAAAAGTAATTTATTTGTCATCTTGTTTACGAGCTTGCGATTTGAGTTCGTGTTTAATCGTGTAATCTCGTGAATGTATGAAATTAAACAAGATGACAAATAAATTACTTTTAGTCGGAAATATCCGTAGAGGTTAACTAATAAAGTCAACCTCTATGGATATTTCCGATTAAAAGGAATTTATTTGTCATCTTGTTTACGAGCGTGCGATTTGAGTTCGTGTTTAATCGTGTAATCTCGTGAATGTATGAAACTGCAAAATTGAAAAGTTTGAAGGTGGCTCGTCAATTAAAGTCCGTGACTGTACAAAAAGCTACTGAGCGAGTACGTACAGAATCCCATCCAATTCTGTCCAACGATTTAGATGGCATCGACAGGGCTATTTGCACATTCCTTTTACCTACATAAAAAGTTGCTTAACTAAATACATTAAAGCAGATTGGTATTACTCTACATAAATAGAACACATTTACATAATGGCACCCTTTAATTTTTAGGGTTGCGTACCCAAAGGGTAAAACGGGACCCTATTACTAAGACTCCGCTGTCTGTCCGTCCGTCTGTCACCAGCGCTGAACCGTGATAGTTAGACAGTTGAAATTTTCGCAGATGATGTATTTCTGTTGCCGCTATAACAACATATACAAAAACAAACAGCATAAAAAAAATATTTAAGTAGGGCTCCCATACAACAGACTTGATTTTTATGCCGTTTTTATAGATAATTGTACGGAAGCCTTCGTGCGCGAATCTGACTCGCACTTGGCCGGTTTTTTTAATAATGCTGGCTAACAACAAAACTTTAATTATTACCATAAACAGAATGAACACTTCACAGCAAAAAAGAAAGCTCGGTGATATGGCTCAACTATATTTGAATTCCAGAAGATAGCACAATATTCTAGTTATTTGATTCGCATTTTTATCTAATTTTAATTTTATTTATTTATTTTTAATTTCGATTCCTCCGTGCCTCGGAAAGCACGATAGGCCGTTGGTCCCGGCTGTCATTCGTGGATCTTTGACAGTCGTTACGCGTCGTCAGAAGCCCGAAAGTCTGACAACCAGTCTTACCAAGGGGTATCGTACTACCCAGTTACTGGGTTGTGGAGGTATGATAGGCAGTCGCTTCATGTAAAATATTGGTATTCAGTTGCATCCGGTTAGACTGGAAGCCGACCCCAACATAGTTGGGAAAAGGCTAGGCAGATTGATTATTATCTAATTTTAATTTTAAGTAGGTATATGTAACTCTCACAATGCGACCACCCCGTTATCCACATAAAGAAAGACAAAAACTTAAGTAATCATTACCAGTAATTGTATGAATATATACCGAGTATTTCCAATAATTGACAAGCGAAAAACTCAATGGAGTTCATTCATTTTGGCGCCAGATTTATAAGCTATCCAGTTGGAAGCGAGAACCTCCAGTAAAAACTGTTTTAAAAATCACAAAGTGCACAATCGTAAATCACGCATGATGCGCGAGCATGCGCGTCGGCCGCGCAGCGCGCGCGCATCAGAAACAATGTTACACAACACGGAAAAAGACGACCACCGCCGACGCTGCTCGGAAAAACCGATCATTATGCGCATTCGATTAAATAAAACGTCCGCGTTCGTATACGCTTAAGAATCGGAAATGAAATAAAACGTTCAATGATAAAACTGAAATTTGTATTTACTTAGGCCCCTGATTTTTTGCAAGTCGGCGCCGCGTTGCCGTATATGGGACGAATGTAGATTTACCAATTTAATCCGTGGTTCGAGGAATCAAGGTGGCGCTGCGGTCGCGGCCGGCCGACGTGAGCTGTCCAACTGTCCTACTGATGGACAGGTATAAGTAATTAGGTCCAGAAGCGTTACTTGTTTTTGCTACGTTGACCAACCGACCAACTTTAAATCGCAAATGCGAATAAAACTGCCTCGATTTCAACATTGTATACCTACTTATGGTTAACGCGAACGCTATTGGACAGATAAATTAATATTTAAATTGCAAATATCGGTCCCATATTAATTATACAGCAACAAATTATATGAGGACAGAACTTGTTGTAGATCGAGTGTCGTAAATCGCCGAACGTTTTTTATTCGTCGACTCGTAACGAAAATAATTACATATCATGCATTATTAAAACAAACACGTGCAAAAAGGTATGGTACAAGTGTAAGGGAAGAATTTAAAATCTGTCACCCGTTCGAAATGCAGAGCATTTCGTTGGAAAAAGTCGAAAACGAATAATCGGAATTCATTAAAGACGATTAAAGAATTCGGCACGGGTATCGGTCCGAACGATATACGACCTTATGGCCGACTAATTGGCGCAAATTGACACTAAAACGTGGGATGCAGGTAATTATAATACGACCGTGGTATAATGCGGCTCGGTTAACTCCCTATATAGATATGTTCCTGTTTGATTTTTAAACCACTCGGCTCAATAATTGTTTGTGTCTACTTAGAATTCAATAAAACTAATTTTCGAGTCATGCTTAATTATTTGTTAGTGTGAGAACATTCGTGTAGACAATACGGCCCATTAACTAACTTGGTCTACCCGACGTTGTTTCAGTTTTATTGTACTTCATACAAGGCATCTCCGCTCGACGGAATAAAAGTAAAACATGAAATGTATAATAATATCTAAATTTAACTCATCATACGAATGCCGCCAGTCAGTAATGCCTAGACGTCCCTTTGGTAGACACAAAAACTTGAATTATTTGTATCATTACAGAATACAACATTACCAAAGTGGAGCATATGGTCAGTTAATTGGTAAGCAATTAAAGTAGAGACAGTGTTTACAGTATTCCAATTAAATTTTTTGACTGTCAAACATTTAATTTTAAAAATCATTACCAAAATGGACTCAAACCAAACATATTCGGTCTGTAATATCGCTCTCTTCATCCCGTTACGAAATCTTTCGACAAGAGCCGAGTCCCCATTTCAAGACAAACAAACTTTGGCAAGCATACAATAATTCGTCGATAACAGTACACCCAATCCGATACATAACTCGGAATCATCGAAATCGATCAATCGAGCGTGGTATAAATCGCGACGCATCGATTCTATCGCGTCTCGGTCGATCGACAAATATAAATTTGTCACTGACCAGTCGGAAAAAGCACGTCCTGGATGGGTAGAGTTTATAAATAAACAATAACATCACCCTATTTGGATGGTACACCGTAACATACATCAGCAGTTTATATTCGATCTCGAGTGATAACCATAGTAAGAGAAGACTTTTATAGCTTACGATTCAGTGATTTCGATTGGTCGCTGGACCGACTGCATAATATGGATAGTTCTGCTTTGAAAGGTAACTAAATACTTAGGCAGCAGAAAATGATTTCTAGAATACTAATTAGTCTTCAATAGGCCAAATTAGGCAAAATATAGCTGTTCAATTTTATTGGAGGGCCCAACGGCTGCTACAATTTTCAGTTACGTAAGTACTCACATCAACAATTCCTTCAAATGGCAGTTTTTACAAAACTAAGTTATAAATGTAACCGGGTAACCGGTATGTAACCGGTATGTAATACTACCGTATTATACACATAAACCTTCTGGAATAATACTCTATAAACGATGGTGAAAACTTCATCAAAATCTGTTGCGTGGTTTAGAAGAACAACGCGGACAGCGGACATAACAGTTAAACACGAAAAGAGACTTTAATTTATAATAAGTATGTATAGATGAACAAATAACAGGACTCAATATGTTAGTAACAATATTTCTTAACGACTATGTTAGTAAACTTAACCTAAACACATAACCTATCACTGCCTTATAGATATGAGAATCCCTGCTACAAGCCCAAAACCGATTTAAAAATGCTTGTCGCGGCGATTCACACACAAACAGTCCAGTCTGCTTGCAACACACTACATTATAATGTTGGAGCTGGCCCGCACCCGGCCAACAGAACACCGCCAAGTCTACTAGTTTACAAACGTGTGAATGGTCTCGCAATGATGTGTTTTTGACAGATTTTGAATGGCATATCCTGTCAAAAACTCATCATTATGAGACGATTGACACGTTTGTAAATTAGTAGACTTGGCCCCCAGGAATAGCAACTTGACAATCTATGACAGATTAAGACAACAGAACCCATTTACATGGCTTGTCATCTATCACCACTAACCTCTGTTAAATACATCAACATTTTCCGAACGTTTCCTCAACTAAGTTGGGGTTGGCGTCCAGTCTAACCGGATGCAGCTGAGTACTAGTATTTTACATGGAGCGACTGATTATCTGACCTCCAAAACAACCCAGTTACTGAATAATACGATACCTCTTAGATTAGTCGGGTTTCTGACTACCCGACTAACGTGCTTTCCGAGACACGGAAGGGTCTCGATTTGTAATGAAGGGTCACCCATCCGCGAACCGACCTCGGCAAGCGTAGCTTAACTTTCGATCGACCCGTGTGGCCGTTATTATTTAGGCACGAGCCCCTCTGTCACATACCACTTGTCTTATTAAAGAAAATAGTACCTCCTTTTTACAAAATACTGACACTCACAATTTCAATCTATTTCGGTCAAAAAAGATCCACGCTCCGTCAATATCAAGAATCCTTTATTCAAAATAAGAGTCTCCAAAAAGTCGGACAGTATAAAAGTCCTTAAAACAGTATTAATTCATCGAGCGAACGATCACTTGACGAAGATATTGGCTGATTTATAATGATTATCATCATATTAAACGTGATTCATCCTAAATCATGCCTGGGAGTTTTTGCGACCGTCCGCCAGCTAGAACTATAAATTACCATTGTGGGGAAGATGAGTTGATTTTTCTAGGTTTTTTCACATTCGATTTGCAATTATCACGCTTTAAGCCTCGTGCAAATGGCGCGATTTCGCGGGCGCGACAAGCAGCGCAACCCTTGTCGCGCCCGCGATATCGCGCCTGTAGCCTTAGGCTCCAACGTATGTAGAATTTGATAGCTAATAATTTAGGTAACATTAACCCCAAAATGAAAAACAAGAACTTCTTTTCTGCAGCCAATCAATATGAGGTGATATAATCAATCAAAATTTAGATTAATAAGTCATTTCTAACAAATTAACTGAACTTTACGGTAATCAGTAGGTACAAACAAAACTTAAAACGGCTGAACACAAAAAATATAACATTAAATCACAAGTAATTACTTCGAATATGATGCCATAGATACAAGAAAACGATAGCTTTAAATATCCAAAAATAAAACCCCCATTATTTTAATAAACCATATCTCTGGGTGTCAATTAGGCTCACTCTATAGAGGGAGCCACTAATCCGTAGAGATAACTCGAATCCTCGAATTAATCACTCGATACAATCGTTTTAATTTATTCGATTCATTCGGATCAAATTTATCGAGATAAAGATTCGGGTGCACTCGTGGGAGCGAGGAAAAACATCGATTGAATAAAAAAACTTACTAATTATGGGGACACTTAATTAGTAATTATGAATCGATTATTTTATACCGATCTGAGATAAAGGTTCTTGAAAGATGGGTACTTTATTCAGGCACCAAAATCATACTTATCTTTTTGTCGAAACTGCAACATTGATCGATCGATCGATCGATCTGATTCCGATTAAGATTCATAATGCATTGAAGAAAAATACAGTCTTTTTACTAGTTAGGGAAGACGAAAAGCTTTTAAAAGTCGAAAAAGTTACTACAAAGACATAAATGGTCTCAATCTGCTTAGCCTTTTCCAAATTATGTTGGGGCCGGCTTCCAGTCTAACCGGATGCAGCTGCATTCTAGTGTTTTACATGGAGCGACTATCTGACCTCCACAAACCCAGATACTGGGTAACACGACTTTTAAGACTGGTTGTCAGACTTTCGGGTTTCTGACGATCCGTAACGACTGTAAAAGATCCTCGAATGACAGCCGGGACCAACGACTTGCGTGCTTTCCGAGTCACGAAGGAGTCTTGGTTTGTAAAGTTAGTCACCCATCCACGGACCGACCCTGGCAAGCGTAGCCTAACCTGATGGATCGCACTGCGGCTGTTATTACTTAGCCACGAGCTCCTCTTAAATGGTCTAACTCACGTAACTTCAATGTGCCCATATCACAAGTAATCAAATCGAAATTAAAACCATACTAAAGCTAAACGAATCATCTTCAACATTAGATACCCAATAAAGTGCACGCCCCCACGAATTAACGGTTCATATAGCTCATATGAAACAAGTCACAAAAGCAGGTGGAAACCCCATAATTGCCCATTAAAGATGGCACTTAAAATCCAAAGGCCTATTCAGGTTAACACAATGAAATAGCAAGGATAGCACAATTAATTTAAAGACATACCTTACTCAAATGCAAATCGGTCGTCATACTATTTATGGTAAAAGATTACATTGTGCGGGTTGAACAGCTTATCTGGACATCACGCGAATGGATTCACTATTAAATTTATTGGAATAAAACAGATAAATGGTGGTGGTTGCGTTCCGCGTTCCTATAAATCTGTGGGGCCAGACGGTTAGGTTTTAGCGGGACAGTCCTATTGTCCGTGTCCTGGAACGGCGGGATTATAGAGGTTTAATGGTCGAAGATGCTCAAGTCTTTTTATGATTTTGACTTGAAAGAACATATTCCTATAGTCCGCGACTATGACACAAAAATGTTATACAGAGAAAAGATTGGTATTTTTGTTTGTAATTACTAAACTCAAAATGCTGGACCGATTTTAAAAATTCGTTCACCAGTGTAATATTAAATTATCACTGAGTAACATATGCTATTTATAAAGATATCACCCAAGCAAAACTGCTGGCAGAAGCTATAATTTAATATCTTTATTATTTTCTCACATAGATTTTCACTTTGATATGAATGTACATATATATATGTCATATATATATGTATAGATATGTCGTAACTCTCTTTGCAGGACTAGACAGCATACCGACGCTTGAGTATGGTTCAGGCTGCCAACTATGTTCAAGAGTGCAGTTCAAAAGCATTTTGTATTTTATTAATTACCATTCCTACATTATTGGCTTTAAATCAGTCACTATTTACAAATCTCTGTTCCGTGTGGTCTCGAAGTAGTTACCAGGCCACCGTGGGAGATATAGTAATAGCGATGAATTCCTCTGAGTTCTACAATGACTCTAGACAAGATTGATGATTCTATTTCCCTTTACTAACTGACCTTTCATTGAAGTATTCAAAATCAAAATATTTTATTTCATATAAGCCTAGATGCACTTATGAAACGTCAGTAGCTAGGTGCACAGTTCCAATTGGTCGTTTCCTATGGAGAAGAGTCGGCAAGAAACTCCACGGTTACTCTTTAAAAAGATAATTGGCTTTTATAATATTTTCAAATTACAGTGTTAATAGTTATGGGAGGACAGTGTAGGCCTTTAAAAAGTTTCAGGTAGGTACTTAAAAAAAAATAGAAAATGTTCAAAAAAAAGTCTACAGTCCACTAAGCCTACAACGTTCTCACATTCACAAGGTAGAAAAGAATCTAAAAGATAAATAAGATACTAAAAATAAAAACCTATTTAAACCAAATGATATGATTGCCATTACAACTGTAACAAATCTGAATAATTAATATGTCAGATAGTTAATTGATTCGGCGTGACTTTGCGGAAATCCATTATAAAATACAATAGACGTAGATATATTTAGTTACCTATTCCGCTTGACTATTCTCCAAGAGTCATAAAAACCCCGTAAGAAATCGACACGTGTTTCACCTCTCAACGAGGCATCCTCAGGATGACGATTGACCAATTGCAAACCAGAACGCGACGTGTTACCACTGGACTCTGCGTCCAGCGCTCGTTACTAAATATATCAGCGTCTATTGTATTTTTTAATTAATATGTCCACAAAAGCCACTAATAAAGAGTTGAAATCAAATTGTAGGTATATAATGTCAAAATTCTTTGGAATCCGTTGATCCATATACAGAGTAGAGACAATAGTTATATACGGCTAGGCTAACAATGACATCAAATCATCTGGCTGACTGCCGAATTTTTTGAAGCCCACTTTTCTTAGTCCCAATTTAAATCCAAAATATTCTGGTCACGTTACATAAATCGAATGTGGACTGGAAGCCTCCTAGTTTATGTATGATAAATACCGTATCGCGATATCATCGGAATGCGCCGTGTACTGTTGTTGCTTTCGATTTATTGGAAGTGCTGCAGCTATCTGCTAAAGCGGTAATGGACAGCGTTTGAAATTATTTAAATGAAAAAAATCACAAGTTTTCAGATGCAAACGAAAAGTTGGATAGCTGTAATAGCCTTTGAGAAGCCGTGAGCCCCGAAGGGATCGTGACTTTCATACAAACTGTCATCCCCTATTTAACCCCTTTAAGGGATGAATTTTCAAAAACCTTTTTCATTTCAGCGGAGCGTTGTCTGTCAATGAATAAATTAAAGATTTTTAAGCCATGTGCCTGATAGTATTTTCCAACGGCAAAATAACAAACTTCCATACAAATATTCCGTATTTACCTCCTTTAGGGGAAGAATGTTCAAAAATTTTTCCTAAATGCTCACTTTCGTTATAATGTATGGAACTCTTGTGCAAAATTTCATGCTTCCAGAACCAGTTACGGCTGTCCGCTGTGTGCTGGAATTAATGAATTTAAGATTTTTATTACGTAAATAATAATACGAAGATTGGTGAACCTCTTCGTTATAGTTAAACAATTGTCATTTGTTTTAGAGTTAAATTTTTGTGCCTGCCAGTAACTATCCCACTTACCCAAGTTATTTGAATCCTCTTTAGGCAACATTGCAACAAAGTTTCTAACCTAAAAATAGCGGCAGTAAGGCTAGGCTATATCCTCTAAAAGCTTTAAGGCTCCCGTAAACAGGCGCGCTGTTGCGTCGTGTCTGTCTATGGGTGCCTTTACAGGTTTCCCTACGTGCATTTCCTTGTTTAAAGTGTCATTCAAGAAGTAAAATATCATATTCACATAACTACACCTATTTTTTACAAAATGGGATAAGGATACATTAACTGAATGTTTTTGCTAAAAATAAACAGATTCACGTAGATTTTGAACCGAGTCTGCAAATAAGTAGATACGTGCATACGGTGTGGAATGCTGCGTACGCCTTCCGCGTGAGACAAGCCGACCACACACCGAATAAGGGAAATAAAGAACCAGATATATCTGCAGACGAGGATATTATAGGGATTCTGGATGCGGCTAAAAGTCTTATAGCCGATACTTATTACTATGCGATTTTGTAAAAGTAATTTTGGTTTTCCACCTGTTACTTAGGGTATTAACACTATCACATCTGTGATCATAGGACGGGGGATGGGATATCCAACCGTTAAAAAAAGCGCCAAAATGCCCATCTGTCGAGTCATCACGAGGTGATGACTCGACATTCTACGGAAATCCTATATAATGCGAGAGCAATACATTTCCGCAGCTATACATTTCCAGCATAAACTGGAAATGTATAGCTTGATGTGTAGCCGTGTGTACAAGACTAGATCAGTGAGAAGCTTCAACAATATTTTGTACCCTCCTTATCCACTGCCGCTTTTAAAACTAATTCATGAATCAGCAATTTTCGAACGTCAATATAGATAGCGCTTCCTAGAGTTTAATTTGATTGCGTTGGATTTAAACATTCACACTTAAACAAGCCTGAAATAAATAATCACATCTAGAAAGTGTACATCCATGCTATCTGTTTTTAACTCAGCAAACGCGATCACATAACTTTTATACCAGGAGATAAACTAGTCCCTTTCAATATTCAAATATTTATTCATTTTCTTCGATTTACATGAACAGCAAGTACTTGCGATCTGCTTAACAGGATTAGTTTACGTTATCCAACTAAAATGAGAGCAGTCGAGTTTAGCTTGGGTGGGCCTTTTAGGCTCTCTACTTTATTGACTAGATCTATGCAACGATCTAGGTTTTTGGGTTCCGTAACCGAAGGGTGACTAACGGAACCCTATTAGCCTCCGGTGGCCATCCGTTCGACTAACAGCGGGCTGTTCGTCTCATGAACCGTAATAGGAGGACAGTTGATATTTTCACAGATTGTGTATTAGTATTGCCGGAATAACAACAAAATAATAAAAATAAAATAAAGTTAAAATTAGAAGGTGTTCACTTACAAGAAACGTGACTTGTTCGGCGTTTTTTTGCTAAATATTGTACGGCGATACGGAACCCGTTGCGTGCCACTCCGTTCGCACTTGGCCAGTTTTAGGTTATACACTTACGTGTCTGAATAATATTCTAATTTGAATTAATAAACTCGCAGTTCAACGTCCGTTTATGTACTACTTGTGAATAAAAAGGTTCGCGCATACACTTAGCTTTTTACATTTACATTAGCGAATTTACATTATAGCGAACCAACAAGATAATTTTCCCCATTGTAATCATTAACTAATCCTAACTAATATTATAAATGCGAAAGTGAGTTTGTTTGTTACCTTTCACACTAAATAGGCAGAACAGATTTGGATGAAATTTGGCACATGGGTAAACCATGACCTGTGTTAGGACATAGAGTTCTTTTTATCACGATATTCCCACAGGATTAAGACATATGCAGGTGAAACCGAGAGGCGCAGCTAGTATTAGATATGTGGGTACTTCAGATCGGAATGGGCCCTTAGTTGCGATATTTTGATTTACCTACCCAAAGAACCTGTAAGGTCCATTTCCACATCAGGAAATTTATATTTGACTAGCTTCCACCCGAGGCTTTGCCCGCGTGGTATATCAATAAAAAGTAGCCTATGTCCTTCCCCGGGATGACATCTATCTCCTTGCCCCGTTCAGTGGTTTAGGCGTGAAAAGGTAAAATACAGATAGACAGACAGACAGACAGACAGAGTTACTTTCGAATTTATAATAATTATTATAGTACGGATATTTGATTTTGAGCGGAGCGCCTGCCTTATTTATTTCGCAACTCGTCGGAAAACCATTCTGTCACATAAATATTCTGTCTGCTAATAATTTTACCATTTTAAGGCTCTTACATACTGGCGCGATTCGCCGCGCGACGCGAATTATAACAAAACAATTTCTGAGAAAATGTCACGGCGTACAATGCGGCGGCGTCGCGTCGTGCGGCGAATCGCTCCAGTATGTAAGAGCCTTTATCTTACTTACCGGTTACTTATCATTTAAGCCATGGACTAATTGTCTCATTGTTCATCTTACAATGTTTAAAATCGAACTAGCTTTAGCCCGCGGCTTCGCCCGGGTTGATGTCAGAAAATATCCCACGGAAACGTACTACCGAGATAAATAGCAGCCTATGGCCTAACCCAGGTCATGTTGTATCCATGTGCCAAATTTCATCCAAATCCGTTCAGCCGTTTTAGCGTGAACGCATCACAAACAAAAAAAACTCACTTTCGCATTTAGTATATTAGTAAGTCCCAGGCGGATTCCCGGCCACCATAGGCGCGGGCTTGCGGACGGCAAGCAACGGGTAGCTCGCCGTCCGATCAGGACCAGGCCCGGGTCGATGGCACGTCGTGTTCCACGCGCGCCTCAAAGAGATGTCAGCACAATTGGCGGGGTCCGCTAGGACCGATGCCTGCCAGGGTTGCGGGTTAGTCCGAAAGGGATACCGGGACCTTGGCAACAGGCAACTGAAGGAACACGGGTGGGTTTTAGTCAGTAAAAGTCTGACACGCCCTTCCGCTCCACCCAGAGCGGGAGAAGTCATTGGATGATTTCCCACCCTCAAAAAAAAAAAAAAAAAAAGTATATTAGTAAGGACTTCAGCCAGTTATGCCTATTCTTTACAGCCCTCACTAACAATTATTTTTCTTTTCACAGGTTTCCGCGAATCCTCATTCCTCTACGCCCTAACAGCGGCAGGGGTGGCCCACTCCGTGGCTCGCGCTTGCGCACAAGGCCGCTTGATTTCCTGCGGCTGTGACCCCCTGGGCTACCGAGCCTCCCACGACCCCCGCGGCAGGGCGAAGGTTAACAAATGGGAGTGGAGCGGCTGTTCACATAACCTGGCATATGGTATCGAGTTTTCGAAGAAGTTTCTCGATGTTAGGGAACAGGTGGATGATTTGCAGTCGAAGATCAATGTTCATAATAATAATGCGGGGAGATCGGTGAGTTTTTCAACGTATTGATAATATTTTTAGATTGATCTATACGACGAAAATTATTTTATTTTTTAACATTTTAAATCTTCTACTCATTAATGTGCTGGAAGCGGACATAGTATACTTTTATCACACCCATGCTATAAATCCTCTATAAAAGTTTCTGAAACCGTTAGCTTATTGCCAACATTAAAGCATCCAGTGTCATAGTAACCATAATATCATCCAAACGGGTGTTATAATGTTGTACTGAATTTCATAATGCAACTCATTTAAAAAAAAGAACACTGTCATTCACGAGCGTTTCACTAACAAAGCACCGTAATTTAAAAACAAAACACATTCGAATTCGAAAAATTCGAATTCACGTCGTACCGCGCCATTTTTGTTTGATATTGGTATTGCAAAGAAACTTTTATAGAAGATTCCTAACATGGGTGTAGATAAAATCTTGTATGCAACTGTAAATAATTAGGTATTAAAACACTCATGTGATACTACCCCTTATTATTTATCAGTTGCATAAATAACTAATAGTAGACTTTTTTTTAATAACATGAACACTACATAACCAATCATTAATGAATATACAATACACATGAACACGTACAAAAACGAATCCCTTCAATTATCTTTGATGTCATATTCAAGAGCAAGACGCGAGGATATAAAAGACACCGCAGCAACACGATGACACTTCAATTTACTTCGTTAGGCCACCCTATGTGCCTACCTTGATGTGAGGGTGAATTACAAATTAGATGTTAGACAGGACAAAGGATAATAATGATATAAATGTCGTTCAAAGTTTTGATTGATCAAGAAACAGGGAGTCTACTCTGTAAGTCCGTCAACGAACATTCGGGTCCATCCGAATGTAGTCGATCCGTCAAAAAACGCGTCAAATTCAATTTTTCGGACGAGCAAAGACATTTCGGGAGTAGGGGCACCTGTCAAATAGTGTTGTCATTCATTTATAGTTTGAACCCCGAACTATTCGTATGTCCATAAGTGATAAGGAGTTGGAATCAATCGCCCGTTACTTCGGCCGTAATTACGGATTCGTGCACAAAGAGTGGACCCCCTGTTCCTGTAAAATATTGTCAGTGTTGTCACCCGCCTAATACCTAATATGTTGAAAAGATTAAGATATATGTATTAAAATCTATAGGTTTATTTATAAACGTTGTGACGTCAAAAATGTATGGTTTAACAGTCGCTAATCATTACTTAACTTTAAGCAATGTTTATAAATAGATAAACCCCCTAACTGCAAAGTCAGTAAAATTCTAGTTTCCTACTAAATCAAGCTTCTTGTCTGCTATTTATCCAAATGGTGGCTTAGAAGAAGAACTGGAGCTCGTGGCTAATTAATAACAGCCGCACGGGTCGATCCATCAGGTTAAGCTACGCTTGCCGGGGTTGGTCCGTGGATGGGTGACCATCTTTACATATCGAGACTCCTCCGTGTCTCGGAAAGCACGTTAAGCCGTTGGTCCCGGCTGTCATTCGTAGATCTTTGGCAGTCGTTACGGGTCGTCAGAAGCCCGAAAGTCGGACAACCAGTCTTACCAAGGGGTATCGTATTACCCAGTTACTGGGTTGTGGAGGTCAGATAGGCAGTCGCTCCATGTAAAATACTGGTATTCAGCTGCATCCGGTTAGACTGGAAGCCGACCCCAAGATAGTTGGGAAAAGGCTAGGCAGATTGGTGGCTTAGAAGAAATCTAGGAAACAGATAGATTTTCGTATAGTTTCTAGTGTCAGTAGATATTATCAATATCACCCACAGCCCAACTCGACCCACTGCTGGGCATAGGTCTCTTTTCCTGTGCCAAGCCCACACTCCTGCGCCAGGCTCATCCCCATACCTATTATCAACTATTGAAGATTTGTGACTAAGTACCTATATTATACTTGTAAAAATGTTTTTCTCTTTACGAACGTATAAAAAGGCATTGCTTTAGACAGGTCCGAAAGCATTTTAATTTTGGCTTCGCTGCAAAAAACTTTCGTAAGCACCATAAGCATGGACTTATCATAAATCCCTGGGCATATAAAAATATGTAATTCCAAGCCTCTTACAAAATGTTTTCATCATAAAAAGACACAAAATCTCTCGAAATGACTCAATTATTGAAATAAAGCTGCCGTGATCATGCCTCCAACAACGTGACGTGTAATTTACCGACGTGACAACCTAAAATTAGCCTCCGAAGCAACCTTCAATTTTCGATTCGATTTGAATAGAAATACCGATGAAGTCATTACTCGAATAATCGATTATTTCAACTTACCGATTCCTTTGTGGTAGTCTATTAAGACAAGTTAGCTTAATTCAATCTTGGTCATGCCCTAGATACAATACCAAGACCTAATAATCGATTATTAATTCGTTTTTTAGCTTAAACTATCGATATTTAAACTTGACAATAAATCGACTAAAATTTCTTTAATTTAGCGAAATTATGTAGGTGTACAATTTATGAAGAAAATACGTCAAAATAACACCCAATTTATTCATGTCAAATTGGACTCTGAATGGGTGAGGCTTTAATAATTTAATGACCCACGTGTGTGGTCCCTTCGTTTATGGAAACACTTCAAGTGTCTACGTTTTTATTGGTTGAATAAGACTATTGTGTGCTCCGGTGCCTTTAGTCGATTGCAATTCATCAATGGGAGAGCTGGAATAGTAATAAAGTAATAACAACAACTACTTATAGGTCAGTACTGGTGTAGCTAGATTTTTGCTTAAATAAATTAGAGAAGATAAAATATTAGGCCTTTTTAAATATTTAAATATAAAATAAGAGGGATTTTTAAAATAGGTTTTGCTTTCATTATTCTAAAGTCAATGGTTTCAAGATGCAACGTTTAAAAAGTAACCATTATTGTCAAATCTTAACCACAAAGGTACTTATTAAGTAGGACAAGTCATAATTTTCTGTGTTCAAAGACATCAGAAAAAAATAGTCGATATAAAAAACTGACTAATCGACTATGCCCATGGCCCATCCCTTCATACTCTGAATAGTAACCGCTCACAATCAAAATCGAAAATATCGTAGGTGTCCAAATTAGTGAGCCCAGGCGTCAAACCAACACCAGATTATTTCTTCAAAATTGAAGAGCGGTAAATGGGCGTGGCTTTAGTAAATCGACTATGTGGGTGGTCTCCTGTTATGGCGATACATGCCTATAAAATATGGTATTATATTGCATTGGCCGATCGTTTTGTATGATCACACCCCGTTTTATGTGCTATAAACTTTGTCGTATACGGTATTATGTTCTCGATCGATTATGTTTATATGCACATGTTCTCGTGTGATGTTATTTTCGTATTTAATTTAATAGTCAACATATGGTCGGTTGGTAAAGGAAAATAAAAGACGTATTGATTCTGTCGCAATTAATCAATGCTGCGGTATGTTTTTGACTTGTAAAACATATTGTTTCACAATATACAACCATTTAATCCTGTATATTTCTTAGAAAATAAATAGGATCATGAGTTTTTAATCTCTGCCATTCATGCATGATTCACCACCATGACCTAGGTACCTGCTACATTTACGTTTGAATTTTTCCGATAACACTCGATATTGCAAAAATACCTTTGAAAAACAATTATTTATAGCAGCAGACTGCTCTGCTGCTATAAATAATTGTTTTTGATAATACAGTGACCATATCCGCCTTAAAAACAAATAACAAACCATTCTTACCAAGGGGTAGATACCTATCGTATTACCCAGTTACTGGGTTGTGAAGTTCAGATAGGCAGTCGCTCCATGTAAAATACTGGTATTCAGCTGCATCCGGTTAGACTGGAAGCCGACCCCAACATAGTTGGGAAAAGGCTAGGCAGATTGCAGATTGATCCCCTAACTCGAATTAAGAAAAGTGTGTATATCCGAACATACTACATTTTACATTCCTCAATCTCAGATTTCCTCGCTCCAATTTTTTACCCATCCGCAAATACGAAGCCACAGTTGTATCTAGCATTCCAATACATCGTATCTCTTTATAGAGTAGCATTATAATTTCCTCACTGACACCTAAACATGCCGTAAGCCCTGATTTGTGGCAACCAGCTAATACTACAAGCATTCTGACACGAGTGCCCGACAGTTGAACCAAAATACCGGGACCTACCGTGCAGGATTACTACAAATAATTTAATAGGCCCCTTCCATCTAATAATAAACATGTCAAACCAAAGTTAAATACTGCCCAACAAAGTCACATTTGCAGATATGACATTCTTAAATTTCACGAAATTGTACCTTATGTTTTAGAGTACAAGATTGGTGTTAGATTTTTTTGTGAGGCCCAAATTAAGTTGGTTACTAATATTATATTAATGTCCGTAACCAAATCTGACATGAGACCGGCATACCGCGTCCCGTGCTTACTTATTAAGGGGATTTACGATTTAATACAATTTACGTTCATACATTCGTTTTTTTTAATACAAACACGACGCTTAAGTACAAGTTATTTAATTTGTAATACGTTTATAGTTGTTAATTATAGTGTGAGACGGCCATTTAATTTATTTCGGACCCACCGGAGTCTAGTGACATTTATAGCGAGATAATAAGGCAGTATCTACACTGTTCTTAATTTATGCCCGCGGACAAAGAGGCAGAGTGTTGTTAATCAGATGTGATCTTTTATTGACAATGAAACATAAAAAGTCTGTAGCCTATTATGGAAGTTGTCACTGGCATATAAATATTGAGCGTGTTCAGCAAAAACATAGAGAATTAATTTAATAATTAAAGCAAAAAGAATGCAACGCTTTGCATTAACCCACATTGCAGGACTAGTGCTTTAATGGAAATGCGGGTTTACATTCTCAAATTAAACAAATAAACAAAATATTTCAACGCATTTGCCGAGCGGAGTCCATAATGATATCAGCTACCCAATAATAAATATTCAGAGTCACTGTCAAATACAAGTAATAAGCTTTTCCACCATTAAATAATTTGTAAAAATGTTAAAAAAGTCAGTCTATCGTGCTGTTTCTGAATATCAAGTCATTTGCCTCAGTATGAAACAGGCAAATCGGTAAGGTCACCATAAAGATAATAATACTAGGACTCATAAGCGCCCGAGTTTTGCGTTGGGGCAACCATGGTTGCAATGGTTACAAATTTTGAAGAAATTTTAGATAACAACTGAAGCCTGAGCGCCAGAGTGGTGACAGTAACCTCGTCGTCATCAACCAATATAGATAGTGCTATCCACGAAGACGCGCCTCACTCCGCTCCGCTCCGCCGTACTAAAGTACTTACAACTACGGGTGCGTCTTCGTGGATGGCACTATCTATACAATGTTGAAGTTATCTTTCAGTAGGTAAAGGTAACAGATGCAGCTGAGGTTAAGAATTGAACGCACCAGCTTCTGTCATATTACCTTAGAGCAACCTATGGATACAAAACAACAAACATGCTTTGAGACCACGACCCATCATTAAACCTACTTAGTTTCGTATGAATCTTGACAAGTAGCAACCAACATTATGTAGTAATTAAAAATGATTTACATTTAAACACATAGTTTTATGACATTAATGTCCAAGCGATCGGATGATCTTTAAATATAACGACTATTACAATGTTGCCATTACTAAAATCTACTACAACATGTCGTAAAAATATTAAATGCTGTAGAATTAATTTTTATAGACGTAATATCTTTCCGTCTCATTAATTTCTCATTGTTTACTACTAGTTTTAATGCAATTTCATGGTCATTAATTTTATATTTAATACTTATTTAAATATAGCAGTGCTCTTGTGTCAGCTAAAATGTTTAGGTTCATAAATCCACACTTCCATACTAATAATATACAATGTGGAGACGAAAATACAACAATAAATGAAAACACTGGCAATACTAATGCATAAGAGTATTTTGGAACTATCAAATAAATCCTAACATCGAAATTAAAAAAGTCATTTTTTCAAACAAACTAAATAGTATTGTGGACCGACTATGGGGTTTGCCGATCTTTGACTAGCTATCGTAACTAAACTATTGGATATATTTGATAATTTTTTGGTATGTAGACCGAGAACGTCATTACTTAGACGCTGTTTTATTTTTTGTCGTATTGTCGTCTCCACGTTATATATGCGAAAGTGAGTTTGTTTGTTATGCTTTAACGCTAAAACGGCTGAACGGATTTGAAGGCACATGGGTAGACCATGATCTGGGTTAGGACTTAAAGGATACTTTTTATCCCGATATTCCCACGGGATCGAGACTTATGCGGGTGAAATCGCGATACACGGCTAATAATACTATAAAATAAAATAAACAGGACTTAGGGCGAATTTCACAAAATTTTTATTGGTACCGAGTGAGTTCGAAATTCAAGTTCTGATTAGCAGTTGAATATGACACCAACTCCATGTTCTCATAACTGCTTCTTGAAATGATGAGTTATCTTATCCTGCGAATAAATTTTGAATTTTTGGCAGTTTGTGTGTGAAAAAACTGTCAAAAATTCAAAATTTGGGTCTCCCTTGTTTCTTATAAATTGCCAAATTATCACTTCCCAAACAATTTTCCGCATAATTTCATTTGCCAAAATATTACTTAGCAAAAAATCTCTTCACAAATAATTGTAACGCAAACCTAATGTTTGGCAAGTGAACGTTTTAACAATAACTTGTATAACAAATAGTACTTTTACCAATTTTTATGTAGTCAAATATTTCAGTTGGTGCAAAATAAAATTTGCCAAATGTTTAGTGTCGTCAGTTTCGGGTAACCTGTTTTTTTTTCTGTATAATCTAGTCGTTTCTGGCACTCGCCGGGCGCTGCCGCGGCACCGCTCGCTTCGCTCGCTCGGCTCGCGCGTAGTAGATCACAGTTTTAACCTAACCTAACCTAACAAATCATTTGACCAAACGTTTATTATCTAAAGATTGTTTGCTGTAATAAATCATTTGATTAAAGACCAAATGCCTAAATGACATTATCCTTGATAATATTCTGCCAAGTAAAAATTTGACCAAATGAAAATGTGCGTACGAAAATCATTCCTAACATTGCATTGGTATAAAAAAGGTTGCTAAAATTTGTTTGGGTAGTGAAATTTGGGCAAAATCTTTTCGGCAAAACGGCAGGATCCCTCAAAATTTATTTAGACAACAATTTTATTCCACGGATAAAAGATATCTGTCTTTGATAAAATCAGCCCTTAGTGAGTTAAAAAGTTCTTGTCTCGGATAATTTCTTGCTCGTGTCATCATCGTGAAAAGTAGGCAGTATTTTCAACTCGTTGAAGTGATTGACAAGGCTTCAGACGATGTTTTTACGGTTCCCTATCCATTTGCATAACATTTTAAGACATAATATAACATGGCATACTTTTTTTTATCCTAACAATATTTACGCATAATATATTTTTCGCATATCAGCAAACGCATAATTATTTTAAGCATAATTTCACCAATCATAATAGTGTATAAGCATAACATTCAAAAGCATAAATATATTTACGCATAATGACATTAAAACATAATTTTTAAGGGCATAAGAAATACGCATAATAATTAACTGCAACAGAATCTAGTCGTTTCTGGCACTTCGCCGGCCGCTGCCGCGGCACCGCTCGCTTCGCTCGCTCGGCTCGTGCGTAGGTCACAGTTCTAACCTAACCTAACCTAAACTACCAAACATTCTTTTTGTAATAAATACGTAAAAACAACTTAACTTTGTTTCGAATATTTTTTTATGCCTGAACACTATTATGCTAATAGTCATTACGCCTAGTAACATTATGCGAATTAAAATTATGGTAAAACAAATTATACAACAAGATAATTATGCCAAAAAAATTATATGGCAAAAAAAAATTATGGCAAATAATTATTAGACCAAAAAAAAATGCCGAATTCGTTATGTCAAAGAATATTAGGGAAAAAAACATTATGCGAAAAAAAGGGTCCCTGTTTTTACATATCTCTCTGGCACTATGGACTATTACCACCAATCAAATGAGGAAAGTGATACGAGTACAGGAAAATCTTCCTTAACAAACAAGCGTGTAGACGAGACGGTACGTTATTTGCATGTCGGATTAATTTTCTTTTGTCGCATAATAGTATTTTTTCGTTCAACCTGTATTAGCCCACTGCTCGGCATAGGTCTCCCTCACAGCTTTCTACTCTTCCCTGTGTTTTGCCCATAAACGCCTCTAATGGCCAAACCCAATAACCTATTGTCAGTAAAAGACAGATCGCTATTGATGGTAGACAGTATGATTTTGTCTGTCATTGTGTCACATTCCATAAGATTCCTAGTCTGACAGATTATTGGGACGTTAAAACCATAGATAGATAAGTTTTTCTATCTCCATTATGCCAAAACTGGTGATGGATGGGTTATTGTGTTTGGCCGTAAATCATCACGCCAGTGTATCCTAGGCCGCCTCCCTAGGCGACCGCGTGATGACTCTGGCCCATCCATCCTGATGCATCCTATATACATGGCCTTTCGAATAGTAGGTATTACAATATTATTTTGTTTTTACCCGACTGCGGTGAAGAAAAAAGGGGGGTTATGATTTTGACCGGTATGTATGTATATTCATCTGTTCCCTCCTATCTTCTAAACGACTCATCACAATTTGACAAATGAGGTATCGTTTGAAGCGTCTTGATCGTCCGCTGGTTATAGGCTATAATGTCGCCCTCTAGAGTACATAAAGTCATGAATTAAAAAAAAAAAAATCGTACCATGTTGGGTATCAAATGAAAGGGCTTAATGAGCACATTTCAAAAATATATATATTATAACCCCAAACGAATTTAAAAAAAAGTAATAAAAACTAAAAACTAAAACACGTGTGACTCCGGATTTTTTTGACTGTCTGTGTTGTTTATATCTTTTTAGTCGTAGTTGGGTTTTAGTTTTTATTATTACTTTAATTTTTTATTACATCATATTTTTTTTTTATGAAACAGCTAATAGTTATAACAATGAGTTGTTACACCCCAGCATGCAAAAAATAAAGCAATAATTCTTCGCACTAATCTCAACCTCGTCACTACTTCCATCCACAGACACCAGGGGGCCTACCACCACTGCTTACAGCAGTATTATTTTACTATTACTTCAGTGTAGGAAAGAGATAAAGCTCTATAGCAGGCGTAGCATGAGCACCGTTTTGTCGACGGAAGAGTAGACAAAAATGACGTTTCCTGTAGACAGTACGACGGCAGCAAAGTAGAAAGAGTCAACTGCACTTTTTACGAAATTCACTCTTTTACATAATTCGACTCAGAATTTTTTGTTTTGTCGGTTTTGCATAGGATTTATCGGTTGTCAGTGTGATTTTGACAGTCAGGCTAGAAAACTTTCTTCCGAAATAGTCTACCTACAAAAAGACCTAGACAAAGATCGTTAGAAATGAAAGACAAAATGACAGATTGGAGAAAGATTTCTACGGTGCGATGTCAAAAATGAAGAAACGAACTGTCACTTTGTATAGAAAAAGCTATGTCTATTCTTCGTAGAGATAGAAAGCGCCATGCTACTCCTGCAGGACGTATAGCTCCATCTCTTTACCCCACGAAGTAAAATTAAAATAATACTGCTGTAAGCAGTGGTGGTAGGCCCCCTGAAGCAAACAATCCAAAGAAAAACCCATCAATTGCAACCATCACTGCTCACCCACTTTTTGTCCATATACATCAAATATTTAATATTACATATTACGCATCAAGCCGTGAAGGTAAATTGACCCATTAAGGTGAGAGCGAACCCGGTGGTCCGGACCACACTTGACCATTGTTCCGGAGGGATCCGACATTTTGTTTTGTGGCCACATAATTAACAGCCTCCCAGAGAGATCAGTTAGACACGCTCGCTTATAATAACCCCCGCGATGATATTTTTATTAATGTCAAAATAAAGTCAGATGTGCTCACACCGTTTTGTAACAGGTGTTTTGGCCAGCTGCAGTGGTTTATGGACCCAGATGCAACATGTAGACGAAAAGTTCATTTTTCAAAAGTGATTGCTCCATATGTCTTTCTAGCTACTTATGAATTTAAATGAAGGCAAAGTAAATCAAATACTACAGGAACAAGGTGCCTACCTGTATTGTGTATAGCAAAATTATCATAATTTATACATAACTATTAATCTCTGCAAGCTTTGTATCGTTTACAGATAATCCATAGAAGGTAGTCGGTTCTGGTAATTTAGATTAAGTGCTATTTCTAAGACCGATCTAGCACTATTCTCAGTGAATTGATTAATATCTATAAAACCATATACCTAGCATAATAAATTCCGAAAAGAATTGTCAACTATTATAAATTAACATGATCAAAGTAGGTCAATCTGTTTAATATAAGCCTATTGTTGACAGAACTATCACATATTTTGACGTACACCGACGCTATGTTACCGAACGTAACATTCGCTCTCCCTCCAATAGATACATAATGGTGTAATAGGCGGTCCCCAAGGCCCCTCAGCGGGATCTATAAAAGATCTCGCTTCGACCCACACAAGAAATTAGGTACCACATTAGAGCCGAGGTGATAATTATGTTATAAAAAATCTATACGATGAGTTAATATTTCGTTGTTTCGATGAGTCCAATATCGATTTAAATATGTATGGTTTTATTTAAAATTTTTGAGTTTTTGTTACGTAAGATGAATGAAAATCGATACGAGTTACTTAATTATTGTTTTAATTACTTTTTTGTTTCTCAATGAGCGTTTGATTGATACATACTAATAATTACTTATCTGAAATTGAGAGCAATAGTATGTAAGTAGGAGGAGCTCGTGGCTAAGTAATAACAGCCACACGGGTCGACCCATTGGTCCCGGCTGTCATTTCGTGTTGACAGTTGTTACGAGTCGTCAGAAGCCCGAAAGTCTGACAGCCAGTCTTGCCAAGGGGTATCGTATTACCCAGTTACTGGGTTGTGGAGGTCAGATAGGCAGTCGCTCCATGTAAAATACTGGTATTCAGCTACATCCGGTTAGACTGGAAGCCGACCCCAACATAGTTGTGAAAAGGCTAGGCAGATGATGAGTATGTAAGTAGGTACTACGTAGCGGCAGCGACGGTGTGTTCGGCACTGCTGTTTTTATTATTAAGTTTTATGTAACGCAATGCCAATAAAAGGCTTATTTGAGAGCCAAATACGTTGAATAACTTTGCAGCTGTAGATAATACCCCCCTTGGACGGAACTGCTGACCACGTTAACTAAGATTTCCGATGTTCTAAATGAGATTTTGAAGTCAATTCCATACTTGATACTTATCTCTTAAGCTTAATTTACATTACGAAAGTAGTTTATTTATTTATTTATAGTTAATTAAAACGGCACAACACCAATTACATTTAACATAAACTCAAACTCAAAGCATTTATTTCAATTAAACCATTTACAGGCAAAAAGTTGAAGCTAGTTGCATAGAATTGCATTACATTGTTATGTATAATTTAAGCTTACATGGTACACGTGAAACTATCAATGAATAACTAAGTTCGTGCAACTAGTTTCGTAATGTAAATTAGGCTTCAATTTTTGTGTGAAGACCTACTAGGGCCCTACGATCACCGCTTACAGCAGTATCATTTTAATATTACTTCAGTGTAGGAAAGAGATGTAGCTCTACAGGACGTATAGCTCCATCTCCTTCCCCCACAAAGTAAGATTAAAATAATACTGCTGTAAGCGGTGGTGGTAGGCCCCTGAACAACATGGGTCAAAATGACCTATCACCGAATTGGACGCAAAATTAATGCGTTTGCTCCAGACTAGTGAATAACCAAATAAATACAGTCTCGGTTTGGAACAAGTTTAGGTACCTACCTACGTCATTCCGTAACAAAATTTCAATTTCTGTTAGGGTTGTCAACTTAATGGAAAATACCTTTGAGTTTCGTTGCCGATGCTATATTTTGAAAACCTTTACCTACGTTATGATGTCGATATAAGTAGTCAATCGAAGAACTTGTATTTTACAAAGGCTTTGCAGCGAAATTTTACATTTAATTATTGCTGTTCCACCAAAGCTTTTCCCAACCCCTTGGATTCTATTACTTGCAGTCTCAGACTAAATAAAAAACCAAGACAGAGCGCTCTTAACTGTGACGTGAGGCCGGTTTCGTAAATATAAACATGTGTGCACATATTTTGGTGTACTTTGATTGTAAATGGTTGTAAATGTGTGCGTGTGAGCGTATATACACAGAGCGGAGGTGAAGTTTTGGCATGCTTTACTGTATTGTTCGCAGCGCTCTGTCTTGATTTTTTATTTGGTCTGAGCTTGCAGTATTCTCTTGGTTCCTCAAAAGATTACAGGTCCTACAAGTTTCTTAGTTAGTGGAACCACGAAAACATTGATTTGCCATGTCTATGCATCAGCATGGCTGTGACTGGTAAAGAGCTGGGCACGATAGTGAATCAGATTTTGTTGGCCCAAAACTTCGCCACTCCTACGGCATCGTCTGAGGAAATGCAGAAGTTGATGGCTGCATTTTTAAAGGGCTGAAGATTGACCAGGGGCCTAAACCGGCCACATTGGCAATTCCATTATAAGTAGTTTATTTCCTGAATCCCAGCTATCATTAGCAATTCCTCTAATTTGGCATAAAAGCAATTCATAATTTGTGGACCATTTTACGAATCTCCATAGAAAACTGTCATCATTCATCATCATTCTCCTGCCCTTATCCCAATTTATTTGGGGTCGGCGCAACATGTCCCTTTCTTCTATACTTCTCTATTAGTCGTCATCTCGATAGTCACTCCCTTTCTAGCCATATCATCTTTCACACATTCCATCCATCGTTTCTTTGGTCTTCCCCTACTCTTATAGCCATCGACATTCATACCCAAAACTTTCCTCACAACATTTTCCTCATTCCTTCGCATCACGTGCCCATAACATGACAACCGATTTCCGCACAATTTTTCAGTCACCGGTGCCACTTTCAGACTTCCTCTTATGTACTCATTTCTTATTCTATCCATTCGTGTAACACCACACATCCCTCTTAACATTCTCATCTCAGCTGCATGCAATTGCCTTTCATTCATCCCTTTTGTGGCCCAACATTCTGACTGTCAAACATATGAATTATTTCGTAATATGAATTGCACAATTGAAAGGAAATAATTGCTAATCAGCACAAATAACTCGTCATCTTCTCTTCCTCGACAACCCTATCAAAGTTAGAAGCTGCGCCTTCTCCGTGTGCGGTTTAACTAATGGTTAATTTGCCCGTCAGATTAACCACGGTCATCTTAAACCTATTAGCGTTAGTCTGTTAATCGGCAGCGAGATTATGTTGTGATTCACATTTCACAACGTTAACGAAATGCCAGGCTATTTGTTTTTCTATGCGCTTCTTTACTTGTAGGGTAGATTGGGCTAAATGGTCCAAGATCTATTCTTGTAATTACGGGTGAAGGGGGGACGGGGTTAAAAACAAATGACGCGCACGCGCACCTGATCACACCAGGTACTGCGTTGTCAATGATGATTCTGCAGACTTATCTATTAGGTAAATGTTTCGTGATTTACTTGTCAACAAAGGAAAAGTCGTCACATAGTGCTTGGATTTAAAGTTGATTTTATAATGTAGAGAGAACAACATGTTTCGTCAAATCCAAATGCTGGGGCTACATTTTCGCGTTATCGCGAATTAATTCTTCGCGCTCGACGTCTCGCTGAGCAACAGAGACGGCGCGAAGTATACTTCGTGATAACGCGACAATGTAGCCCCCGCAAAATAATGGGTGACATTTGGTGATCTAAAAAAAATGATTTTTTCAAAGATGTTGAGACTAATTTGACAGTGAATGTTTATAATACCTTTGCTTCTCTTAAATTTGCTGTTCAAAAGTTTTTTAAATTCACTTCTAAACATGCCTTATTTTGGCATCTTCAGTATTTCATCTGAGACGTAATTATTACGTGAGGAAATTATATATTTATTCAATTAAGCAAATTGGCCATGGGGCCCGAGTGCTCACTTATTATATCAAGACATCGCCAAGCGGTTGGTCGACTCTTCGCGTGACCAGAGGGCTGGCCTATTCTTCGGCCAAAGAACCAGCATTGCCATACAACGTAGCAATGCTGCCAGCCTTTTGGGCACTTTTCCTGCTGACAGCGATGCGGACGAATTTTTAGATGCACTTTAATAATTATTTCCTCCCCCTTTTTACATACTTGTACATATTATTAGTATTGTAGTGTTCAATGTCAAATAATGTATATTATAGAATAAATACAAATCATTAAGCAAAACATGTACTCCTAAAACGGAACTACTTAACACATTTTCACACAGTATTTTTTTCTCAATTCGCTGTTTTTTTTTTTTCGAAATGATACCTATGCATTACGCATATTCCCAGTTATCAAACGTCAATGACCCATTTCTCAGCAGAGCACAAGTAGCACATAAATAAACTATAATATTTTAACAGCACTTTAATGATAACATGTTTAGTCTGCACTTAAGGGCCTGCAAGTCAAGTCATTAAGTAAATAAATCAACTAAAGCGCTTAAAGGTAATTTAGATTGATGGTAGGTACCCGATGATTGAGTCCTTCGAGGCTCCTGGTGTTTAATTAAGCACGGTGGAGTTCTCAGATGTGCTGTTTATTTTTAGCACTTAAATTAAATGATTTATAGAGTTATTAATGAACGTAGGTGGGTAAAATACCATAATTAAAGGCATTCTCATGATTCTATAGGGATTAAACGGAGTTATAATGACATCGAACGTGTTTTTGTGTTGGAACCAGTAGCGGTTGATACTCTCTGCACACTTAGCATCACCACGATAGAAAGAGGTTTTGTCGACGGAAGAATAGACAATATGACAGATAAACAATCACAATCTGTCATTTTGTCTATTCTTCCGTCGACAAAACCCGATAGAAAACCCGTTTCTATAGTTGTCATGCTACGCGTGCTGCCGTGAAATGTGGCCCACCTACTTAAAACTACATGATTGGGTACTGCGGGTATAAAATGGCTACTTTGGCAGAATCTTAATAGGAAAATAATTATTATGAGTCATCGTAAAATGTCACAAACTGACAATTCATATCTGCATATTCATAACTGCAGCTGCGTGCTGATTCATTTTATGCAATAATTCATCTATTTGACAGTTTTCTATGGAGATTCGTAAAATGGTCCACAAATTATTAATTCCTTTCGTGTCAAATTAGAGGAATTGCTAATGACACCTGAGAGGTCAGGAAATTAATTGCTTTTAGAGGAATTGCTAATGTGACTGTTTTAGGCCCCCTGTTCAACACCTATTAAATCTTATCATATCAAATCACCCTTCACAATCTGAAAATCTGCATTTAGCCCCAATATCGTAAATTCTTGCAAGATAATATCTGTATTAGTCTGCGAAGAACTGGTTCCGAAGAATCAAACATAAAGATCCCCCATCACGTATCAAATCGTGATCAAGTGCTATAAAAGTGAATTGAGTCGTGTTGCATATAGCGCCACAATTAGGAACTTATTGGTAGTGGCGGAGGCCTGAGAAGCCCGGGGCTCCGTATTAGCCGGCCGTATTTCACGAGTCCGCCGCCCCGTCGAGGTGAGAAAATAATAAGCGGTTCGGAACCATTTTTAATATTCCGGCTTCATTACAACGTATTACAAACGTCTTGGGTGGCGAATTCTATCGCGAACGCTCTTAATACTACGCTATTAAGGTCCGGGGTTCAAAGGGGCGTGGAAGATGCCGATTTATTTGAATTTTTGCTCCGACTCAATTTGGGAAATTGTTCGGCCGGCGGCTCTTGCAAAATTAAGACGTCAGTTTGATTGCAGCAAGGCGTTTAATTATGTAAATGTGAAGCTAGCGGTGGGTGGCACAATCAGTATGGAGTGTCGATGCGGTCACGTATAGAGACAACAGATTTACGATTCGACGCGATGTGAGAGCGTGTTCGTATCATAATATTATTGTTTGAGTTTTTTTTGCGTTCGGTTGCGAATAGTCTGTTGTTCTGTTGATTGTGTGAGCAATTTTGTTCGTGATATGTGGATTGAGATTGATTTCTTGGTTGAGATTCTTTCCCCTTTTTGTTTGGACAGGTTGTAATATTTAAGAAGGTTGATAATTATGCTGGTTGCATTTTTTGGTTTTCATTCTGGTGGCTAGGAGAGTTACGTACGAGTATTGTGAGACTAATTATTATAGTTCCTATGCATGTGATTTCTGCAGCAAAGTGTTCTTAACTCAGTAGATACCGTTTAAATGTCATCTTGCTTATCACGATGACATTTAAACGGTTAATAATAATGTAGCTTATTAAGAAGATTAATTAATTACTTACCTGAGGAGCTCGTGGCTACGTAATAACAGCCGCACGGGTCGATCCATCAGGTTAAGCTACGCTTGCCGGGGTTGGTCCGTGGATGGGTGACCATCTTTACATACCGAGACTCCTCCGTGCCTCGGAAACCATGTTAAGCCGTTGTCCCGGCTGTCATTTGTGGATCTTTGACATTCATTACGGGTCGTCAGAAGCCCGAAAGTCTGACAACAAGTCTTACCAAGGGGTAGGGGGGGGGGGGTCAGATAGACAGTCGCTCCATTTAAAATACTGATATTCAGCTGCATCCGGTTAGACTGGAAGCCCACCCCAACATAGTTGAGAAAAGGCTAGGCAGATGATGAATTAATTACTTACCTTCGACTTCAATTTATTTATATTCTCTCTTGGTGTTTTGTTTCCAGATTCTGTCGTCCCACATGGAGGTGCGATGCAAATGCCATGGATTATCAGGTAGCTGCCAACTCAAGACATGCTGGAGAGCAACGCCTGACTTCAGGGCAGTCGCGTCAACCATCAAACGACAGTATAGAAAGGTAATTACAATCATCCAGTAAAATAAGAACTTAAGGAGTTATACCTACTCCTTAGTCAATAGGGGCACTAAGTATACAGTATGCAAGGGTAAACACCGTTGTCACTCAAACCATGGGTAGGTGACTTAAATATAAAAATAAATGACTCAGTAACAACAACAAAAAAAACCTTATTTTCATTAAAAGATTTTAAAAAGTAAATATCCGTCACTGTCCCGATACTCATGGACCCGCGTTTGAGAGAGCTGCGAAACAGCTGACGGCCGGTCATGTAACGTCTCGCGCGCCCCGCCCGCTCCCGCCAACCGCCGGCCGCCGTGTTGAGACGCAAGTTCGTTGCCCTTGCGTGTAGGGTGAAATATTATTGTGGTTTTTTTTTTTTTTTCTTTAAAAAAAAGTATTTTTCCATTGATTTTATGTTCTATAAATGAAACCAAACCACTGGTTTCAAGGATAACGGTGTTTACACTAACACCCTGTATGAGGACTTCTGAATCAGAATAGTCGTTGACACCAATAGGCTGTCCTACTGCAGAGGGGAGGTATCTTTATGTGCAGATACAGGGCGATCATGGATTCCACCTGACCACTCTTTCTTGCCTACATCAAAATTTTATAAAGAAAAAAACTAGATTGCTAAAACATTTTATATATAGAAATCTGAAACATTTCTGAACATGAACATTCCAAATCCAATTCTACAGGCACTTTTGGTCGCTCAAGAGGAATTGAACAATAACCCTTCTGTACTAAGAGGTCGACCCAGAGGCAGGAGGCGAGGGAAAGCACGACCAGCGCCTAAGGCCAGCCTGCTATTCTTCGAAAGGTAAATTCATAAAAAAAGATTTAAGTATTTTAACAAAAGACCTTAAAATAACTCCGGATATGTATACGTAGCTTTATTAGCAGCAGACAAGAGTTTTTGAAGACTGTTTAAGCAGAGTACAGACCTTCACTTAACTTTATGAGTAATTTCGGAAAACGTGAAAACTGTGGTTGGCCGGAAAATTAAGAAGACAACTGACCACCAACGTAGCCTAGATGCAAAAGGCAGAAAATGTTAAGCTAAGTACATACCTAGCTGTGTATGTCCATTGAAAATATGAGTTACGAAAATTCCAGTGGACTTTAAACTGTTTTAGCCAATGAATTCCAATAACTTTGGAAAACATTTAACTTTCTCATTTCTCTCTTATTTATCTATTACTATTGGCTACTTTGTCTGAGCTCGTGGCTAAGTAATAACAGCCGCACGGGTCGATCCATCAGGTTAAGCTACGCTTGCCGGAGTTGGTTCGTGGATGGGTGACCATCGTTACATACCGAGACTCCTCCGTGCCTCGGAAAGCACGTTAAGCCGTTGGTCCCGGCTGTCATTTGTAGATCTTGAACAGTTGTTACGGGTCGTCAAAAGCCCGAAAGTCTGACAACCAGTCTTTCCAAGGGGTATAGTGTTACCGAGTAACTGGGTTGTGGAGGTCAGATAGGCAGTCGCTCCATGTAAAATCCTGGTATTCAGCTGCATCCGGTTAGACTGGAGCCGACCCCAACATTGTTGGGAATAGTAGGTAGGTACGTCTTACTTGTGCAAAGAAAAAAAAAAAAAAAATTAACTGTGAATTCTGTCTTCTAGATCGCCAAGTTTCTGCGAGGTGGACCCTCGCACCGACTCCGCAGGTACATCAGGCCGTGTCTGCCGCATCGGTCGAACCTCCAGGACCGGCTCCTGCGACTTGCTCTGCTGCGGACGAGGACATGCCCTCATCAGGAAGTCCAGCATAAAGCCATGCAACTGCACCTTCCACTGGTGCTGCCGAGTCGACTGCGAGAGGTGTCGTGATGATAAGTGGGTTGCCATTTGTAAGTAGTACCCGTATTCAAGAACGTTCTTATTCTAAATCTGTCAAAAATATCTCTATTTTTTGACATTAATGAAAGTGAGTCGCTGAGATGAGATTGCGACTAGATTTTGAATGTTTTTAATTACGGGTACTGTCCTTCAGGTGTTCAGTTGTGACCTGTGCCTTAGTTGTAGTAGTGGAGCGACGATCAGGGGGCCCACCACCACCGCTTACAGCAGTATTAATTCAATCTTACTTCGAGGGGTAAAGAGATGGAGCTATACGTCCTGTAGAGCTTCATCTCTTTCCTACACTGAAGTAATATTAAAATAATACTACCGTATAGACTGCTGCGACTGGATTAAAGATTTACCCCAGTGCGAGTGCAGCCTTAAGGTTGATGCGCTAGGGTAGCCCGCGAAATTCAAATTTTCTTACATTTTTGCAATTTGCAGGTCAGTATCAGGTTGTATGTTGATCTAAATATTATTAGCGCTCGTAACAAATATGGATTTACAGAATTATAAACATTAAAATCAGCAATACAACTCTCTAAGCTCTTGAAAGTGTATTAAATGACTATTTCATGAAATCATGACATTTGGCACTTTCATGAACTTAGAGAGTTGTATTGCTGATTTTAATGTTTATAATTCTGTAAATCCATATTTGTTACGAGCGCTAATAATATTTAGATCAACATACAACCTGATACTGACCTGCAAATTGCAAAAATGTAAGAAAATTTGAATTTCGCGGGCCACCCTAGCGCATCCCCCTTAAACAAACACGGCAGCGATGCAAATCGCATCGCCCCGCTACCGCTTTTTGACCTGCTTCCGCCTATGACACAGGCCACATCCGAGAGTTACATTGTCATACAAGAGTTTAATGATATACGTACCTTTGTCTTCTTCTATAATAATATTATTCCTCGATATATCAATTTACATTCCTGTGTACATTCCATTAGTAGATTATACAATACTTAGGTATCACTGCAAATACGAATTACCAAATAATGATATTATTTTTGTTAAGTTAATTTTACCTGTAGACTATATTATTAAGGGCAAGGACATAATATAGAAGGGGCGAATGTATGATGGGCTAACGGGGCAGCCACGGGGCATGGAAAGTATTTTCGCCGCCTATAGAGGCTACCAGGGAGCCTACCACCACCGCTTACAGCAGTATTATTTTGATATTACTTCAGTGTAGGAAAGAGATGAAGATATAGGACGTAGAGCTCCATCTCTTTCCCCGACGTTTTCAAACGCCAAAATCAATCTGCCTTGCCTTTTCCTAACATGTTGGGGTTGGCTTCCAGTCTAACCGATAACCACGTTTGTTCAAGATAGGTTGGCGATTTCAGCCTCATCAGTCGATCTCAAACTATATGGTCACCCATCCAAAGACCCACCCCGGCAAGCGTAGCTTAACCTGTTGGATCGACCCGTGCGGCTATTATTGCTTAGCCACGAGCTCCACACACCATACAATTTCCACTCAATTTTCCCATTTTCTTCATAGATATAGGTACAGATACAAGAATTATCGCGAAAAAAAATCAGCTATTTCCTACAATTATGTTCGCATAACTCGTTAAAATTTAGAGAACAGCCGATTCTTTTTTCGCGATTTCAGGTTTGGTCCCGTGCCATGGCGTCCCCACCTTCCGCCTGACGCGAGTCGGTAGTGAAATTTGTTCACAATGATGAGTACAATGACCCCTTAAGAGGGTGTAAATGAATTAAATCCTGTAGTTATTAAGGCAATCGTCTTAAGAGCGTTTACGCTGAAACTTGGCAACGCAACGTCGCAAATAACTGTCAAATATTTACCTATTTTGATTAATTTGGCAATATTACTGTATGGAACTATGAAATATGGCTAGGCAACTGTCTAAAATATTGATTATGAATTGCAATTATAACACTGAATTTAAGTTATAACCGGTTTTAAGTGTCAAAAAGGCATTTGGAAAGTTTCCAAATCCTTTTTTACAACTAAAACTAAATATTCGTTACGATATTATTTATTGCATTTCAAATCGTTACGATATTTCAGACAGTTGTCTAGCCATATTTCATATTTCCATACAGTAATATTGCCAAATTAATCAAAACTGCAAAATATTTTATATCTATTTGCGACGTTGCCCACTTTCAGCGGAAACGCTCTAAGTCCACGTAAGACATTAATATAATGCAATTTTCTTCAAATATAAATCCTATGATAAGTTGTTAATCAAATCAGTATTAACCTTAATTAATGTACTTATGTGTTTGCTAGAGGGATAGTACATAAGTATCCACATTCCATTCTGTAAATACCCACTCACACACGTAATATTGTACTTAAGGGGGATGCGCTAGGGTGGCCCGCGAAATTCAAATTTTCTTACATTTTTTGCAATTTGCAGGTCAGTATCAGGTTGTATGTTGATCTAAATATTATTAGCGCTCGTAACAAATATGGATTTACAGAATTATAAACATTAAAATCAGCAATACAACTCTCTAAGTTCATGAAAGTGCCAAATGTCATGATTTCATGAAATAGTCATTTAATACACTTTCAAGAGCTTAGAGAGTTGTATTGCTGATTTTAATGTTTATAATTCTGTAAATCCATATTTGTTACGAGCGCTAATAATATTTAGATCAACATACAACCTGATACTGACCTGCAAATTGCAAAAAACGTAAGATAATTTGAATTTCGCGGGCTACCCTAGCGCATCCACCTGAAGCATTCCTGTTCAGTGATATTTATTGAATTACCTAACTATTTATTGTAGATCTAAGACTTTGTACCGACAGTTTTTATTTAATGAAATAAAAATTATGGAGGAATATGTAGCTTTTTATTCGTAATGAGGACCATTATTTTCCAATTAAGACGTATCACGTAGTATCTAAATATATTTCGTTTGTTTATTTTGTATCTTATATATTTACATTTTTAAATATTTTTATAAGAACATAAAAAAATATATTATTATTAGTTAAAGGTAAGTAGGTACTAGAGTACTACTCTATCGGTCACGAAAGAGAGGGAAGAGAGAGTGCACCTGTGTCTGCGCACTGTAGTTATCTCCCGCGCTGAATGCTGGTCTCCGCTGAGATTGGTCGCCATTGGCCCAAATTGTATCGAATAACTCTATCTGTATTACTATGTAATAAAAATTCCAACGCTTTATAAGCTTACAAAATACACAGTACCTACAACTATTTACTTAATGTCCCTCGGGAATCATCGCATTTCCGAATACAAACGAATACTAATTTCCATGTCCATCAATTATTAGATTTATAAACCTAAGTACTTTATTGTTGTTTTGTTTTGATTTCCGTGTGAAAACTATTTCCTCCCATTTTTAAAATAAATTAGATACATTCTTAATATAATTTATTTAAAAAAAAATGGGTATGTGTGTAATGACTAATGAGTTAATGAGTATTAACAACTCTATATACTTCCAAGTCGATTGAGTGCGTCCGGGCTGCACTAAGTGCAAAGGGTCGAGCTATAACTAAACGTGACATTACCTAAATGCACCAATAGTGCGAAGACACTACATACAGGTTATCAGGGTAAACACCGTTGTCACTCAAACCATGGGTAGTTGACTTAAATATAAAAACAAATGACTGAGTAACAACAAAAAAAAACATTATTTTCATTAAAAGATTTTTAAACTTTCTATCCGACACCGTGCTCGCTAGCGAAACAGCTGACTAACTGAGGGAAGGGTCGCGCTCGTGGCCGGTTAGGTCACGTCCCGCACTCCCAGCCCGTGTTGAGATGCAAGTTCGTCGCCACAAAAGACGTTGCCCTATGCGCTAGGGCAACGAACTTGCGTCTTTTGTGGTAAAATGTAGTTTAAAAAAAAGAAAAAGAATGTTGTAATTTTCCATTGATTTTACGTTCTATAAATGACACCAAACTACTGGTTTCGAGGATAACGGTGTTTACCCTAACACCCTGTATTTCGCAGGATAAGACTTATACCTACTAGATATAGCAGTTTGATCGAATTCGCAACAAATCAATATTCATTCCTCAAGTTTATTGATAACCATTCTTAAGGGCGCACCCTAACTCAGATTTTATCCCGCTCGCACCATACGATTCGCGACCTGAGTGAGAACGAGACGGAGTGGGGCGCTAGCGGCTCTAAAGCGTCGAAAAGTTTAGGTAATTGCTTTTTACGGTGAAAATAATGGTAATTAAAAAAAATGACACACATAAGGCCTGCTTTATAGTTAATTCAGTTATTTTGCAAAGTTTCATGATCTAATTTGAAGTATTTTTTGAATACCAGCGGTTTATAATTCTGTGCAGAGGTAACTTTGGTTTTTTTTTCTATCGAGAAAATTTTATGTAATCGTGTTTTCGCCTCACATAAGACCCAGCATCAATCCTCAACTTTGACATATATTTATTTCAAAATTAATGCTGCAGTATTTTCGGCATAACAGACGATCATGCTAAGCAATTTGTGATTGGGTGCGCCCTTAACAAAATCTTATTCAATCTCATGCTCACAAACACTTGCAATCTCAAGTGGGTGCTCACACAGAAGCGATATTTTCAAGTAGGCCCACAATTATCGTGTTACTTTCGGCTGATTTGACCTCTCGTCTGAAGAGCTCTCGTACTTGGACGCTTTGTTGATGGGTATCATTTCATCTAATTTCAAGCATTATAAAAGAGACCTTTAAAAATACGAAATACGTATTTAAAAAACGAAAGAGAAGAGGAAGATGTCAGAATAAATGAACGAGTGTCACGTACAGTTTTTTTTTAAATTGTAAAATGGAAGTTTAAAGATTGGGCCTTTTTCATTAATTTTATTAAACAACATTATTTTTTGTTTATGCTAAACCCCAAAAGGGGTCATTGTACTCATCATTTTGAACAACTTTTTCTATGGGACCAACCTTGAAATAGCGAAAAAAAAAATCAGCTGTTCCCTACATTTTGTCGATTTAAGTGAACACAAATGTATGGAACAGCAGATTTTTTTTTCGCGATTTCAAGGTTCGTGCCATAGAAAAAGTTGTTCAAAATGAGGAGTACAATGACCCCTTTTGGGGTTTAGCATAAACAAAAAATAATGTTGTAGAGAGCTGATGGAGCAAGATATAAAGAGAATCGTTTTACGAAGGAGGTACGTGGAGGTGGAATAGTGCAGAATAAATAAGTCTTTTTGACGTTTAGAGATAATTATGTCTGTATGGTGTTCTGAATGTTAGAGTAAAACTATTAGGTCCCCACCTATGAAATCAGCGTTTTGTATGGGGAATTTTAAAGAAGTTGCATTTTTCATACAAACATTTTCTTAATTTATTGATCAACCATGAATACTAATGTTTTTAATACTTTTATGCACTAATGTTTTAACACTAAGATAACGTATGCCACTTAGATTAAGCGACAAAAATAAGTATTGGCTTACTTAAAAAAAAATAGTGCTCATTTCTGCTAACAAAATTAGAAGTCATTTTTATTTTTTAATAAGAATAAGTTAAAAAAAAAATTGTGGTCATTTTTGCTAACTTAGGAGTCATTTTTAAGGTATTTTTTATGTTTAGAAAATTATAAGTAATAAGGTTTTTTTACTATTGGTGGTTGTCTATGATGGTCATTATTCGATACAGTACCAAGCAATTGATGAATATTTTAAATCATAGAAGTGACGAGGTTCTCTATTTGTGAGAAAAAAACGCCAATTTCATAGGTACCCAATACATGTAAAATGCACTGTAAGTTTTCGAACATTTAAAACGTTAGAGGATTTAAAAAGTTCGGTCGTTGGAAATAAGATCGGGCGAAAGGTGGCAACTGTAAATAGGGCTCTGTGAGCGATCTCTATAGGCTTCATCACTGTCTTTGTCTTCATCACTGCTGGGGTGGAGCTGCCTCCACCCCAGCAGGAAATACAGTAGGTGACTAGTGATTGGCAAAGAGCGAAGTATACATTCCGGATAACTAAAGCGTATGCTATAATATTGAATTGCTTGAATTGCTACTTAGCCATCTTCCTGTCTCCTAATTTTGCTGTGCCCGACAGGGTCCATATTGATCTTTTACTTGTTATACCATGTAACATAATTATTACCTATGGAATGTAATAAAGAATTGTGTATTGAGTAACTATCTTGTATTTATTTCTGTACTTAAACATAATTTATTTTTGACGTGCTTTTTTGAACCAAGAAAAATAAATTCAATTTATTTTTTTAATTGTGTTTTAAAATTAGAGTCCAGACATAATCTCGATCAGGCTATGAGAGGACCATGCAGGGGGCTTAAAACAGTCACTTTGGCAGAATCATATTAGGAAAATATTATGAATCATCGTAAAATGTCACAAACTGACAATTCATGATCTGCGTGCGATTCATATTACGAAATAATTCATCTGTTTGACAGTTTTTTAAGGTTATTCGTAAAATAGTCTACACTACACATTATATATAGAATATATAGAATAGAATATATAGAATATATTTTATTAAGTATAAAATTATGAATTATGAATATGAATTATGAATTATGTATTGCTTTTGTGTCAAATTAGAGAAATTGCTAATGACAGCTGGAAATTCTGGAAATGAATTGCTTTTAGAGGAATTGCTAATGTGCCGGTTTAGGCCCTCTGATTAATGTCAGAGATTGCCGAACTGCTTGACAATTATCTTAAGCCATTGTACTTGAGGCTAATCACAGCTCTTTTTAGACAGCCATGGCTTCCAGTTGCCACCTGTGCTGGACCGCTATTCCCCATCAGCCTTCTTGTTACAGTCATGACGTGCAGCTGCCAATTATTTTTTTACTCGTGATCTCATATTTTGTTTTTTTTTTTGTTTAATATTATTGATTACTGTTAACTTTTTGTATGCACGTGTTTCTGTGACAAATAAACCCATTTTTCTTTTTCTTTCTATTGAATTGTGATCAGACTAGCCCCATGTAATGACACGTGAAAAAACGAAGTAGTCATGCAATGGCATGGCTACATCGTTTTGTCACGTGAACATACATTTGTTTGTGTAACCGGGTGTTTTATCACCCTAATAAAACAGTTAATTAAACGCAGATAATTATAGCCAGTGCTTTTAGACTCGCCGGTTACATGGAGTGCGCAGTGTGATGTGTGAACAACGTGGCGGCTTGCCGAGTCCAGTCCACAAACCAGGTAGGTACTTACATAATAGCTATTTGTATTTTTAACCGACTTCTAAAAAGGAGGGGTTGTATGTTCGACTTTTTTGATGTTCATCCATATTTTCATCAATAAAATTGTGGACTGATTTTGAAAATCTTTTTTCATTTGGTAGAGGAAGCTTGCGCGGTAGGCCCATATAAAGATTAACTTTGCTTGGATTTTTTTTTGAGTTAACTTCAATAATACCCATGGCATTAAGTCCGCCTCTGTACAGTCGAACAAGCTATTTGGTATACAGGCAAAATATATTCATTTTACGCTTCACCGCCAAAATTCGTTTTGATTGTGTGTGTAATTTAATTTTTTGAGCTTCTGGGTTAGGGGAGTGACGTAAAATGATTGTTGACTATTGAAAACACTCACGAAATTGTTTAAAGTAGTTGCAAGTTACCTGCCTGTATACCAAATAGCTTGTTCGACTGTACATTATTGTGTGCTTGAAGTTACATAAATAAATACCTAATACGTATTTTCCCGGCTTAGTCTATGCGGATGATGTTACAATAAATTCCTGACACTTTTATTTATACAGTGTGATCCGAACATGGACTAGCGATATCTAAATACTTTAATAATAACTATTTTATAGTTCAATTACACTCTTGCTTCGGTCCAATACACTTCCCCGCTATGTGGCAGCCATTTTGTTTTTTTGTTGAAATATTCTCTACGGGAGTACAAAAAAAAAAAAAAAACTCAAAGTTTTGGTCATACTGAGATAAAAATAGGCTTATTCGAAAGACAATAATATTGTCTACCGTCTGCATTACAAAGCAATGTGTTCACAATTCCATAACTTTTGAAAAAAAAATGTGAAAGTCGAAAAAAATTACGGCAATAATGGTTAATTACTACAAAAACACCCCCGACAACTTTTTATTTTTTTACTAGATCGACAGATTTTGGGCTAAGCTACAATACAACATAAAATCGCAACTTTATGTCTGATACTTTAAGAATTATTGTTGTTTGAACATAGCGTATGCGCAAGCACAAAAGGCCATTGTTGGAACAATAAACAGGAAATCATTAAAAACAAATTAATCAGTAAAAAAAATTAAAAATTAAAAAAAAAAATGTCACCAAAATTGTACTGTAAAATAGTTTATTTTTAAGTATCTAGAATATCGCTAGTCCATGTCCGGACACACTATACTTAGCAGGTGGTATTCGAATTTGTGAGGGGTACTAGGTACACACGGCTACACATCAAGCTATACATTTCGAGTTTATGCTGATCTCGCATTGTATAGAATTTCCGTACAATGCGAGGTCAGCTTATGCTGGAAATGTATAGCTTGATGTGTAGCCGTGTGTACCTACCACAACTATGAAGCGAAAAATAAACTTTTTACAAAAAAAAAACTACACTACAAGGTGAAATGCTATTTTCATTTTGGACGTCGGTGGCAAAAAAGAAAATTCAAAACCCAAAACACCGACTTCCGAAATTAAAGTTATGTTTCACTTTGTAGTGTTTTTTTTTTTTTTTGTAAAAAAAATTACCGGAGATCATTCCCAGGCCAAGATTTGAATTGTAACCTCAGCTAGCAGTTTTTGCTAAGTTGAAGCTGTGACAAACTAGAATGTGCCGCAGCTTACTAATTTTTTAAATAGTATACAGGATGTCAGGGTAAACACCGTTATCCTTGCAATCAATGATTTGGTTTCATTTATAGAACGTAAAATCAATGGAAAATTACAACTTTTTTTTTAAATTTTTTTAGGTCTAAATTTTACCACAAGAGACGCAAGTTCGTTGCCCTATGCGCTAGGGCAACGAACTTGCGTCTCAACACGGGCGGGGGGTACGGGATGTGACCTGACCGGCAGCGAGCGCGATCCCTTCCTTATTCAGTCAGCTGTTTCGCTAGCAAGCACGGTGTCAGATAGAAACTTTTTAAAATCTTTTAATGAAAATAACGTTTTTTTTTTTGTTGTGTTCGGTCATTTATTTTTATATTTAAGTCAACTACCCATGGTTTGAATGACAAGAGTGTTTACCCTTACAGCCTGTATAGGTAGCATTCGAGGGTTGCGGGGTAATTGCGTAACACACTTACATAGACTCACAATTTAAAATAGATGATTCTTATCAAAGTAATATAATATGACGGGTGTTTACCCGTGGTCCCGGTGGGTTAGTCCATGGGTAAAATTACCCCCGAGTTTGGGTTTATTGGAATTGCAATGAGATGCACTCGGGCTATAAATGGTATTACCGACTTAAAAAAAGGAGGAGGTTCTCAATTCATCTATACAGTATGCAAGGGTAAACACCGCTGTCACTCAAACCATGGGTAGTTGACTTAAATATAAAAATAAATGACCCAGTAACAACAAAAAAAAACCTTATTTTCATTAAAAGATTTTAAAAAGTAAATATCAAAAAAAAAAACTTGTATTTTTCATTGATTTTACGTTTTATAAATGAAACCAAACCACTGGTTTCAAGGATAACAGTGCTTACACTAACATCCTGTATATACTTATTATTATAAAGGAAGTTCGGGCATACAAAGTATTTGTTTATGAACAGATTTTTATAATTCTTTCATTTCGTAGAAGAAGCTTGCTCCGGGGTCCAGACCACATAAAAAACCAAGACAGAGCGCTGTGAACAATACAGTGAAGCATGCTAAAACTACACCTCCGCTATGCTCGCTCACACGCACACATTTACAATCAAACTGCGATCACTATCAACTACACCTCACTAAGACCACACATGTTTACGAAACCGGCCTCAAGTCACTGTTGACAGCGCTCTGTATTAGTTTATACTTGGTCTGAGGCAATATCCTTCAAAATTATTCAGATTGGGATTCAAAGTGTGTTATGGAGCTGGGCCGGCCGACAAGAAATTCCGTCACGATCTATGAATTAGCTCGAGTCGTCCTGTGGCATTAAATCCCTTTCTGTTCATATAGTGTGGTTGAAATATTAATTGATAATATAATAAATCCACAGCCCTCACTGAACAAAATACGCTGGTAATGTTTCATTTTCTGTTCAGGGCATAGCGCAATGTTTTTCCTGACCACACCACTGCGTAAGTATGATTTGATTCATTTGAATTCAGATGTAATAACAATAAATTGAATTGTAATAGGTAGGTGCATACGTTTGAGCAGGAGGTACACACGGCTACACATCAAGCTATACACTTCCAGTTTATGCTGATCTCGCATTGTATAGGATTTCCGTACAATGCGAGGTCAGCTTATACTGGAAATGTATAGCTTGATGTGTAGCCGTGTGTACCTCAGTGGGACGCTATGGCGGCGAAGCCAGCCGATCTATTCTATAAAAATCTCACCGCGAAAATTTCGGTGAAGTGAGCTCCCACCTGACGCTAGGGCGGTGAGCACCTGACGGTAGGCGAATTTAGGGATTGACAGCTGACTTCACCTCAGTTTTCACGATGAGATTTTTACAGAATAGCACTACAGGTCACGAACTCGCGAAGCTAACAAAGTGCATGGTTGACAGCGTGAGCAAGCGCTGAATTTACTGAGTTACTTCGGATAACTATGGTTATTTCCGACACGTAGGCTATGGAACTATAGGTACAATACAACACAACTTGGACGTATCATCGGCAAAATTCGTAAAACCGATCACCATCTGACCTGAGTCATGGGCCTTTGAAATCAGCAATTGATTTAGGTGAAAATGATCTTTACGCAACCGCAATAACTTGTAAAGTCATTTATCCAAATACATTCGTAAAATTAAAATTAATTAATGCAAAATGTATGCTACATCTAAGTTGTGTCGTACTGTACAGTAGGTGAGAACCGCCTCCAAAGATGTCAAAATCAAACGTCAAATAAACTGTTGAAAAATTTTGAGTCTGCAATTAGCAAAGACCCAAACACATAACCGCGTTGCGGCGCCGCAACGCAAAAATTAGCGGCGGCACCCTAAGATTTTCTTAGGAAATGGCCTGAAGTCGCCGTTAATTTTTGCGTTGCGGCGCCGCAACGCGGTTATGTGTTTAGGCCCTTATAGTTGTAAAATGAATAGATAATTCTATTGTCACAATGGCATCCAACAATCTGGGAGTGTAACAGATACCCAACGTAAAGCGGTTCCCAAAAAGATAAGGCAAATATTCAAGTACCGGGACCACATCTTTTTGGCCTTTATAATAGTATTATGGGAGGGGTAGACAGAATGGACGAAAATGTATATATGTATAGAATAAAATATAAGAGGTAAAAAATGGTATTGGTCATTGATGACTTGGATGCTAGATGCATGTATTCAAAATGCCTGCAAGTGCAAAAGAAAGCTGGGCGACAAAATGTCAACTTGATTTTCGACGGGATTTTTTTTAATTTTAATAAATGCAAAACATCTGCAAAGGGCCCAGGAAGACCTAGTGCCTCTTCACTGACCGCCACGCATCGATTTGACAGAATTTGTCACTATATTCATAAGTTTATTTGAAATAAATGCTTTGAGTTTGAGTTACTGAATTTTAGTAGGTAATTACCATTCAAAAACTTTCAATTACATTACAGTGTTCATTGGATTCTTTTCGCCAGCCTACAGTAAGTATTTTTGATAAGAACTAAATATTAATACGCATTGCATCTGTGATGACAAATTATGACATTTACCCACGGAGTAGATATAGAAAGTGCTTCTTTCTATACTCCGTGCATTTACCCTAAATAGGTATTTGAAATAAGTAACCAAAAAAGCAGTAGTGGCACGTCATCTGCTACTACTGTCCAACGCTGCCATCAGCTGCCGCGTCACTGTGTCCACAAATGCACGATAAGCTCTCTCTACCTCAGACCAAATAAAAACCAAGACAGACCGCTGCGAACAATACAGTGAAGCATGCCAAAACTACACTTCCGTTTGTGCATACACGCTCACACGCACACATTTACAACCATTTACAATTAAACTAAAATCAAACCGGCCTCACGCCACTGTTGGCGGTGCTCTCTAACCGTTACGGTTTTTAACTGGAAATCAAACATTAATAATTTAATATTTTATGTAAGAAAATGAGTAAGTATATCCACATGGCTTTAGGTACATACACTATCGTAATAGACACGAATGCATTCCTTACTGCTTACTTGTATAGCAGAAATGGTTTCACCATTGTCAAATTATCTAGTCGCAGGCAGATCGTATGATTCGTCATAATAGGTTACAACTGTGCTAATTGGACGGATAATACTTGAGTGAAAAAGAAATAGTTACATAGACTGCAATGTTTAAAAATAAGAATTAGGTAATTAATAACAAATGTTTGGTTTTTGTTTTGCGGTAGATTAGATTAGTTTAGTGGATTTGTTTATAATTTTGTAACTTCTAATGGTATTGTATTGCTATGTATCGTACCTATACAGTATGCAAGGGTAAACACCGTTGTCACTCAAACCATGGGTAGTCGACTTAAATATAAAAATAAATGACCCAGTAACAACAAAAAAAAAACCTTATTTTCATTATTCTTGATTTTAATAAGTAAATATCCGTCACTGTCCCGATACTCATCATAATTATACGCGTTCGAGAGAGCTGCGAAACAGCTAACGGCCGGTCATGTAACGTCCCGCGCGCCCCGCCCGCCCCCGCCTACCGCCGGCCGCCGTGTTGAGACGCAAGTTCCTTGCCCTTGCGTGTAGGGTGAAATATTCTTGTGGAAAAAGATTGATTGATTATCTTTAAAAAAAAAAAGTTTTATTTTTCCATTGATTTTACGTTCTATAAATGAAACCAAACCACTGGTTTTAAGGATAACGGTGTTTACACTAACACCCTGTATTTGTAAAATAAAATATCTTTATCTTTTATAACCGGAATATAAACTTATTCCAGGTGTGACTGTGGATTCTAACAACAAGAAATCGAATGAGCATCTAATCTCATTACGAGACTATGACTTTGTGGGCCCCGACCAGAGGCTGGCGGCGCTGCTGGCGGAGCGCATGGCCGTGCTGCAGGCGCCTGTGGACATGCCGGAGCCGGAGCCGGAGCCAGCGGCCGACCTCGCGAAGCCCTTGCCGCAGGCCCCCTTCCCCATAAAGTTCAAACCCGACTATCTGCAGTCAAACGTCAGGGACCAAGTGTAAGTAGTTTGTATTCGACGTTTGTACGTAACTCGTATTTATGAACTTGTTATTTTCGTGTATTTGTCCTTTTTTTGCGACATGTTTTCCGCAAATAAGCGTTTTTTTTTTCAATATGAACTTATGTATGTTTTCACTTACGATAACGTACACTTTCGGAAGGTTTCATTATAATATTATAAATATACGATATTGATTCTTACGTCCAGTCAAGGAGAACATACTTTCTAATGCTCGGTTCCTATAAACAAAAACGAATCGTTTTGCTTACCAATGGTAGCTTTTTTTATTGCCAAACTGAGCAAATAAATAAATTCGTAAGCTAATTTTACCTGTGATATCTACTTCCATATGGAAGGGTCTACTATGCAAAACTATGAGGTTTTTGCTTCATTATTGGTAAAGATACAAGAGTCTTAATTTTAACCAATAACGGTTCGTTAATTATGGGAATCGGCCATAAGTGAAATTAAATAACGATTTTCTTCTTAAGGGGCTGACAACAGGCAAACGGTAATAGTAGGCCTGACTTCAACAAAAAATTGCCAAATCTGTATAGATTGTGGTAGCTGAAAAAATATAAGTATCTTGAACATATTTCACAGAACTAGGTAATTACCAAAAAACCGTTTTGAAAAAAAAAACTCGATACAAGTTAACGGTAAACTAACCTTTTACCTTGACCTTGAGTTCTAATTCAAAATATCTGTATTAAAATATCAACGTACGTTGGTATTTTAATAAATAACAAGAACATCATAATTGAATGCAGAACTTGGTTCTTTTTAATTTTCGATTACCTATTCAATTCATTTTTGAATAAATCGATAATTGCTTCATATTTTGCAATAAATTACAAGAGTTATGTCATCGCGTTTCTCTTTCTTTTCTATGCAATCCGACAGTGACCGCGGTTTATCTGTTGTCAGCGTCTTAAGTACCTATTGATAATATAAAGCGTCTTCGTATACATTACTACTTTGTTTAGGGTTCCGTAGTCAACACCGTCTGACTGTCTGTCTGTTCGCGGCTTAGCTCAGAGACTCTTAGTACTAGAAAGCTGTAATTTGGCATGGGTTGGGTATACATATTACTCACGCCGACAAAGTGGTAAAATATAATCAGGAAAAACATTTTTTTTTGGGTGAGATACGCAAAAAAAATTTTTTTTTTTCCTACACTTAATGTGGGGATGTTATTTTTTTCTCGTCTATTCCATGGTGTGGGCTGTCGTTTGAAAGGTAGTTTAAAACTAGTGAGTTTGTGAAAACCATTTTTGGATTCAGGGATCCGTTTGCAAAATATTCAAGCTTTAAATCGCTAATTTTTGTTAGAGTCGAGTAAAAGTTAACCCCCTAAATGATTGGTTCTGGATATTTAAAAAAATTACGGCAGCAAGTAGTATACAATATGGAGACCACAATACAACAATAAATGAAAACACTGGCAATACTAATGCATAAGAGTATTTTGGAACTATCAAATAAATCCTAATATCGAAATTAAAAAAGTCATTTTTGCAAACAAACTAAATAGTAGTGATGGGCCGACTATGGGGTTTGCCGATCTTTGACTAGCTATCGTAACTAAACTATTGGATATATTTGATTAATATTTTGTATGTAGACCGAGAACGTCATTAGATATAAGGAGTTTCATTTTTTGTTGTATTGTCGTCTCCACCTTGTATATAACGAAATTAAAAGGAAAACTATCACAGCTAAGTTAACGAGTAATAATCGACCAACTTTCATTTGCAATTGCAAAAACATGTTCGCCCATACATTCTGTATTTATAACTACAATGTTAAGTTTGTGCTTGGGATAAATTCATCCCAACTACGGAACCCTTCATTGTGCGTCGTCTGACACGCATTTGCCGATTTTATTATTTTCGTCACTGTATCTCTAATGCATACTTTGGAATAAAATAGCTAATTGGACACCAATACAGGGTCAACGTGAGCATGGACTACGGCCCAATTGACTGGCTCCTCGAAGTGAACGCGTCGTCGCCCCCGGCCATGGTCCCCGGACCCGGCGGGCCCCCGGCCATGGTCCCCGGACCCGGCGGGTCCCCAGCCTCTAGAATCGGCAGGATTTCGGAACCAAGCCAAGACGCGCGACGAGGCAGCGTGGACGGCCGCCGTCAGGATGCGTATAACAACCCCAATAATGTAGCACACAACAGGAAGCTATTGGAGATGATGAAGCAATGTATCTACACTGCGCAACGTAAACTCCTAGAACTCGAAACTTTTATGCTGAAGTACGTGCGCGACCCGCGGTTCCGCATGGCGTTCATCTACCACCGGCTTGACGAGTGGTTGTTCAAAATGCGCATCATTTCAAGATACATGGACACGAACAGTTGGCCCTGGCGGGGAGTAAAGCGGATCCTGTGGTACTACGAAAACCAGCTGCGCCTCAACATCGACATCACGTACAGCATCGAGCACATGGTGTACCTACACGGCCAATTCAAGAAGAGAATGGACATACTCTTGCCGGCTAAACAGCGTGAGGATCTTAAGCAGCAGAAACAATTACAAAGAAAATTACAGAGAATGGAAAAACTTGGGCTTACTACGGCCAAGCCAACTCGTGGACCATTAAAGATAACCATGCCCTGAGGTATGTCGGTCATTGTTAATGATTATTAAAGACCTTCATTACAAAATTGTATCTAAATTGTTGCAAAGCTTAATATTGTTGTATTGGACACTGCCTTCGTCTGCGTGAAGTTTCGGCCCCCGACCCACCGCATCGCATCGCATCGCCCGCCCGCGCTATTACTATGTTTTCCCTTAGCGTTCTTTCTGACTTTTTTTTCTTTTTGCTCGACTCCTTAGGGTCGTAGCGTGATGTTACATATAGCCTATAACTTTCCTCAAGCATTGGTCCTCTATCCAATGCAAAAATATTATTTTAAAGGAGGATGGGCAAAAATTTATGGGACGCGTCCCCAGCTACCAATAATAACCAGACATATTATGTCGTTGAAAAGCTCTTTTTATGCCTATCATTAGTTACTATAGCGGTCAGTCTCAAATCGCTGTGGGAAAAAGTTACAACTGAAAGAAAAACCTGTACCATTCTGACAAAAAAAATCGTTTATTAGAGTACAACGTAAAACAAAGTAAAACGGAATGAGCTGAACTCCTTCAACAAGAACTGGTCCTTAGCAGCTTTAAACAAAGAAAAGTGGAAAGTGAAAGAGAGAAAGAAAAATATTTTATTATGGACAGGCACAGGAAATAAACGCAAAAACAAACGTTAAAACTAACCAAAGCATGAAAACAATTTAAAAAAAAACATTAGCTTTAACTCATTACTAAACAAAAGAACTTTGCCCTGCAGTGGGTTCCTATTGGGTTTGATTTCCGCACTTAGTCCTCTTCAGGTGGACCATTGTGCGTGGGTCATGGCGGCCGTCACCGTCGTCGACCCAACCAGCCCACCTCCCTCTAAAAGTTGATAAAGTCTCCTGGTTTGTTTAGAACATCTGTAAAATATCTGGGTGACCCGAGGGTTTCTGTTCTAATCTGGGTGACACCTGTGCATTGAAAGAGCACATGCGCAACGGCGTCCATGCATGCCCTGTATATAGGACTGTCCGTTATGCCTATTGCGTGCAAGTATTTGTTTAGCGAGCAGTGTGATGATGTTCCCCGTCACCAGGCACAGGCCGTTCCTGTCCAGGTGTAATAAACGCTCAGTTGCCCTGAACTGCCTGCACCCCGGTGTCGAGGTCCACCAGTTTTCCGCTTGTGTGTGTGTGAACTCCTGTAGCTACCTGCGTAACTGGTTGAAGGGGATGGAAACGATAGGTTCGGGTGCACGTTAACTCGTTGACGAATTTAACTAGTTGACGAACGTAAATCAACGTTGACATTTCGTTAACGGAAAAACCGTCAACGACCCATCGCTAACTGGTAGTTCCGGATCCCCCTACATAGATTTTTTCTTTAATTGATAGTTCCGGATACCCCCATCATACAAACAAAAAATTTAAAATTTGTACCTAGATATTGGAACCGCGACTCTTAGTTAGAACAAAAAGCAAGGTGTATTATTTCCGTGATAATAATATCATATTATTATTAGAAGTATTTTTATAGCATAAACAGGGAGTTTTTTGAGACGGGGCAGTAAGAGCTGGTGCGGGGAAAAGGTTCCTAGGAGACTGTCCCTAACGTTTTGAGTAATTCCCCGTCTAAAAAATCCGCCCTGTATAGCTAGTATGTACTAGGGGTGTTCATTATAAAGTGATAATGAGTATGACGCAATTATCTGTTATACAATGTTTTTTTTTTCGACCTTGTCACCTTTCAGGTTTATAGGTACAGTTTGTATATCTTTTTTTCTAAACCTAAAATTCCCCTCCTAAAAAAGTCTTCCTGATCCCTTAAAAAACCGTGTACGGCGGCGACTACTGCGTCATGATCTTCAAATTTCTGCCTCCTGAGATGTTCCTTTAACCGCGGAAATAAGTAAAAATCACTAGGAGCAAGGTCTGGTGAATATGGAGGAATTTCCATCAATTTGAAGCCAGCTTCTTGAATAGCAGCCATCGCAACACTGGACTTGTGCGCGGGGGCGTTATCTTAGTGAAACAAACAAACAACAGAACAAAAACAAACGCGGGTGGAAGCTAGTTTTCTATAAAACTATCAGCTCTACGACTTTGGGAATAATAAATTATGTAAAAAATTAAAAATCTTATTCAATTGGTTATTAAACTTGAAACATGCCACGAATACATATAAGTAAATTATAAAGTTTTACGTTTTTTGTTTTTCTAAACTAAAATAGGGGGTGTCGAAGTTTTAACGCGCGGTTCAATTAACTCCAAACTCAGAATTAGACTTATGACCGAAAATAAAGAAAAACGTGTATCAGGGTTTTTCGAAAATCTACCCTTAACGGGGTGAAAAAGGATAGTCAGTTTTACAGGGGAGGATTCTACTGCGTGGCTTGTTTAACTTGAAATTAACATTTTTCATCATGGCTATCGGTTTCATAGTTTTCGAAGGTGCTAAAGCCGAAAGTGAGGTAAGCATGTAAATACAAGATGGCGGCTGCTTTTCTGGCCTTTTATAAAGTTCCGTGTTCAATAGAATCTTAAAATAGTAACAGCTATTAAAAACACGGAGGTAAGTTCTGAGAGCAATATCACTAAGCTACAACTCTAAAAAGAAAGTTCAAAAAAACACTATTCGAAATTACTTTTACGCTTCCGTTTTCATCCCCCAATAAATACAAAATACACATCCTCATTCATACATCTTTCTCTAACCGTTTATTGACAGCTCTCTTTTGAACATTTTGAATACTTTTGACAGGCTAACGGTATTCGGCCATTTTGTATTCATTGATATTCCGCTTTTAGCAGGTATTAAATGCGCTTGATCGAATACTTGTTGGCATGACGGATCGATATTTATAAAGAAAAAGATAGATCATGTAATGGAGTGGATGTTGCGAATTAATTTCGATGATTGTTAGGTACCTCAACACGGATTTTACAGTCGTTATTCGGAACGGCGAATTTTATATGGTAGTTTATTCAGATTAAACTTACACGAACAAGATTTTAGTTTACTCTAGGTGGAAAGAAGTCTTTATGACTTTGCAAAACACAAAGAATTTACGTTATTAGTACCTAATCTTATTTTCGTGTGGTGAGTGACTATAACCTGGTGTCAGAGTTTTAAAACCACCCGGTATTTAGTGGTTCCGGTACCAAGAACCCTAACCGGAACCTAAAACTAAATTGGAACCGTTAAGAGCCTTTATTTTACCGGTATACCGGTAAAAAACCGATATTTAGTAGTTCCGGTACCAAGAAACGTAACCGGAACCTAAAACTTAATTGGAACCGTTAAGAGCCTTTATTTTACCGGTATACCGGTAAAGAACCGATATTTAGTAGTTCCGGTACCAAGAACCCTAACCGGAACCTAAAACTAAATAATTTCGTTTTAGGTTCTTTTCCAATTATTGGAACCGTTAAGAGCCTTTATTTTACCGGTTCTTCTTCAAATTTCTTCTTCCATTTTATATTAAATTTATTAACGGTAACTGCTGACACTTTACAGTAGTGAGTACTGTACAGTGTCAGCAGTTACCGTTAATAAATCGCTTCCACTCGTCAATATTTCGAAAGCGAACTGAAAAAAAATGATCCATATCATCATATCCATCCAGCCACGCGTCTTACATATCCCTTCTTTCAAGAACCTTTATTTGGAACCAGTACTTTCGAACCGGTAGGTACTTTGGAACCAGAACGGAATGGGAACCGGAACCGTACCGAAAAGAAGAAACTTTTTAAGAACGGAAATGAAGAACCGTACCCCTATTCCGTACCGGTTTTCAATCCCTGCCTCTTCGGATGCCGTCGAGAAATATCTCTCAGGCATGCTTATCTCACGATGTTTTCCTTCACCGTTTTTGAAGCAAGTGGTAATTATACAATACGCACATGGAATCCGAAAAGTCGAAGTCGAGGTTCGAACTCAAGACCTATGACTTAGGTCTGACGGTCACACCACTAGGCTATCACTGCTCTGTTATTAGTTATTAGCATTGCATTAATACCTGCATTCTTATATTAGGCCCCCACCTATGAAATCAGCATTTTATAAGGAGAATTTTAAAGAAGGTGGTGCATCTTTCATAGTAACATTTTCTTAATTTTTATAATAACCATGAACAGTAATGTTTTAAAACTTTTATGCACTAATGTTTAAAAACTAAGATAACGTATGCAACTTAAATTAAGCGACAAAAATAAGGTCAGGCGAAGTAAAAAAAAAAATAGTAGTCATTTCTGCTAACAAAATGAGGAGTCATTTTTAAGGTTCTTTTTACTATTGGTAGTTGTCTATGATGATTGATGAATATTTTAAATCATAGAAGTGACGAGGTTCGAGTAGGTCCGGTAGGTTGTATCATTTGAAGAAACTCTATCGGCAGCCTATCTTCCAAAACACAAATAAAGTCAAGGACTAGCAAAAACATCGGAATAAGCCCAAAAGCATGAAATTCTATGAACTTTATAAAAAAAGAACATTAAGGTACTAGATCTAATCTCCTTGGGATCGTGGTGCTTTTATTATCGAAACATTCGTGAAGATCGATTGGCAAAGCTATACTCGTACACACAAAACCTCAACAGTAACTACCCACCACCTACCTACATCAATCTGCCTAGCCTTTTCCCAACTATGTTGGGGTCGGCTTCCAGTCTAACCGGCTGCAGCTGAATACCAGTATTTTATATGGAGCGACTGCCTATCTGACCTCCACAACCCAGTAACTGGGTAATACGATACCCCTTGGTAAGACTGGTTGTCAGACTTTCGGGCTTCTGACGACCCGTAACGACTGTCAAAGATCCACGAATGACAGCCGGGACCAACGGCTTAACGTGCTTTCCGAGGCACGGAGGAGTCTTGGTATGTAATGATAGTCACCCATCCACCGACCAACCCCGGCAAGCGTAGCTTAACCTGGTTTACTTATTACTTAGCCACGAGCTCCTATGTAATGAAACGAAATAAAAACTAGTTACAATTAAACGCGTCCCCAATTAAATTGTATCCAAGGCATGCAGGAAGGTCGTCGGGCATTATGACCTAATACTATTATGGGGATTAACAGTGTTCTTAATACCTACCGAAGCCCCGGCACTTGTGAGCTCTCCGCGGTGGATGGTACACTCGGCCCTGCGCCGTTGTCCATGCCGAGTCGTTGGAACTGACTGGCGGGAAACTTGGTGAGTCTACTTTTATTTATTTTTAAATTAAATGTTTTAAATGTGCATATTTAGTTGAAGGAATTGAATAGCTAAAAACCTCGGAAACTGATGATCTATAACCCCTCGAGCGGTACGTTTTAGTTTTATGAAATGTAATGTAGCTAAATTGTGATTGTTTGACCAAAATAATAACAACAAACATTATGTATGTCAACATGACTTCAAACAAATTGGAAAGACGGGGGCAGTCCTCATCATTATCTGCCTAGCCTTTCCTAAATATGTTGGGGTCAGCTTCCAGCCTAACTGGATGCACCTGAATACCAGTAGTTACTTGGCAGTATATGGGCCATAAAGACGTATTCCTGCAAAGATGTCTTGTGGCCGTTTGCAAACAACGTCTACGATAACTGATGCTGGTGGCCTAAACATTTGGAATTGATCATGTACATTCGAAAAAATTAACGTTAGTTGAATTTAAAAAATAAGACGGGTATTTGCAATAACTGGCAGTGTAGTCAAGTGCGAATATATCGAAAACAGGTTAAGTAGTTTTTTTCATAATATCCAATCTTATAGAACATCGCTAAGGACCATCACCTAATATAATTGGAAAGAAACCCCAGCACATAATTTCAAGCCTTCAACAGGATTTCTCTGCTAGCTACATGATCCGTCGACCATGAAGGACGGACTGAACGTGTCATCCCTGCCGAACCCCATCGACCGTTACAAGCTTGAAGGTAAGCTCGGATCGGGCATCTTCGGTGAAGTACACCGAGCTTCGGACTCACAAGCAGCCGGCAAAAATGTCGCAGTCAAGATCCAAACGTATTCAGACGAAAATGAAGATCACATACAAGAAGAATATAAAATACTCAGGGATTTTACAAGTCATCTCAATCTGATAGATTTCTATGGAGTGTTCTGTGACAATTCGGATCGTGTGAAGAAAATTTGGTTCGTGCTTGAGGTACGTCAGACACTTTTATTTGTATCTAATACTACACTGAATATAAAACTCCACAAAAAATGGAACATAAACAACATAAAAGTTCTACAACAAAGCAACGGAAATCAATAGTCTGCATAATATTTTAATGTCCGAGTGTCTGCAGTTACTTTTGCAACAGTCGTCATTATTCAAATAAAACAAAGAATCATCTATTTTCCAGTTGTGCGAATGTGGATCTGTCATCGATATTGTCAGAAAACTGAAAGAAGCAGACAGAAAAATGTCCGAGGAACACATCGCTTACATCCTCAAATATACGATCAAGGTAAGACCATATTCGACTGACTATAAACATGTCGCTCGTCACATACGAGTCGAGATGGCTGTTTATAAAACAAAGGGCCTGCCAGTCCAGCTTTCAACGGCTGAATCAATTGGTAGGTACTTTGAATGCAAACTCAATTGTTCTTGGATCTGTGTCCCGGCTATTTTTGTTGCTCGCGTGACGTCGAATAAAATATTGCCAGGAGAATGTCCACGTACGTTGAAATACAATCTAGAGCCATTACTTAAAATGCACGCCGCTTTATTTGATGTGATTCGCGACGGAACAGTCGAACTTGTCGATGCGAATGTCGATGCGCGCCCGACAACACCATGATGGCCCCCCATCGCGGCGCATCGCTCAATTATCGTAAATAATGCTCGCGCACACAAGATATACGGATCTCAGGCGCAGTAGCCGATGATCTCTCTAACGCGGATCAGTCAATCGAAAATCTTTCTTATGCCCTTTCCATAAGGTGCATTCAAAACGATGTCTGTTCGTACTTCGGGCTCTCAAGTTATCGGAGAGGGTTAAATGCGTATTATCTTTATGCAAGCCACTTGGTTCACAATACCGGTGCTCTGTCCTCTTCGTAAGGCAGACCTTCCACGCATATCTATCGATGTTGCATCTCGTAAAGTACGATCAAAGTTGAACTTGTGATGTCATCTTTGTCGATATTATGATTAAATACACTGGCCGTCAAAACTAAGTATCACACACTTTTAAAATTGCAATAACTTTTAAATTACACAAGATATATTTTCGAATTAAGAAGGATTGGAAAAAGAATTTATTTTTTTATAAAAACTTTATAGCCGATAATACTCTTTTAAGGAATGGCTAAAAAAACATTATAAACAAAAAAAAAAAAAACATTATAAACAAAAACACTCTTTTTCAAATTTTTGCAAGTTTTGACTCTTTTTATTTATTGATCAATGAATTTTGATTCAAAAGCTAAGGTGTCCAAAAAAAATGTAAATAAGGCGTAAAACTGTAGTTATAAATGTGGTTTGTTTTTTGCCAGTAAGTTAAAATAAACTATAATTTCCAAGAAAGCTGATAAAATTTGCTATAAAACGTTTTTTATTTCAAAACTCTAGCTGCAGTTTAGGAGAAATTGCAATTTTAAAAGTGTAGTATTAATTTTTGAAGGCTAGTGTATAACATCGATTGTTTTTTCTATTACCTCTAATGCAAGACAACAGTTTCGGCGGCAGATAAATATTAACACAATAATAATTTTTCCAAGTTAATGCTCCTAACAAAAAAATATATTTTGTAACGCAATATAAAGTAGCAAATCATTTATAACAATCATGGTAGGAATGTTATCTAAAAATTCAAATCACCCGTGCACTGACACATACATAATGTTAAAATATAAAAGAGTTCGGCTTCTTCAAAAATACTGAAAGGCAACCAAAATTAAAAGAACCAATACAAAATGTCGCCATCCAAAACTATCGATATACAATCCTTACATCACTAACAACTAAACGATCGTAATGAACGCATTAAACAAGCTGATATATCGGACAGCAGAGAGCGCGGACAGCCCGCCTGCGACAGCACTGAAGCCCCGATACGTATGCAAATAGGCCCCAATGAATCTCCGGGGCGTGGGGACTTGATTGACGCTGACGTTGCTATCGCCCAACCGTCTTAACAATCCACGAGTCCTCCGCGTTAGGGACGGTCACTCCATCACTCCCTGTCAAACTACCGTGTTGACTGCCTCGATTGGTGTAATCAATTCTACCTCACTCATTTGTATTCTAGGCGCTCGTTTACTTGCACGAGAACAAAGTGTTACACCGCAATATAAGATGCAGCAACATTCTGATTACGAAAGACGGTGACGTGAAGTTGACCGATTTTGGATTGTCTTGCAAATTGAATGGAACGCTGGATACGAGTACGACGAATATTGGATCGCCGAGCTGGATGGCCCCTGAAATGGTGACGTGTGGTGAAGAAGGTTACGGGAATAGGATAGATGTATGGGCTTTAGGTATAACAGCAATAGAAATGGCTGATGGGAAAGCGCCGTTTCAAGATATGCATCCAACAAGAGCGCTTTTTCAAATTGCGCGAAACCCACCACCAGGGCTGGTAAAACCAGCCATGTGGTCTAATAACATTAATGATTTTATTACCGAGTAAGTTCTGACTGATATTAAATTAATTATTTTTCTAATCTACCAACATTTTTTAAGCAGTCTCATGTTTTCAGATGTCTCGAGAAGAATCCTGAACATCGACCATACATGATCGAATTAGAAGAGCATCCTTTCATACAGTCTGTCCCAGAAAACGATTTTCATGTAAGTATATTCAAATATACTCTCTAAGTATGTATAACAATAACAATTATTAAGTAACATGTGTTTTTCTACAGCTTACTACAGAATTAAAAGTACTAGCAGCAGACATGAAGGATATAACTCTAGCGGATACAATTCCTGAGAGAATGATGAAAGACGGTCTACTTACAACACAAGGAGTTCTCGAAGCAGAGACCATTCAAGTGGAAGATTTAGCTGCATTAGACAAATTAACAGAAGATAATATACTGACTGAGTTGCAAACTAAATTATCCAAGGGAGCATTTACGTCATTTATTGGCGATGTTCTCTTAATTCTTAATCCGAATACGAGCGATGATATTTATAACGAAACTGTGAGTAATAAAACTTCTTCAATAATAGTATATTAATAATGATCATTGATAGGCCTTGTAGACTCATAATTGCTTCTGTTTGTTAAACATTTTCTATTTTGTTAAGTTCCTGATACTTGTTCACAGGCCTACCCATACCTAATAACAGTGTAATTTGAAGACATTGTAAAAGCCAATTATTTTAAAAGAATAATCGTGGAGTTTTTTGCCAGCTCTTCTCCATAGGAAACGACCAATTGGAACCGTACTAATAGCTTCTGACGTTTCTGCCCACTTAGGTTTATCAGAAATAAAATAATTTGAATTTGATCATAATCATTCTCTTGCCCGAACCCAAATTAAAATTTAAAACATCATAAACTTTCATACTTCTAATTTCCCACAGCTAGGACTTTTCCTAGCCTTTGCCTCCCTCTCCTTTTCCATACACATCAGTCCTCTGCCAACATGGGCCAGTCCTTTCGGTAATAAACTGCTATTAGTTGATTTATATAGTAACAAATGTATTAATTTACGATTTCAGTACCACCAAAAATACGAATGCAAATCAAGATCTGATAACGAGCCCCACATATTTGCGGTAGCAGACAGTGCATATCAAGATGCCCTTCATCACAATGAGCCACAGCATGTCGTATTCTCTGGCGAATGTAAATCAGGAAAGACTACGAATATGCTACATGCGCTAGACCACCTCACTTTCTTAGGATCAATGAAGAATAATACAGCTGAAAGGATTCAAAAGGCAACCAAAGTTATACAAGCAGCTATAACTGGAGCAACTCCATCAAATGCTCACTCTACAAGAGGCATCTTCCAAATACAAGTCACGTACGGCAGTTCAGGAAAACTTAGCGGGGCTATATTTTGGCTTTATCAACTAGAGAAATGGCGCGTCTCGTCCACTGACATGTAAGTCGAATATAGTGAGTATTTTTTGGTACATTTACCGATAGAAATAAAAGTCAATTAAGTGTTTCAGGTCTCACGCCAACTTTGATCTACTTTACTATTTTTACGACGCTATGGAAGCTGCAAATCGCACGGAAGAATTTTGTTTAGAAAACAACAGAAAACATAGATATTTGAGGATACAAGATGAAACGACTAAAGCTATAAAAGGAGTAAGGGAGAGTACAGAAAATAACTTGGCACTATACAATGAATTTATAGAAAATCTCAAAACTCTTGACTGGGAAGAAGAAGACATAACATTTTTCGAAACAGTGTTAGCAGCTATTCTAGTTCTTGGTAACGTAAGGTTCAAAGATGGAAAAAGTGGTACAGCAGAAATAGAGAATCCTGATGAAGCGAAGAAAGTTGCTAAACTATTATCTCTAGAGGAAGTCAAATTTCTTTGGGCGTTGCTTAATTATTGCTTGATAGAAAGTGGAACTGCTGTGAAAAGGAGACATTCCACTGATGAGGCGAGAGATGCAAGAGATACTTTAGCAAGTGCACTATACAAGAGGCTTATTGACTGGATGATCAATTTAATAAACTCCAAGCTATCATTCATGAGATCTGTTTTGTACGTATTATTATTATAACATACATAATTTTAGATAAGTAATATTTTGTGGCCCGAGAAACGAAATCCAAAGAAAAATTTTAGAAGCCTCTCTCCCGGATCTCCCCGACATACCCCCATGATCGTTCAGATACTATTTATAGTTTAGGAGCTATTAGCTTATTTACATTTAATTCTGGTAATACGTTCCTGGGGGATTATACCTGATCTCCAAGCGGGCGGGCGAAGCCACAGGCAAAAGCTATTTTTCCTATAATTTCAAGACTACCAACATTCCCTAATATATTTTTCAGAAATACAACACGATATCCAAAGGCCAATATTTGTTTATACAAAAGTTAACTAATGTTAGTCCTAAAGAAAATATAATGAACGAATTAATTTTACAGCGGCGATAAATATTCAGTGAGCTTGCTCGACATGTTTGGGTTCGAATGTTACCACAGAAATCGATTGGAACAGCTTATTGTTAATACAACGAACGAACAAATACAGTTTCTATACAACCAGAGGATGTTTGCGTGGGAGATGCAGGAAACGGCAGAAGAGGAGGTTCCGGTGGTATCTTTACATTTCTATGATAATAAGAATTCAGTGGACCAACTAATGGGAAGGCCTCTTGGGCTATTTTATATCTTAGATGAGGCCAGTCGCACTGGTAGCGGACAAGAGTTTATTATGAGTAAGTAAATTCTACAAGTTTTCTTGCACATCTTGGAGATGGAAATTAATATCTTTCTTTTGTTTCAGGTACAATAAGAACGACCTGTAAAGGACCCTACATCAAACTATCAGGAAGTCACGAATTTAGCGTAGCGCATTACACAGGAAAAGTGAACTATGATTGCAGAGAAATGGGAGACAAAAACAAGGATTTTCTGCCTCCCGAAATGATAGAAACTATGCGTGCTTCCACCAATGTAACGGTGCAACAGCTCTTTAGGAATAAATTGACCAAAACTGGAAACCTGACTGTTTCATCCAGCCAGCCAAAAGTGACCGTCGTGAGGTCTAAATCTGAAAAAGAAATGGAAAATCTTAAAGCCAGAGTAAGTCAAACTAGCATGAAACAAATAAGTCATTATTTATACGTAACATTTGTGGGCCAGACATCAAAATAAATCAATCCTGTGCACCATATTTTTGTAACATTTCAAGACTTTCCATATATATTTTTTGTAGAAATACAACACGATATCCAAAGGCCAATACTCTCAAGTACATCGAATGAGGACCGCTGCAGCGACCTACAGAGCCACCAGTTTGGAGATCCTCAAGCAGCTGTCCGTAGGTCCTGGCAGTGGAGGCACCCATTACGTCCGCTGCATCAGGGCTGACCTGAATGACAACCCCAAGGGGTTCCAAACTGAAGTGGTCAGGCAGCAACTGAGAGCCTTGGCAATATTAGACACGGCGATAGCAAGGCAGAGTGGATTCTCGAGTCGTATTCCATTTGCAGAATTTATTCGAAGGTGAGTTGGTAGATTTAGGGCGAATTCGACCATACTTTCATACCTATGTAGTATAAGTCTAATCCAGCAAATAAATTAATAGATTTTCCATACAAAAATTTTCAGACGTCAATTTTTCTTCCACGGATAAAGATAATTATAGGCTTTGGTTAAATCAGCCTTCAGAAGAGATAGATTTAGTTTTTACCCTCGTCTTAAATATTACTAAACAAATTGTTATCAGAACCAGTTTTTATATGATCAAATGGATAATAATATACACATAGGTAGTCGGTTCTCATATGGCTGCACTTTGATCGAATAGGTACCGATTCCTGGCATTTGATTTCGATGAAAATGTGGATGTGACGAAAGAAAACTGCAGGTTACTGATGATTCGCCTAAAGATGGAAGGGTGGGTCCTCGGGAAAACTAAAGTATTTTTGAAATATTACAACGAAGAATTCTTATCCAGGTAAATAATAATTGGTTACTAGAGAACGATGGATGGGAAGATGTAAATGGTAATGGGAGTCTAATCCCATATTAATTACAGGCTCTACGAAACACAGGTGAAGAAAATAATTAAAGTTCAATGTATGATGAGGGCTTTCTTGGCAAGAAGAAAAGCTAATAAGGACAAATCGAAAGCGCAACATAGTGAGTATAAATCAATAAAAACTTTAAAACGTTCAGCATAATCAGCCTATAATGTTCCCACTGCTGGGACACCACTGCTGGGAGACAGGCCTCCTCTCTTCGAGAGGGGTGAGCTGTAATCTACCACGCGGGCCCAGTGCGGGTTGTTAGATGTCACATGTCTTCGAATTTTTGGTCACGATCTTTTCGTTCACCGTGTTGCAGTGGTGATGAAATTATTTAGGTACACGCGGCTACACATCAAGCTATACATTTCCCGCCTTACTTATAATCGTTGTATAGCGCCTGTATAGTTACACAACGTTTTGTCTTCTTCTTTCAAAAGTAATTTGACTTTTGAAAGAAGAAGACAAAGCGTTGTGTGACAATACAGGCGCTATACAACGTTTATTAGTAAGGCGGTTCCAGTATAAGCTGATCTCGCATTGTATAGGATTTCCGTACAATGCGAGGTCAGCTTTTACTGAATATGTATAGCTTGATGTTTAGCCATGTGTACCTACACAAAGTAAGGTGTTAGTGCCTGGGTTCGAACCCACGACCTAAAACTCGTAAGTCGGGGCAGTTACCACTGGCCCACCACTGAAATCGGTGCAGTAGTTATTGAGTTTATCGCGAAAAGGACGACAGACAGACGCGGCGGAGGACTTTGTTTTATAATATGTAAGGATTCTAAGGATGTATAAATACCTACAACATACTATTTTTTCTCTTTTCAGTAAAGGAACTCAAGAAACAACAGTCGATGAACGTAACCGAAGACGAGGCTGCGTTATTGATACAAAAAGGTAAATTAATAAACATGCTGCTTACATTTTTTTTTCACGCTTTTCTTTGTAAGTATCCTTCATCTCAATTAACTGTGCCCCACTGATGCAACACAGCTTTTAAGGCATTCTCAAGTTATGTCATCATCATCATCATTTCAGCCGAAGGACGTCCACTGCTGGACATAGGCCTCCCCCAAGCACCGCCACTTCGACCGGTTCTGTGCTTCTCGCATCCAGCGCATTCCCGCGGCCTTCGCCAGGTCATCGATCTACGACCGCTTCAAGCCGTCAACTGCATGACGAAATTCTATCGTGCCGTCGACCGCTCGCGAGGCATACACCGACTGCTCGAGCCGTTGACTGCGCTAGAGCAATCGACAGCTCTCCGACCTCGTCAGAATCCAAGACTCGACTGCGGTAGAAAATCAACTGCTCGAGCGGGTGGTAGCGACAGCTCGAGCAGTCAACAACCGACCGCTCGAGCAGTCGACGCCGACCGCTCGAGCGCTCCGTGTACGTCGCTCAGCCGTTAACTACTCGTGCAGTCCGTGTACGGCCGCCCTACAGTAAATTGTCCTCTAAATAAAAACACCCACGTTCTACGCCATTCCCATTATTTTGTTTATACCTACTATGTTTTTGTTAATTTATATTATGATATAGATTTTATACGCTTAGATTACCGTACCTACTTGTCATATTGTTATATTAATACTTAAATTCAAATATCCAAAAATGTTGCATGGCCGTAGAGTACCTACCTACCAAAAATATAATTTCTATGAAATACTTATCTGAAAAAAAATCATCTTATCCGTCTAACCTACCTGCCTACATACAATGAAGCGAATACAATTTTCTATTTTAATTTCTTTTTTTACAGCTTACCGTGGATACATAGTTCGCAAAGCGTACGGGCCCCTCATAAACCGAAGTACGGGGCAGATAGACGAAGAGACAGCCTCATTCCTAAAGAGATTCGCCATGAGATGGAAAAGCCGTTCCATGTTTCAAGTTCTGTTGCAATATCGGGCCGTCCGTTATCAAGATCTAGTGCATTTTTCACAGCAGGTAAGACACAGATCCATCTATCCGATGTAATTGTGTCAATATTGATAATATGCTAGGTATAATCTATATTTATAAAAAATGAATCCCTATTTCCCTTGGTCACACCATCACGCGTGAACGGCTAGACTGATTTCGCATATTCTTTTTCTGTTGTGTTTGTTATTGTCAGGAGAAGGTTCTTATGAAAGAAAAAATTAAGAAAATTGCGCGGACAATTGGAAAAATTAAGACAGGATAACGTCTGTCGGGTCAGCTAGTGCTTAATAATTATGCTTTGCGGTACATCTTTTTGAGGCTGACTGCATCTACCTACTGGTTGTAATTTAGCTTACCTACACTTTTTTTTTTATTTAACGAAAAGAGTAGGTTTGTAACAATTTTCGTGGGTACGAGTGTAACATCTGCCTTCTTTGTCTGACTTTGTAGATGCCTATACAATACCTGAGAAAGATAAAGAGAAGTATGACTGAGAGGTCACAACACACGGTCAAGTACGAAGAATTAAATGGTGGTAGTTCTAAGATAAAAGCTGTTAATGAATGCGGATTCGACTACGTTTTTTCTAGGCTGTCGACTTTGGGTTCACGTAAAGTGCACGGGTGGTATCAGAAACTATCTTCACCATAATTCTTTAGTTTATTTTTTCCTTTATAAAGTACTAGCTTCCGCCCGCGGCTTCGCCCGCGTGGTATGTCGATAAAAAGTAGCCTATGTCCTTTCTCAGGCTCTAGACTATCTGTGTACCAAATTTCATTTAAATCGGTTCAGTAGTTTTGGCGTGAAAGCGCGACAGACTGATAAAATACGTTAATTGATATAATTTCTGTGTTACAACCGACAACCACTAATGCAATAGGGTAAGTTATCACAGGGGTCAACCTCTTTTTATGCGCATGAGTCATTTACTACACCTAAATATCGAAATTATCTTTGTTCAGTCTTTTCTTGCAAAGAAAAATGCTATGAGCAATTAACTCGTAATTATTTCAACAGTATCGAAACTTTTCAATACCTACTTTCCATACTTACCTACTCGTACTTATCGAAACTATTGTTGTTGATACCTTTTGACGAAATTGAGTTCACAATGACCTGCATTCGGCTAAACCCAATAGACGATTACCACATTCATCTATTCAAGAAATTATTTGTCATGGAACACCTTAACATAACCGATTCATCTTTCTTCTAGGTGCATATCTACAACCAAGCAGTTTTGGAAGCGCTGCTAAACACTAGCACTTCAATCCTCCTCGACAGAGTGGATCCTCATTCCAAGGAAGGTGACTTCCTCGGTTCTGGCCCTCCTACTGTGTGGAAGCTTCCCTTCAGGATCGATCAGCTGCAGTATTACGACACCTCGTATATGTGTGACCCTTCTGCCAAGAGCAAGTGAGTTACTTTGATGTTTCTTGACGCATACAGCACCCTCATTATTTTGATCCCAATATTGAGTATTTTAAGACAATCTACAAGACTAGGCGATCTTTTATTGACCCCATTCTTAGTTATTAACGTGTCCAATTTCTTCTTGTAGCGACACATTTGCCAGTCAATACGATTCTGACCACGAGCAGTGGGACGAACCGTTCAAACGTCGATTTAGTTCAGCACAAACCGACACCAGTAAAGCATCGGCGAGCACTCAGACGCTCATCACAGTGCCATTCTGCAGAGATCCCACGCAGCCGGTCCCAGTCTTACCGCCCGATGAACCGGACCAACCACCCGGACCAAAACCAACTCGTAAAGACGGACCTGCCAACAGACCAGCAGTATACAAGAAGAAACCAGGCCAAGCACCGCAAAGCTACTACCAACCACCAGAACCTTGGGCAGGAATAAGAGATGACACAGACATTCTCGAAGACACAGCACCCAAATTACGAAAGTCTAACTACACCAGAAGCATGTACGCCATTGACACGGAAGCGCAAGATCCTATAATGGAACTGCAAGCGATGGCTAAATCAACCAACGATATGAACGAGGACGATCCTCCGTTCAATTTCCAGGCAATGCTGAAGAAAACTCCGCGGAACAGGGCGTCCATGAAGAGGTCTAACGAGTTGGGTAATGATTTGGAGGAGAAGCAGGCGGTTGCCAAGCATGTAATCTCGCCGAGCAAGGCGAAGCCACCGGCAGCTCCTAAACTGCCTCCACCGACGAATCCCACAGGTAAACCACCTCCTTCACCTCCAGCCACTAAGCGTACTGCGCCCACTCCACCATGCCAAATGGAGGCCGAGGCTCCCCCACGCAGCAGGGTCAATCCACCTCCATCACGGTCTTCAAGCACAGAAATGATCAGACAAAACTCAAAGGACCTTATCATTGCTGCATTGAAAAAGAGGGACTCCTTAACTGATCTAATTGGCTCAGTCGATAACAAAGTCGAAAGCGAGAAAGTGGAATTAGCGCCAGGAATCACAGTCGAGGGTACCGTCACAGATTTATAAAAGACAAAATAAGTTCCGTAAAAAATATATTTAATCTCCATTGCATTGGAAGTCCGCATACATTATTCTTTATATTATGGCGTTACAATATTAATATTGTTTTTGACAATTAAGTTTTTAAAGCCATAAGTTTTATGTAAGTCATAAGAATTTTTGTTAATTTCTTAATTATATAATTTATATCTCAATAGAGTTAAGTATATTAAATACAAAAGATGTTCTTAAAGCGAATTATGGCAAAACGTTGCGTTATTTAACACGTTTTTAGGGTTCAATCACATCGTAAAAAAATATATCAAGTTTTATATTAAATCTTAGAGTACCTTAACCGAAATTGCTTTGGTAACTTACAATATTTGCCTATAAACTAGAGTTTAGTGACATGGTTACTTTACTATTACCACAGAAACAAAGTGTAGAATGGTTCATGAAGGCATTAGCATTTACAGATGAGCGACACATTTAATAAAAATGGCATATAATTTATTGTAAAAGCGTGTTATTTGTAGCAGTTGAGACTTCAGAACGAATTGTAGATTTTTTTTTAATACGGGCAAAAATTGAGATCAAGGCCCGTATTACAGAACCTCACTCAAGACTCAAACATTACGTCATCAACCTAGTTTCAACGAATCAAAAGGCTTTAAAATAAAAGATTTATTTTTTATTTTTTTTTAAATTAGTTTTAAGTAATGCTCGAGTTTTGAGTGAGGTTCTGTAATACGGGCCTTAGGTTCTAGATTATTTATTTTATTACTGAATGTATCGCTCATGTATCACATAAGTACTAACAAATAAATAGATACATTAGGTATGTTTCATTAAGCTTATAAGCTCACTGTTATTATAGAAGCTCGATCGAATAATTTGTACAGTGTGATATGTTTGTTTAAACTATGATTTTTATTTAAAAGGTTATGTTTAAACAGCCCGTTGATTGGCTTATGTCATTATAGTCCAAAACGAAATATTGCCAATTTAGCATATCGACAAAAAATATTTGTAAACGTTGTTTCAAGTGCAAATAAAACTCAGGCACAGCTTTTGTTTCTCCCGCTTTAGTGAGTATGTATTCGAAACAGTATATTTAGAGTAAGACTAGGCGAAAACGAGCGACGGGCCACAGCCACCGATAGCCCAGCAACAAGCAGTTCACTCATCCTTTTTTGTATGGACTCGTCACACGCGTATGGCCGGTGGCGGCCACCCGGTACAGCAGTATTCAACACTGCAGCAAAGGTGACAGCCACCTATGGTTTTGGGCGGTGGCGCGTTTACGCCTAGCCTTAGAGAGAAGTTTTTTATTTAAGGAAAAAGCTTCATTTTATTGCGAAACAACGCACCATAAGAGAGTACACCGACCATTAAACAATGTGACGAAAATATATTGTAATAATTACCATAAAGTGTTTACGACCACAAACTTTCAACTGCCATACATATTAAATCAGTTGGAAAAATAGTTAAATAGTTAATACAATAAAGTACCAAAAATATATATTTACTTTACTTTTATTCTCATACCCATAAATATCTTTCTTTTAATTTAGGCCACGCATAATTTCTAAGTATTCGAATATTTATTTTTCCAAAATGTTAATTTTATATATCTCTCGAAATCACATCCTAATGTTATTGCCGAATAATTGACTTAAAAACTAGTTAGAAAAATACACCAAAAGAGTTATAAAAATATCAAGTATTTATTACATTCTATTATTAAACTTAAGCTCTATGAATTCAGTCAATGTATTAAAGTGTTTAATATACAGTATGCTATAAACGAAGGGCGTTCCCACTAACCCGCAATATATAGTCCATACATGCAAAAAAATCAGTCCCATATGTTTTTTTGTAATAAAATATTCACAAAAAATATAAATTGATACGTAAAAGAAACACTCTGTACTTACACGCAAACTTGTCACATTTTTCTTTTCACGTTGAAAGACAAGTGTAAATATTAAAATCAAGTGGAATAACAAGTGGAAATATTAAACTGATAGTGGAATATTAAAATCAAGTGGAATTTCAAGTGGAAATATTAAATTGATACGTAAAAGAAACACTATGTACACGCACACTTGTCTTTCAACGTGGAAAGACAAATGTGACAAGGTGCGTGTACAGTGTTTCTTTTACGTATCAATTTAATATTTCCACTTGTATATTTTTTATTTATAATTTAATATTTTTTGTGAATATTTTACTAAGTATAATTTTTATGGTAAGAATTCTTTGTTTGCATGTATGGACGCTATACTATTGAAGTTTAACAGGAACGCCCTTGTTTAGTTAACGTACTGTATTGTAGGTACAGAATGTTTGCTTAAATTAAAGCTTCAGTACCGATACCGCTCCGACTTCCTATTTAATTTCGCCCCATGCAGATAGAAAACTTAATACATACATAAAAAAATAAGAAGTAGGTAATCATAATTTAGGCCTCGACATTTTTATAAATGGCGAAATACAGGTCGTTATTAGATGAATATCAAAGTAAAGATGAAATATAAAGTTTTGGGAGCTTTTTGGTCTGTAAGAGCCCAAAACTATTTCGGTGGGTCTATACTTGCGCTATTGAAATACATGGCAGTCACCGATAATCAGGGACTGGTACCTCAAATCATCATCGGGTAGCCTTTTCCCAACTATGTTTGGGTCGGCTTCCAGTCTAACCGGATGCAGCTGAATACCAGTATTTTACATGGAGCGACTGCCTATCTGACCTCCACAACCCAGTTACTGGGTAATACGATACCTATTACTATACTTCTGACGACCCGTAACAGCTGGTCAAGATATTTTACAGCTGTTACGGGTGGTCAGAAGCCCGAAAGTCTGACAACCAGTCTTACCAAGGGGTATCGTATTACCCAGTTACTGGGTTGTGGAGGTCAGATACGCAGCCACTCCATTTAAAATACAGGTATTCAGCTGCATCCGGTTAGACTGGAAGGCGACCCCAACATAGTTGGAAAAAGGCTAGGCAGATGAGATGATGATGACTATGAAAATCTAAAACCCTTTAAATCTACGTCGGTGAATATCGAAGAGAATTCGTTGAAAACTAGTGTACAGCAACGACACTTCATTGACTACGGAGCGGTATCGGCTCATCAGAAGGCCAATTCCCGTAATTAAAAACGTTCAAAACTCATAGTCACAATCTCATCTGAGCAACAATTAATGGCAAAAACTTGTCAAAAATTTAAGGAAATTAGAAGTATTTTTGACAGATTCAGACTAAGATTAAAGTGCGAACGTCCATCATGCCCCATTTACACGATGCAAGTTTCTTGCTTGTGGCGTACAATAAAATTGAAGCAAAAAACATTACCCTTCTACTGGGGCAGTCGGGTAAAAATGACTTACATCATCTAAAGACTGTTTAGACGGTGGACAAATTTTATTGTTTCTTCAACTTGTGGTATGCCACAGGCAAAGATTTCAACGTTTCTATTTCATTTTGACACCTCTAACACACACAATGTCGCAGAGACTTGACTTAATTGTCATAGAAACGCTATTTAACATTGTGTGAGCTCACTCTTCTTCTTCAGTATACACACTTTTTCGCGTGACTCAGTACGGCAAATGTAACGATTTAATTCTTTGGTCACAGGCAATTAAATTGCACCGTGTAAATTAAATAAGGCTTAATTATACGGGAATTGGCCCTCAGAATTTAGAACAGGGATCCATTTAATGGTAGTTTCTAGATTTTGTCTGAAAAGATTTATGAGGATAGTGTGACTACAATGATTGCCAAATAGTTTATCTTAAATTCTTTAAAAGCTAAACAATTGATTAGGGTTGCCCCAGAAATGGATTTTAAACCTATTAATCCCGTGCAAATAGTGACTTAGAATACAAAATGTAAAGTTTTAATTGTTAATTATTTATTTAGAAGCAATTATTATGGCGCTTACGTTACTAGAAACCGTGACTTCATAACCTTGAGATCATCACATAAAACTTACGTTAAAATTTAAACAATACAAACAAACAAAATATATATTAGCAAAGTTATCCTAAATAATAATAATTATAATATCCAAAAATATTTTAATTTAAAAGGTTAATTTTATATGCGTTTAATAATTTTAAATCATGTACAGACCGAGACATAAAAACCAAATTACGAACAAGAAGTGCGATTTTGCCTTTTACCGCAGATTAGGCAGATGGTTCGCTCCGCAAAATCATTTATGTAATTTTGACATGTATCTTTCAAATTTGACATACATTTTTAAACTTTGACATTGTTCTTGTATTTGTGATTTATTTTTTCAATCTGAATGTTGACATGATGATATAATAATAATTTCGAATTAACAGGTCTCTAAGTTAAAAAAATTTGTATTTGCAATTCTGGGTAACTTTCTTTCTTTTTGTGAAATTTTATAATATTATAACTCATAACTTTGTTTCTTTTTGTGAAATTTTATAATTTTTTAGTTGTCAATAAAAATAATAATAGTTTTCAATATTATAGAAATATTTGTACGCCGATACTTACGGCTAAACATGACTGGACTTAAACAATTGATTTTAATCTTGCATGCTCTTGTATGTATACCATCTTTAGACAAATAAAGAATATCTTATCTTATCTTATCTTTAAATAAAAAGCGTCTCTTGCAGCGACACAATAAAGTGCAATTCAGGTCGCACATTGCTAATTAGCTACAGTTATATTCACGTAAAAGTTGCCTCTCAGTCTATCGCGTAACTCTTAATATTTTCTGACTACGTTACGCTCACATTATTGGCCCGACAAGACGAGCCCCCCGCGTACTTGTAGCTTCATACCTAAAATGCGGAGTGCGCCTTCTGTACTAATCTGGGCTTTTCTGAGCGTTTGCTAAGCCATCCCTGTGGCCACCATCGACACAGTCTGCACCTACCTTAACACATACGTCATGGCTCACCATAAAATATCTTACCGACACAAAAGGCAAACATTAAAATCATTTCTGTGCCTCCTGTGATGAGTGATTTTAGTCGAGTTTGTACCCTTTTTTGTGATTTTTACATAGAAATTAATATTTAAAAATAATGTTTTTTAGGATTCCGTACCCAAAGGGTAAAACGGGACACTATTACTAAGACTCCGCTGTCCGTCCGTCTGTCGGTCTGTCTGTCTGTCCGTCTGTCACCAGGCTGTATCACATGAACCGTGATATTAGATAGTTGCAATTATCAAAGATGATGTATTTCTGTGTTGCGACTATAACAACAAATACAAAAAAACAGAATAAAAGAAATATTTAAGGGGGCTCCCACACAACAAACGTGATTTTTTTGCCGTTTTTGTAGATAATGGTACGGAACCCTCCGTGCGCGAATCGGACTCGCTCTTGGCCGGTTTTTTTGGTCTAACTCACGTTCTTCTATTTGCTATAGTTTCGGAGATAGTTGGGTGCAAAGTGATATAACTGCCAGGATTTTGGCAAAAAAATCGTGAACATAGATATATGTCAAGTTGTAACTCCTTTAAGTAATTTGCTCCACACATTGATTTTCTTGGTTCGTGGTAAGTATAAGAGCGATTATATTAATTTTCACATTTTATTTTTCAGTATATTTATCTTGAATATGTATGTATCTAAAGTTATATCACAATTAGCAAACTGAAACAATTCAGGTAAATTATGATGAAAATACCCATAATATAAGGAAAATAATCTAATCTTTGGGGTAGTATTTTTATCATTTTGTTTGAGCAACATTGTGTTAGGGACATATTCTAATTAGTTATTAGATTTTTTTTACTTCTTGTAAGGTATTTCAGTTTCTACAAAGACAACTTATAGGTGCCACATAATTTAACTGAACTCGTATCACGTAATTTTAAGACATATTGGAAATAAAAAAAGGACTTACAGGTTTTTCATGGATTACTTTCTAACTATAATATTTACCATACAAATTAAAATGGACAGTGAAAGTGAATGTTTTTATCTACAAAAGAAGGTACTTATGTGGAAGCCCACTTAGTTCACGAACTAGATTTTTTTTAAATCTTGTTTTTATTCTCCTAAGTGTTGACTTTTTACTTATCACAGGAGGCACAGATTTTAATTCACCATTCTTGGCATACCTCAACATGACTTTTGCATAGTAATCGATAAAGTGAAAAAAAAAACAACAATACCAATTCAGAAATACCTACATTAGAAACATTTCCCATACATTAAAATACGTGCAAAAAAAAAAAACAAGTGTTTGTTACTGACCGTGTTACTGTCAAATAATGCTTGGACTGGCCGTACGGTAGGTATTAATATTAAGCACTATTTAAATCGAAAAGGACAAGACCAGAAGATTTCTCACTGTGCAATAAAAAGTAAAACTTATGGTACTACGTTTAGGTGCTACATGTGGATCGGTTTTGCATCAATATTGTAGAATAAATCTTTTACAACACTTTTCATAACCGTTTTTGTCCATAATTTAATTGGCTGCTAACTCATTGATGGTCACAAAAAGGCTCGCGAGAATGCCGCGCGAGGCACTCATACGGTTACAAAAAGGCTCGCGAGGATGCCGCGCGAGGCACTCATTCGGTTACCTCGCGATTATTTACATTCAATGCAAGATAAATTTAAATAATATTTAAAATTCAATAGTAGACCATTGAATTAACTTACAGCCATAAATAAATTGACCGACGGAATACAATAGCGATGCAAATCTAAACCATAATGCTTGAATCATAAACCACCTTGAACACGATGCAACATGCGACTGCGGCAGGTTGACGACAAGACGCTGTCGCAGGCGAGTCGCATGCATGTCGCATGATGCGACAGATATTCATGTCATCTTTACAAAACGTTAATCTCAATTTAAAAAAAAACAACGTATTTTCTTAAATACCTGGTTATTGTTTATATGTCGGCAATCCGGATAGAATGGGGAAGGAGAGGACAATCGTAACCAAATGACTTCTGGGGGCCTATTACGAACTTTAAAAAAACCTGGCAAGTTCCAGGCAATTCATATCCCTGCATGGTTAAATTTCGTATTATGACATTCATCATTCTGACCGACTTCACGCTGGGTAGTTTGTCTATGGCTGGCTTGTAATTCTCTGCCGTTTCATTCGGAAACACAATGACATAATTTATCGGTAAGTTACGATTTTCTTTAAATCACGTATTTTATGAAAAATAATAAATAAAAATAATTCTAGTTACTAAAAGTAAGTGAAAATATGAACGCAATGTATATTGTGCTACTTATTCTTTTAATAATTTTGTGTGTTTGCAAATTGTAACGCGAGATTAAGTTTCCGAACGTGAAATTCAGCTGGGAATTTGACAATTTCATCGACGTTTTTTGTTGTCATTTATGCACAAAAAAAATATTTTTATTTAATTTTAAGTACCTACTTACTAGATTCGAAGTATAAACAAAAATATGGCTAGGGATGGATATGGTGGTGGATGAATATACTTACACCACACAACCATGTGGTGTAAGTCAATCAGTTTTCAAATCAGTTTTCATCATGATAATAGATGATAATATTATTAATAGAGGCAGTTGTTGACATGTGGAATATGAGCTCGGCTATCATTGCATTGTGCCGATTGTCGGAACGGCCAATGGCCTGGCTGATGGCCGAAAGCCTCGGCCAGCAGCACTGGAGGCTCTCGTTAGGCAGTTGGATCAAGGGCATGATTCAGAAGGCAGATAAGGCTCGCATTGTGAGGAGGTTCCTGTCTCTGCAAGTCTGCAACCCTAACCACTGCTTGGACCCTGCTCCCGATAACGGCGGACCTATTTATATATTTTCAAATGATGTTTTTAATGACTTTTACAAAATATTTAAAAATGTTTAAATATGCATGAAAATAATAAACGAGATATTAAAAGGCAGTTGTAATTATTATACATAGTTCAGTGGATGAGAGTTTTCGCCCTCGTCGGCGCCTAACTTATGTTCTGTTGGAAAAGTTGTGGGAGTTTTTTTCGATGTTTTTATCAGTCAGAAGTGCTACTTTCTAGAGTTTCCAGAAACTCAAACGGTACATATTCGTCACACCTGATATTTTTTTATGTTAACTGGATAACGCTCGAATACCTAATTTCAACAAATAAATCTAAAACAATTCACAATCCATTCAATAAAAGCTGCTTCAGAGGAGCTTATATTGAATGGATTGAGAGGTTACTTATTAACAGTTTTAATATGTCAAGAAATGTCAAACGAACGTTCGTAGTACGGTATTGCTAGGCAATATTCGGGCAGAAGGCGGCCAGGGTGTCACGTGACCGCTGACTGGCTGGTTTTAACGATTCATAATACGAAATTGCAAGGCAGTTCTTTTTACGCCGTAAACTGCCTGGAAATAAGAGTTCATAATAGGGCCCCTGATGAACCCTGTGCCCCATTGACAACCATTTAAGAGTAATTTGGCATTTTATATTTTAAAATGTATGAAATAAAAATATAAAATATCAAATGACTCGAATGACATTAACATAGGAGTCAAATGACCTCTCCTACATCCCCATATAGGATTGCCGACATTAATACAGGGTGTTAGTGTAGACACCGATGTCCTTGAAACCAGTGGTTTGGTTTCATTTATACAACGTAAAATCAATGGAAAAATACAACTTTATTTTTTTAAAGAAAGTCTACATTTTTCCACAAGAATATTTCACCCTACACGCAAGGGCAACGACCGGCCGCGGCCGGCGGTTGGCGGGGGCGGGCGGGGCGCGCGGGACGTTACATGACCGGCCGTCAGCTGTTTCGCAGCTCTTTCAAACGCGTATCCATGAGAATCGGGACAGCGAAAATAAGGTTTTTTTTTGTTGTTACTGGGTCATTTATTTTTATATTTAAGTCAACTACCCATGGTTTGAGTGACAACGGTGTTTACCCTTGCATACTGTATAACCAATAACCCTGTATACAAGTGAAAATTCCCCAAAGTTTAACGTTTTCATTCTTTCTTCACGATACGGAATTTCATCAGTGCTTACGAACTGTTCTATAATATAATGTTTACAAAAAACAATTAGGTACAATTTGTATATCATACCTTCACTTTCACTTCTTCCAAATACTTCAAACGAGTAACTGAGTGACATTAGGCTCGTTGAGCGTTAAAACGGCGTGTGCTTCCACCATAACGACGAGCGAGTTGCGCGCCTCTTCGTGCGGCACGCCGTGCGAGCGCGTCGCGTGCGTGTACCACGCGCCTGTGGACGGCAGCACTGACACGCACCATTTGCAAGACAGCCTGGAATTAACACAAACGAGATGACACCTAGTGGTTTATTCAAGCGACTGTTTAACCATACATTTTTGACGTGTAATAACAGCCGCACGGGTCTATCCATCAGGTTAAGCTACGCTTGCCGGGGTTGGTCTGTGGATGGGTGACCATCTTTACATACCGAGACTCCTCCGTGCCTCGGAAAGCACGTTAAGCCGTTGGTACCGGCTGTCATTCGTGGATCTTTGACATTCGTTACGGGTCGTCAGAAGCCGGAGAGTCTGACAACCAGTCTTACCAAGGGGTATCGTATCGAACTCAAACTCAAAGCATTTATTTTAAATAAACCAATTACAGGCACTTTTGAATTGTCAAGGGGTCGGTCAGTCAGAAAGATGAAGCTAGTTGTATTACCCAGTTACTGTGTGGAGGTCAAATAGGCAGTCGCTCCATGTAAAATACTGGTATCGAATATAGCGAAGGCTAGGCTGATTGAAATGTCTCTTAACAGGCTGATTGAAATGTCTCTTAACTTAAAGCAATGTTTATGAATAAAGTGGCTGATCTATAACTGTACGGGGAAAAAATATTGTCAGAAAAAAAAGACAGGGTATGCGTTTCCATGCCTAAAAGTGTTATGAAAAACTGTCAGTTTATATTTCTAGTTCTTAGACTTCTTTTCATTTAGAGATTTATTTCGGAAGGTTTATGTGTAAAATACATTCCTAAAAACTTACATAAATTATAGAAATCTTGATGTTTTGTCAAAAACCGTGCTAAGCAGTAAGAGCCTAAACACATAACCGCGTTGCGGCGCCGCAACGCAAAAATTGACGGCGGCTTCGGACCATTTCCTAAGAAAATCTTAGGGTGCCGCCGCTAATTTTTGCGTTGCGGCGCCGCAACGCGGTTATGTGTTTAGGCCCTAAGATAAGTTACCTGTTAGTAACATGTCTAGATTTTACATGTCTTCGCCTATACCCCCAACTGTTGTACACGCGAGGACAGAACGGGCAAGGGAATGATGGATCTGCAAATCAAAACCAAGACTTATTTGAATGTATGTATGAGCATTATTTGGCAAACCAAAAAATGCTTTGTTAGGATACAATTCTTTTCCGCTAAGCATTATATTCACTGTTTTCTCATTGAATTGTCACAGAAGAATACGTAATAAAGCAATATAACTTTCATTTCGGAAGTCAGTGTCTTTGCTTTTCAATTTTTGCCACCGACTTCCGAAATTAAAGTTATTTTTCACTTTTTTTGTGTTTTTTTTTGGAAGGCGGTTGTTTTTTTTTGGAAAGTTTTTATTTTTCACTTTTTAGTTGTGGTACCTACCCCACAGAAATTCGTATACCGTTATCTGCTATGTAAATAACAGTGACGGAGTCAACTAAGATAATAACATCGTCAACATACGCAAAGTGGGAAAAATACGTAATTATTGAAACTAACTCAAAAACTACGCAAGCAAAATTAATAAAATTTATATGGGACCACGTCTGAAGCATGACCTACGAAACAAAAAAAGAATCATCAAAATCGATTCATAATTGGCGGAGTAATCACGTAACATACATACAAAAAAAAACATACAGACGAATTGAGAACCTCCTCCTTTTTGAAGAAGTCGGTTAAAAATAAAATGAAGCAACTTCAACAGTATGGAAAGAAAAGAAATTGAAAACTAAATAATGTACCTTTACAATTCTGTGCATCAGTAGACACCAAATTAAGATTCTCCGTTTTTATACTCAGCGACTCGATTCTTGTTCCACTTTGCAGAACAGTTTCCACTTCTTTGTCTATTTCAATTATTTCATCGGATGCATTCCCACTGTTGATCTTCTCATTCAAACATGGCTGTGTACTGGTCACTTCTATCTTATCAATTCGGTCACTTAGCATGTACGTCCTTTTGTTAAGACAATTTTCTGCACTCATGTGTTTCTTGTCCGATGTATCCTCTAGTAATGCTATGTCTGTGTCATTGGTATTATCTCCGGAATAGTCAGTTAGGGGTGATTCTATGGGTTCGATTTTAAGCACGACATTCTGAAAAGATAGAGGAATGTGTTAGTTTATAGCCAGCTTTTTACAAGCTTTATATTAGCTTGCTCTGTTCATATGTTTCCGGTTACTCCAATTGTCATCCATTTTCCAAGCACTTTCTGGCATCTGACTAAGGTGAAACTTGGCATACTTATATGTATTATAATAACCAAGACATTTTGAAAACATGATACCATGGAGCTGGTCTCACGATAGAGCCGGAATTGGCCATAGGAACTCCTCAATCAAACAAGATAGCACCATCGTGTTTGGACTCATTGGCTATGTATTAAAAAGTGCTTTGACACTAGGTGGAGCTGGACGGTAACAATGGGAAAATCCTTTTTAGTTCATTAAAAGCTTGTTTTTAAAAAGATTTTTACTTATATTTTATTTAAGTCAAATGCCACAGTTATGAGAAGCAAAAATGTTCAACTTACAGATTGTTTTCCGCTATCGGAGCTAATCTTGTGTAAATTTTCAGAATCAACATTTGGTATACACTTTTTGCACTTATTGTTGTTGTCTTGTTCAGATCTTTTCCGTTTTTTTGATTGAGCTCCTGAGGATTTCTGTAAAATAGTTAAAAATGTTTTATAATAACTGATTTCTGCTATAGGCTATTTACATGGTATTTATTAATAACTATGACCAAACGAATGCTTACATTATGCTTCTTCTCTACATCCTCTAGCACTGCTATATCAGTATCGGTTTCACCAGAATAATCTGTTAATGGTGATTCTGCTGGTTCTAATTTTGGCACTAGGTTCTGTAATCATTAGAAATTGTTTATTTTTATTTTTTTATTATAAATTCTATTTGCAATCGGTCATCGGAATGGCGTTGTGGTGAAGCAGCCAGTGCTGCGTCTCCCACTTATAGAAGGTGGTTCCTCTTCAGACTTTTTACCACTGCTGTCGGGTTTGACAGTTCAGTAACTAGTCGGTTTGGATACAAGGTTAGGCGTGGCTTGTGTTGTCTTCTACTGCTATTTCAGTTTACTGGTGGCATTTGTAGATAGTCTTGGGTTTCGTCGTTCCTAGTAGACCAATGCATTTGCTATTGATCGTTGGATACCATTTTGCACTCTTTGCAGGCAGAGTATGTTGGTTTTGCAGTCAACGCTTCACAATTGGATCCCGTAGGTTCTATATCATAATATATCATCTGGTTTTAGACATTTTCAGCTTATGCTTTGATGGCAAATAATAAGTGCTTCATTGTTTAAGGGTCTTACTAAAATATTTTTATATTGACTTGGTTGAGTAAACTGTCAATGAAAAAAAAACTAGATTCATGTGAAAGACAATAATTCCTAATTTTGTGTCCCATTAGAACAATGAAAAGTCCAAATAGTTTATTCTTATATTATGTAGACCAAGGAAACTTTGGACTGATGACATTATTGAAGTTGCTGGGAAAAACTGTATGAAGATTGCCAGGAAAAGTGGCACGGGGTGGAGGAGGCTTTTACCCAAAAAACCGGCATGTAGTTAGGATGAATTTTTTTTCCAAAAAAATCTTTATATTCTAGTTGGAAAACTACAGTTGAGAACATGTTTTTGCAACTGCAAATTTAAGTTGGTCGATTATTAACCCTTTTCAGAGCATACTGCCAGTCTTTTTACACATGCAGTCTGTGGGGCAGGTATACGCTGAGGGCATACAACGCCCTGTGTGTCCAGTATAACAATGTATTCAGGATGCTGTTGGGACTACCACGCTTTTGTAGCGCCTCTGGGATGTTTGCCTAGGCCAGGGTTGATGGTTTTCATGCCATTATAGGCAAATGGTGCAAAGAATCAAAGCGCATAGTCATATTTATTTAGAATATCGCTAGTTCATGTCTGGACACACTGTATAAAAGACATGACACTTGACTTTCAATTAATTAAAAATATAGTTAAGTATCCTTGTGGAGATTAATATTATTAATTAATTTATTATATTTAAGTATAATATAAATATTTATAATAATATAAAGAAACTATTAATAATATTAACCTAATATCTATATTAATTAATCTAAAGTATGAGTAGAATGTAACTCACATTCTGAGCTGCATCTTGCCTACTCTGTGCAGATACACATTTCTTGCATTTGCCGCTTACATCCTCTTGCTCACTTTTCTTACGCTTTTTTGGCACAGTGCTCCCCGTAGTTTTCTATAAGTTATTTTGAAAGATTGTTAGAATTCATGTTTATGATTAAAATTATAGTGCTATTGGACATAGAAATATAAGCAGATTTGGAAATGCATTCTTTTCTTTAAGGTATTTTACAGTATTGTGTGGATAATCACTTTTTGCTCCATGTAATTATAATTAACTAGCTGATGCCAGCGACTTCGCCCGCATGGATGTTGGTTATTATATACTAAAACCTTACTCGAGAACCACTCTATCCATTAGAGAAAACAGCATGAAAATCGGAGCAGTAGTTTTTGAGTTTATCGCGTACAGGACGACAGACAGACGCGGCGGAGGACTTTGGTTTATAATATGTATGGATAAGGAAGGATAGCTGATATATAGGTACGCACATGAGATAGATAGGTATGCACATCTTATTTCTCTCTGCACAACATGAGAATAATTACAAAAATAGCTATTAAAATATTTATAATATTATAACAGAAACTTACATCCTCTTCGCGAGAAACCTCACTGCCTGTAGACAAACCACAAATTCTCAATGTCTCCGCAGTCTTCAACAAAATTGGCAAGAATTCTTCAGTCACATTGACCTCCCCGTTGTACATGAACGTCAGTAGCGTCCGCAGAGAGGCCGTACTGATGTCATGAAGCACTATAATTGGATCCCTGTGGGGGTTTTGCTACGAAAAAAACGTGTGGGCGTTAGACTAAAACCTCACTTTAGGAAACCATAAAAAGGCAATATGTACAATTTTTACTTAATTACCTGAAAGATCGTCCTGAAAACTGAACTATTCGCCGATAATATCACTTTATGAGCCTTAAAACTGTGGCCCTCGGAAACCAAAGTCACATCCGACAAGCCTTCGTCTTTGAATAATTCTTTTACGTTGAACAGTATGTTGCTCTGATACCCGTTCCATTTTAAACTTATTTCCTGATTCGCCATTATGAGCCACTAAGTTAACATAGGAAAATATGTTAATATAATATTTAACAAAGCAAAATAAATAATAGAAAATGAATCTACGAAACGACGCAAAATTGCTTTGATATTGAAAAAGAAAACAATGCCACAGATTACTAAATATTAGATTGCAATGTTACGAGCGTATAAAATATTTTTTCTTAGCTTTTGATCAGAACAGTTACTAATACAGTGTATTTTATAAATTAATAGAGTTGGGGCATATATCACTCACTCTCTTAACTCTTTTAAATTATACATTTTTTAATTTTAATTTATCTCTATAATGTTCATATATATAATATTATTGTGCTAACAGACCACTCTTCAATGCTAAAAAATACTTTTATGAAAGAAGTTGTGTGTTCGCGGGTTCCACAGATTACGTAGCAAGCTAGCGGGTTCTCGCCTTGGCTGGCGGTAAAAATTGAAAAGTTGTCTTTCCCCGCGTCGCGTTTTTTGCTTTTATTTATTTTCTCTTTCTTGTAGGTGTGTTCATTTAACTTAATATTGTAAATATTACATCAACGAAAAGACTAACGGCTGTGATAAAATATTAAATACACTATGAATTGCAAATAAACAAATATGTATTTGTGATGTTTGTGAGGAAACTGGGACCGTGGTCAGTGGGTCATCTTCTTTCAGCAAAGAATGAAGCTATGTAACTCTCTCGATGTACCCAGGTAGTAACTTTACATCCATGATTTACACAACGGACCTTAAGTAGAAACGTATTTGGCAGTGCTTTAACCCTGATTAGGAGGATCATCATTTATTTGTTTCCTTGATAATCATATTATAGCAGCGTACTTCAAAGCGTGCACAGACACGTTTCTACGTGCACTTGGGCTTGTGCTCGCGCAAATCCATCGGCTGTCGGTTTCTAGCGCGAACACAGTGCTTCGTTTATCAAGTACCTATGCCATCCACACTATGCACGTTGCATTACATGATAAGTACAGACGCCAGCACATCAAGCTACCCGAAACTGTCAAACTTTCCCAATTAACCTTGAACCTAATGCTTTAGCGATAAGGTTTAAAATGTACTAAAGAAATTTGACAGGTTGTAGTAGCTTGATGTGCTGGCGACTGTACATTACATTATACATTACACAAGTCTGTCCACGCCTTGAGGACCCTACCTACTTACGGGATTACGGAACAGGCAGGCCAATCATTCCTGAAAAGTATATTTTCAGCCAATCTCAAATACCTAATGTTGCGAATTATTTCATATTATTAGTTCAATGCAAAAAGCAGTCGGTTACTAATCATTGACAAATCGGTATGAATAAAATATCTGGCAGCACAGTAGGTAGGCACCTACCTACATTACATATGAGTCCAGCCAGAGCTCATACCTATTACCTACTCACAGAAAGTATTTCGGACCAAGCGTGCTGCCTTGAGGAACGCCGTGTAAAAAAATCACCGTGACGAGCTACAATAAAATCGTGCTGATTGCAACAGCAACCTTGGCCTATTCGTCGTCGGCAAATATTTACGTACCTACTTGGGTTAGCATTATCAACTCACTAGGCCACTGCTGGACATAGGTAAGCCTCTCTCAGGTTGTACCACAATACATACAATACAATACAAGAATAATGAAAATGTTTCATTAATATTTATGTAATGTCAATAGAGATGTCATAATTATTATAATAAATAAGTGTTACATTTTATACTCAAAATATTAATTGATGGAATAAAAACATCTCTCACACAACCAGCTATATAGCTTTCTACTAAATTCTAAATCTGTAGCACTTCTAAATTCTTCGACTAAGTGGTTCATGTATATTTTCACCGCCATGGTATCACAATTTTTGTTGCATACTTTTAGTCTATTATGCAGAACCACTAGTGGCGTTTGTGCTATTTTCCTCTTTGACACAGGCTTTTCATCTTTTTCAAAAAGCGAGTAGTTGTTTCTTAAGCCGGCGCCAGACATTGTCACATATTTGATCAAACATATTCGATAGACTTTGCACACACATATGAACACTTGTTTGAAGAGACCGGCCAGACATAGTCATATATTTGATCAAACACTTTGATAGACTTTGCTGACACATTTCACCACAGGCTAGGGGTGAGGCGTATATATATCGTAAGACGTACCAGATAAAAATAACAGATATTAAAAAATAACAACTATCAATTTGTTCCTAACAATATAAAATACCCGTTACCATCGAGATATAAGTACTAACGTACTAGAGAAGACACCGTAAATTCCTACTTTGTCTCGTTCAACTGCGGCGATCGCGCCGCAGATTGTCGAAGAAAACGCGTAAGTGCCGTGATTTACATGGCGCTTAAGACCTTTTTGCCGAGAATAAATACACTTCCGCAGCAAATCTAGCACTGTGGTAAATTAGGTACGGTTTAGACGAATTGTTATTATTTTAGCGCTGCAGCGAACTAAAGATTCAATACGAAGAATAGGACAATTCAGTTATTTGACGTAGCTTCTCTAGTACGTTAGTACTTATATCTCGATGCCCGTTACTAATTAATTAATAACAGACTCTCAAGACTGTTACCGCGGCTGTTACTGTTAAACATTATAACAATCCACACACAAACTGTTACCACGGCTGTTACATACACACTGACACAAAGGAAGGAATATGGCAAGGTTATCAATTTCTCTCTCTTTCTCATTAAAGAATGGAAGATATTCAACTGAGATTTAAATACGTATTTATCGTCCGTACAAAAATAACAGGCTGTTATTTTATAACAGATAGATACGATTTTCGACTTTAATTCAAAAGAAATAAAGATGATATTCGATTGAGATACGTATTTATCGTCCATACAAAAATTACAGGCTGTGATTTAATAACAGATATTTGGATCTGTTATTTTTTTGTCACAGTCACAGTGATCACAGATATCGTGTTTCACCTGTTACAACCCATCTCTACATTACAGCGGTTGTGATTGGCCGATACAACAATGTCAGGACGAAAGTCCCAAACATAGTGAAGCACAAGTTAGTTTTGCAACAATAATATTGATATCGATAAAATCGACGTCGATTCGACGATTTCCTCATTGAACAATAATTAAATTGAATTTCACTTATAAGAATTTATTGTTCTATCCGAAAGGAAATGACATTGCTATTACTTATTTTTAATCTGCTGTAAAATGCCTTGAACAAACAACGCTATATTTATTTGGAATACAATTTTCTCTGTGAACTGCATTAATCCACTTTTCTTAAGGTTACGCAATATTTTGAAATCTAAAATGTAAACATTAAGTACTTAATGTTACTTTTTTACCATAACATCGTAATTTTTATCGTCAATAATATAGTTGCTTTATTATGATGTTATCACAACACTCGAGCACTCTCCAGTATAAGTGCAGATAGAAAGGGACAGACGTATTGCAATACCCTAGTGAGAGAAAGGGACTTTTCAAAAAGACATCAACGCGGTGTACTTTTTTTGTGCCCCTTTACGTATCAACCAGTTTATCTTGAGCCCTGCAATAAATTCATAATATTATTAAATTACAAATATATTCTACTTACCGATGAAAATTAATGCTATCTTTTTTATAGTTGGATGTTCTAGACGATTTTCCACACCAATTAACCGAACAATAACTCATACTTGTTTAGTATCTATTATGTTTTTTAAGATCAAAATAACTGTGTGTGCAGAGTTCAAACCACTGCGCACTGGTCAAAACTAAAATGGTGGTAAACGTGCGTACTTAAAGTATACCGCGGTCTTTAAGGGGGATGCGCCAAGGTAGCCCGCGAAATACAAATTTTCTTACGTTTTTTGCAATTTGCAAGTCAGTGTCAGGTTCTATATTGATCTATATATTATTTAATAATTAATATTATGAAAGTGCCAAATTTCATGATTTCATGAAATAGTCATTCAATGCACTTACATGAACGTAGATAGTTGTATATGATGGCACTGAGATATTAGTTTAGTGAAAATGCTATTCTGAATTTCACGTTTTAACCTAAAATTTTGTTCTATATCTAAAATCTTCTAACTTAATCTGACTATTTTTAATCCCGATTAAAAATGTGTGGAATAAAATTAGATGTCATGAACTAAAATTCAAACCAGCACTCGACTTCAGTTGCAAATGAGTACTGTATCTTATTTTATTTTCTTTTGCTTATATCTCGAAAATGGTGTGTCCTATCGCAAAAATAATGAAAATTTGGACCCCCTTTGCAACCAGTAAACCTCTAATGCTCTACATGTTGGTAATTTTTTTTTTTTTTTTTCGTCCAAAAAATTAAAAATTCCATACAAAATACGTCGAGATAGCCAGACTGCGCGCATCTCCGGCTCAAAAAAAATCACAGGGTAGGGCAAACAAGTACCAAGTTGAGTCGCGATTGTCAAATTCGATTTTAGTTGTGTCAAAATAATTATTTAATTTAGATATTTTTTTTGGCAGAATAGCTCTATGACTCTCATAGTAATAAGAAAGGAATTTTAGTTCGGTGTACAAGAGAATCGGCACGTCGGACGGTAACCACTAATCATAACAGCATATCGGACAGTAACCACTAATCATAAACAGTAACAGTACCCATGTAGTTGTGCATGGCATCGAATGCAAACCATGAAGGTCTGTACATTTCTTCAGCACCAGATCCTGTCCTTGTAGACTGCTTTATTATTTTTTATACATTCCCTTTAATTAATGGGTCAATAAAATGTTTCTCTTTTTTTTAATTCCTCGATAGTGCAATGTACTGAGAATTTATCATTTATCCTGATCCAGGCGTCATTTACCAAATTCCTATTTTTATGTTGTTTTTTACTTTTAAAGTTCCATAAATACATGGTTCTCCTTCAAGCAACTCAATAAATTCTAGGGCACTCGTTGCTCCATACCGTCTTGCGATAGAGCAAAGCGACCGTTCCGATCAGTTATTTACGAGGCACTGGGCTTGCAGGCTACGCACACATTTGACATTCGAACTGGCCGTAGCCCGTTCGAATTGAATGTGTGCGTACACACATTTGAACTTAAACGCTTTGATGTGCGCTCGAAAAACCGACTCCGAATGGAAAAGTTGATATAAATGATCAAACTTTGATGAAATACCCAAACACCCCTGCCACACATGTGATCAAACATGTGATCAAATATTGTTACTATGTCCGGCGCCGGCATAACAAATTTGCAGGTTGCAAATATATATAAATACGAGAGGGTAAGCTGCTTTTGCATTAAATACAGGTTCCTTTACAAGAGTCCGCCCACTAAGATAAAAAATTGATCTTACATACTTTTTTTGGGCTATGAATGCCCTCTGGGCATCTGTTGAATTCCCCCATACAGTTATTCCATGCCTTCAAACAGAACAAACATGGGGTATACCAATAAGGCTGTTTGAATGTCATGTGTTAAATTTTTGATCCTCTTCAGTGCAAATACTAATCTGTTTATTTTCTTACATACTCTACTTGAGCTTCTATCCATAACTACTCCTATTATTAACTTCTTCTAGGTCATTATTATTGTATTTTAAACTTAATAATTTCAATTTTTTTTGTGGTTAAATGGCAAAAATGTTATAAATTTAGTTTTATTTGTATTTATTTTTAAGTTATTCCTATCTAACCAATTGATTAAATCTGTCAATGCTTTATTCGTAACTATTTTACTGTTATCTAGAGTTTTCTCTTTTGTCAACACGGTAGTACCTATCATCTGCAAACAATATAGTATATTGGTTCGTGGAGTTGGGCAGTTCGTTTATCACACATTATAAAACAAAGTCCTCCGCCACGTCTGTCTGTCTGTCTGTTCGCGATAAACTCAAAAACTACTGCACCGATTTTCATGCTGTTTTCACCAATGGATAGAGTGGTTTTCGAGGAAGGTTTTAGTATATATTAACCGACATCCATGCGGGCCAAGTCGCGGGCATCAGCTAGTATATTATAAACAATAAGGGGCCAAGGGGCCTTAGCTATGAATATAAATGATTGGTTGGAATGAAAATTATTTACTTTTACTTAACAATCTAGCTTAGATACATATACACATCGTGAGTTTAATGTTACGATATCTGAAACACCATTTCGGCAAAAATCTGCGACAAAAATAGTCAGAATTAAATAGATTTTTTTTTGTTTTTACTTTTACTTTTTATGTAAATAATCTTGAGTGTCGAATTATTTTTGTATGAAAAAAGAAAAAACATTTGCCGTTTGATTCTTCGACATGGCCTCATTAATCACCTACCTTAGAGTTATGGGACCATATCAAAAGGAACACGTTGTAAGTATATATTTTATCTTCTAACCTTGATCCTCAGCTGCTACTAGTTACTGTATTTGGAAATATGTTAGTTAGGTACCTATATAATGTTATCATTAATATTCACGTTATCAGATTACATGAAGTAGGTACCTAATTTATTTATTTTATTCAAAGAGCAGACCATGTTTACAGGATTATTGGTTATACCTACGTCTGCAATCCGTTAAGAGAAGTAGGAGAGGTCGTTTGCAAACATATGACCCCTGCTGACCCCTATGCTACAGTCAACCATTTTCGAGTAATTTGATATTTTTTTATGTATTCTAATGATTGTATGAAATAAAAATATAAAATGTCAAATGACAAGTTGTGACCCTGTCTAGTATGTAGTTCTAATAACTTCTGAAACACGTGTCGATTTCTTGCAGGGTTTTTATGACTCTTGAGGAATAGTCAAGCGGAATAGGTTACTAAATATATCAGCGTCTATTGTATTTTCTAATAACTTATCATAAAACAAACCCTTTATCGTTTGATTTTGTTACGACAGGTACCAATTGATTTATTTTACCTTCACCGAATTTTGTAAACACGGTTGTAGAAATCACAATGTTGTGAATATTAATTCGTTTTGAATTATTGCTACATTACTTTTCAATTTATTTCTACATTTTGTAATTTCAAACCCGCTGTTGTTTAAAAATACATAGGTAAGTTCAGAAAACTTAACTCTTACAGCAGCAGTTCCTAATAGTTTTACACGAAATATTTCATCAAAAAAAACCGTCTCGAATCATTCTGTGGACTAAGCACAAAGTGGGAAGTGGTAGTGAGAGTGACAAACAACAGTTAACAAATAATAAAATCAACAACACTAATCCAATATTGGTACAACCGATAAAATTATAGTTGTAGTGGCTACTTCAAACTGTTGAGGAAATAAATAATAAGTAGGTCACCAAACAATATCCGTGCATTGCCCTGAAAATGGGCTTATCGTAGCTAATCAAATAATCTAGCCCTTATGAAACTATTGTCTCAACTTTAGTCAACAGTCTATCGTTAATAATTGATGGCTCTTCACCTACTATAAATTTTATTAAATTTGATAGAGCTGTTCACTCATTACTAAATAATTATTTACCTACCCCCCACAATGTTTTTTTCAAAACTGGTGTGTTCTGTGGCCTTAGTGATTTTTTCCCAAACTGTTCATTCATTTGATTATTATAGATTCTATTCTTCTTCTGAAGATACTTCGTCTGAATACACTTCTTCTGACATATTAGATGACGCACGCTTAGACACGGTAAGTACTTTATCATCATCATAGACGGCCTTGTTTCCATTGTTGTCTTTAAATTTGTAGTTATCTATTCATCTTGCCTCACAAATTCTCAGAGGAAATGTTAGTTTCCAAAATAAAAAACGTCCCGATACCTTTATTTGCACAAGCTACTGATACAGTATCCTAACTTTTCTTCAGATAGTTATCAGAAATGTCAGTATGACTCACAATTTAATGTAACTTTCTCAGTAATTTGGCAAATCCTAGCAGACAGTCGTCTGGTCTAAGTTTGCGCTGACTCACAATCTTGTTCGTAGTTTTCATTGATAAAAAAATATGGGTACCCGTGCGAGATTCATCGTGTTTACACGGAAGATAAGTATATACTGGAGATGCATCGGATACCAAACGACTCACCGATGGCACCCGTGGTTCTACTGCAGCATGGCTTATTGTCTTCATCCGCTGAATGGGTGCTCATGACACCTGGCCGAGGACTTGGTATGAAGATTTAGAGATAAGTTTAAATTAAAGATTAATGTAAGTAGATGCTATGTGTTATGTTGTCGCCATCGCAAATACTATGGACCTTGCACTGCTTTTAGTCCTAAGATTTAAATATATTTGTCGCGAAATCCACGACCGATTCGCTTATAGTCAGTCTATGGTAATAATCTGATCATTACTAAATATAATGATCAGATTATTACCATAGGCTTTCATTTCAGCGTACATCTTAGCAGACGCTGGGTATGATGTATGGATGGGCAACGCTCGAGGAAATACTTACTCGCATAGGCATGTCTCTCTGAAACCTACATCGTCCGCTTACTGGAAGTTCAGTTGGCATGAAATAGGCTACTATGACCTTCCAGCCATGATTGATTACGTTCTCAAAGAAACTGGAGCATCAAGGATCCAGTACATAGGTTTTTCTCAAGGAACCACAGTTTTCTGGGTTTTGATGTCCACAAGACCAGAATACAATGAGAAAATCGTTGCCATGCAAGCTTTAGCGCCTGTGGCATATGTGGGGAATATTAAGAGTCCTCTTATAAAAGCTATTGCGCCTTTTACAAACTCCCTTGAGGTAAGTTTGGACAAATTATTTGTTTTTTCTCATCAATTACCCACAGTTTCATTTAAAATTGTAATTTATTTTCAGATCATATTCAAGATATTAGGGACCAATGAAATACTAGCGAATGGAAAGATAAATGAACTTGCAGGACAAAGGTTGTGTGTAGACGAAGCTATAACCCAATCTCTTTGTACAAACCTTTTATTCCTTATATGTGGATTTAATTCGGAGCAACTAAATACTGTAAGTTTATTAAGTTCCTACAAAAGTATTAGTAAAAATAAGTTTGAAAGTTTATGAAGTTGACGTTACCTATAGTATCATTGTGGGTCTTAATCGGGTTTCTCCACAATAATTCTTATCGTGTAACTAATGATACTTGTGTTGTAATATGACATCATTCTGATACCCTATTTAATTTCATTTTCAGACGATGTTGCCAGTTGTGCTAGGCCATACGCCAGCAGGAGCTTCCACCAGACAACTCATTCATTTCGGTCAATTATACAAATCGGGGAAGTTCGTACAATTTGACTACGGATGGATTGCAAACAAACGTATATATGGAAGCTTCAAACCACCCGCATATGACCTACAAAAAATCAAAACTCCTGTTTTTCTTCATTATGCTGACAACGACTGGCTATCAACACCTACAGATGTTAAAAAACTAGCTGAAGAAATTCCAACTGTAATCGGAATGTACAGAGTACCTCTGGCAAAGTTCAACCATTTAGATTTTGTTTTTGCCATAAATGCGACGGAATTAATTTACAACCGGCTACTGAATATAATGGCGCAATTTAAAAACGAACTATAAACCAAGACACTTTATTTTATGAAACTTGACATTACAATACAAATACATTTATTTTTACGTCACATGGTATATTATCTTTCATTTCATTCTCTTGTCCGAACCTGTGGAATACAGAAGAATAAATGCTTTTGTTGGAAAAGTAGCATGAAATAAAATATACATTTAAATATTCGCTACTTACAGGCCGTCTGTCAGTGGTTGTCATTAATTTGTATTATGTAATCAGAATTAAAAACGTGAATCATAACTGGCAAGTGTGGTTGTTGAACATAACGGTGCAGATTTGCAGGCATTCACTTTATTAAATGTTGCATCAATATCGCATTTGCTTTCACACTCTTTCTTGTTATTCGCTATACCCATTTCTCGTTGAACGATAGCACCAAAAGTGTTTTGTACTAAAAAAATATCATAAAAACATATTTTTATTAAAACCACATAGTCATAATATCATGAAATTAATTAATTATTGGGGATATAGACAACACAGCAACGCTCAATAACAATAAAACAAAGCTCCATTGTTGTAGTTGTAGCAAGTATTATTGACTACCTTTGGTCAATAGTTCAATAGGATCCTCTTTCTGATTAGAACAAGCTTGTCCCAGCTTTATTTCTCTCATATCTGGACAGTTGGTTTTATGAAGAACTTGTAACAAAGAAATGTGTCCGTAATCCTGAAAAATATAACTTTTACTTTTATACAAATGACTAGAGTACAGCTCGGAAACCCTGGACATTTTAAGGATTTACCTCATTTTTGCCATTTTTCATTGTAATAATCATTTCCGACTCGACACCTTTAACTTGAGTTGTATCTACACTATCGACTTCAGAACTTTCAAATGGGTTTGGCAATGTAGCAATACTATCATGATTACTGGAACATCTTGAAGGCGTAAAAAATGCGGATTTCCATGAAGAATTTTTGTAAATATTTTGAAGCTCAATTCTTAAGGAACTATTTTCTCTTCTCAATTTGTATATTTCTTGCTTTTGACAGTTACATTTATTTTGCAAATGCAACAAATAAGTTTTCTGAGCATTCTTTTCTTCAGGAACTTCATTGCAACCACATCCAATGTCTACCATTTTAGGTTTCGGAGTGCTGCATTTACTGTGTCTTCGACTATTTAACGGCGAACCTGTTTTATTTGATCTAATTACCAAAGGGTTTGATAAACAATCAGTGTCTGTCGATTTAACTTTGTAGGATTTGGTTATGTGACTATTCCTAAAGTCTGCCTTTCCCCCTTTTTTATTGATGTCAATACTTTTATGATCTTGAAAACCGCTGGGTTTACAAGGGGCGGTTCCTTTTTTCATTGTCTTCTCTTCCCAAATACAGGCATTTGGAAAATCAGGGGAACGATTCATATACGAGATATTTTTCACATACATAGCTTGTTGCGTCATTTCAGACTGCCAAAGTTTTGCTACAGACCGCACACTATCAGGACCACAACATCTTTTTTTGTCTAGATCATCATCTTTCGGAATAGTTACATTAAATATCTTTTCAGTAATTACTTTCCAAAACATCTTGAGGCTTTTGAGAGCCTCCAAGCATCGGTCACAGGGCCAATGGCTGGTTTCAAATTCTTCCTAAAAGTTAAAGAAGTCAGTAGGTACATTATAAGTTAATTTATAGCGTCGACTATTGTGTTGCACTCTGATAGAAAAAAATACTTACATCGTCAAAATACTTTTCAAAATGCTCTTCATTTTTTAAACAATTTTTCATTGCATGGCATGAATTGCAAATGGTGTCTAGCACAACTTTTGATTTGCAATCTGGATGACAACGGGGCGTAGCCTGGGAAAAAATAAGATGAGGATTATCATTATACTTAAATCCTTACTAATATTATAAATGCGAAAGTAACTCTGTCTGTCCGTCGGTCTGTCTGTCTGTCTGTCGCGCTTTCACGCCAAAACTACTGAACTGATTTAAATGAAATTTGGTACACAGATAGTCTAGAGCCTAAGAAAGGACATAGGCTACCTTTTATCGACATACCACGCGGGCGAAGCCGCGGGCGGTAGCTAGTAAAACCATAAATTAATAATCTATTTATATCTTACCCTGCCTCGGCTTCTGCTCGTCATTGTCCTCATAAATCTGGCTAAAGTGCCCGTGGGTAATACGCATATAGGCATATCGCACTTTATCCATTCCCTGAGGTAACGGTCGCGCTCCCGTACGTCATGGCTCCATGCCCTGACGTCTCGGCAAGACTCAAATGATTTGATCTTACCCTCGTTACGTGAGCAAAGTAGTAAGTTGCTATGACCTGCTATCTGAATCATTGAATTCAAACACCTTTCAAACTATTTTTCAATCGTGCTCCCATGTTGACGTAAAATTTTGAGATCCAAAATCACAGAGAATGTAATTATCCAAAATGATGATGCCCACAATGAAGTCAATTATATGTCATGACGGAACGTCAGGCGTGTACAATATTTCATGAAGTTTCCAGAAAAAGTTTTAGTTCATCATCTAATATGAATACAAACTTTTAAACTTTTTATTAGTACCTACATAGGTACCTACTGGCATTTGAAACACAAAGAAAACAAGTTTAAATTTGACATTCTATTTCAAGTCACCATTCCAAGGAACTTAAACTCACCTACGACGACCCCCATTCCGACTAGATTTCTTTTGACAGTTCAAAATATTTGATAATTTTCATTTTACACATTTTGCCGTAAGAGAATTGCATAAAAAAACATTTCAAATCGTATCGCTATGCGTAAAATGGATGGCGGAGAAAAGTAGCATAATATATTTATATAATTATACATGCATAAGTTTAGAAAAATCCTAATAGACTATAGTTGGCATCGCGATGTCTTTCATAACGAGAAGGGAGCGTGTGTTCAACGAATACGACCTATTCGATTTGCCGGCGAGGAACGAAGGGAAGTTGAAGGACTATGCGTCATGTACAGACACGAGAGCCTGGTCCCACTTCTGTTCTGATAAAAGCGAGCACTTGGTGGATGTAATAAAGAGAAACAACGAGACGGTCCGGCCGAAGTATTTGCCGACCGACGTGATTGTTGATACGCTTATGGTAGCAAAAAATGCAGAAATCGCGCGGTTGAAGCGGAAGATTGAAGAGTTCGAGCAAATGTTGAGCGCGTACGATCAACTGGAGCTTTCGTGCGATCAGAAATGCGAAATTGCTCATGCTGTAAGTAAGCGTTGGTGCACATGCCAAAATCCGTATGTGAATTTTATCAAATTTCATAAAGACAAAAAAAAAACTGATTCTTTTGATAGGTAATTAATAAGTTTAATAAAAAACAAAATGCGTATAACAGTGACAAAAATAGAATTTCCAAAAATGAAGTGTTGCCTCATGTTATCGTTTTCGTGCACATTAGTAGGTACGTGGGTAAGATGTATCAGATTTTTTTTGGCTGTGCGTTTATGTGTAATGCCGAGATCCGACGATCCGCGATTTTGCGGACGGACACGCACGGCAGGCGACCAAAGACCGCCACGCACCGCGCACCGAGGAACTTCCGATGTCTGCGAATTCTGCGATACCCCGCACGTACACCTTCCCACGGTGCGTCGTGCGTCGCTCCCACGTACCTAATTCTCCTTATGGCATTATAATATAAAAGTGTTATTTTTAATTTGATACAGCGTGCACTCACATATTAATTCTTTCGTTATCACTTAATAATAATATTTATAAATACAATGGAAACGAGAACGGCTTGTATCTCTTTTCACAGTTAGTATTGTTTGGTTGTGTGAGATATAGGTACCATATACCATCATACAAATCATCATAATATTATTATATTACGTCATCATTAAAATGACTTTCATTCCCTGACAAACCCTCATTCAGCAAATACCACCGAAAAGTAGGCACCAATTTATAAATTATTCTTGATACCAATTGCACTTAATATTCTTTTTCAGCATGCAGCAATAAAAGCGGCCAATATACAGCTCGATGACCTGGTAAGAGGAAAACTATAAATATTTAACCTACCTACATAAGTATTAATCTATTTATGGTATGCTTATTATACGAACCTCTAGATAATAATTACTTTTTCGCGCAGCTAAAAATATTATTGAACACTCTGGTATCGACGGCAGCAAAGTATAAAGAGTCAACTGCACTTTTTACGAAATTCAGTTTATTAATTCACTCAGAATTCCTTGTTTTATTATAGGGCTTTTTTTTCTCAATGATTGCGCCCCTTTTTGTGAACGTCAAATTATTACTATTTTGGGATCCTAAAAATGCATCCTAATAAGCCAAGTAACTGCGACCAACTTCGATGTAGCGCTCTTCGGCCGATGCCGCGGCACAGCTCGCGCGCCTTTGGTCACAGTTCTAATCTAGACTATTTTTTAATTACCTAATTTAATTTTTATTCTTGTTTTTATTTATTTTTATTTGTTCTGTTTCACTAGTTTGCTCTTGTCCCGGACTTTTTGTAGGTAGGCGTTAATGACTGCGATACAGTTTTATACTAATGCAGTTGTTCAGTGTTTCTGTAAATTGAGTTTTTTCGTTTCAATAAAGATTATTATTTAATAAAATAGGTCGGGGTGCCCTAGCTTAAAGTTAGGAACCTACTTCGACCAATTCGGTTCTCAAAAAGAGGCTGAAATATTTTAAAAAGTGTGCATAATTAGAAGCGCAAAAAGTTTACAGAGGTTCATTTAAAAAAGTGTCCATTATTGGAAGGTCAATAGTTTTTAGAGGATTCATTTTTTTATTTTTATTTTATTGGATTGAATATTCATCATTGTATACCTAAGGCCCCTAGCACACGGCGTATTTTAAACGCGCAGACGACGCGCGTTTTAAGAACTTTACTTGAAACTTGACTTCGGACTAGAAAAAGTTTGAAACGCGCGTCGTCTGCGCGTTTAACATACGCCGTGTGCTACCGCTCTTAGACTATATCAATGGCCATGACCCACCCTTTAAGTAACATTTGGAGTATTGCTTTTCAGACTTAGGAAAAAAAATTGGTAGGTACAGTCAGCCGTCGAGAGAATGATTCGTGCCACCTGTGAGTTGGACAATTTCTAGTTATAATATGGATCAAATTTGCAAAACACCTAAGTATTCGTTAGTTTAAAACTGACAGATGTCAAGAACGCATTCTCTAGACGGCCGGAAAAACGTCAACTCTCAATGTTATTTGATGTTATTGTTTCTAAAGTATAGTTGCCAATGTTTAGGTACCAAGCCGGCTAGGTGCCAAGTTTGATCGGGTTTTTCCATCTGGAATTTCTCAGTAACAGCCTGGAGTTTTGTGCCCGGTTGATGGCTATAGGCTCGTCCCTATTACATGGGACTTAAAACATAGCTGGCGAAATTTGAATGTACTATAAATAGGTACCTACATCTCTGCCCAACCCTTCGGGGAATACAGGCGTGATGTTATCTTATGATAGGTGCCAATGGTACAAGTATAACAATGGTTCAATCAGAGGTATTGTGTGAATTATTTAATTTATGTACACACACAATAAACAGACAAGAGAAGTAAATAGTTTAGTAAATAGGTATCCAATTAAAATGTTATTTCCTACAAATTTTCCTGTTTTGTTGCAGTTCATAGATTTGGATGTATCCGGCTTCACGGAGGTCAGTATTAAAACCTGAAAACCTAAAATAATGTGCCTATTCGTAATTTAATATATGCTTATAATGTTCCCACTGCTGGGACACAGGCCTCCTCTCCGTAAGAGGGAGTGGGCCGTAATCCACCACAGCCCAGTGCGGGTTGGTAGATCTCACGTCTTCGATTTTTTTGCTTCTAGGACATACCGGTTTCCTTACGATGTTTTCCTACCCGTTATGAGAGCTGTAGTGATGAAATAAAGCCCTTCTGGGTTGGAACCTACCTACGACCTACAACTCGTATACCTATAAGTCGCGGCCGCTCGTTACCACTGTGTTTTGTAATTAAGAGCCTAAATAAGCTGCATAGTAAACTATAGTCTTCTATTTACATACATACATGGAACCGCTCGAGCAGTTGCGACTGCTCCGGGCGGTCGCAGCTTGAAGCAGTCGATCTTGACTGCTTCAAACTGCCCGTGTATGTCCGCTCTTAAACATACCTACTTACTTTGTTTACTTATTTTCAGGCAGTCGATTCGGAAGGGTTTGCGGTAAGTAGGCATTATATTGAATATTTTGGCATTTTTTGTTGTTGATAGAAAAATAAGAAATTCGCTCTAATACCTTTTTTTTATTCCAGACCGGCAAATCGAGGGGTGATGAGGTATTTTGCCTAAAAATAATTATAATTGTTTGTTTTAATTATTTAGAATAAAAAGTTCGGGCCTAGTTAGTTAAATCGACAGGACTTTCTACCATTTTACAAGATTTTTTATAGTTTCGGTGCTTTATTTAACAACACCTGTAGTGAAAATGTGTCAATTTTGTAATTTTTTACGCATTATAAATAATACTACTATAAGTTGACTAACGAAAAAGAAATAATTATATTCTTGAAGTAATTATTAGATACAGTAAAGTCCTCCTAAGCAAGTTACTCGAGGGTAGCTTGCTTCTAAATTAATCATTGGTACTTTGGTACCTACTTCTTTTAGGGACTTAGGGCTCCCGCTGATAGGCGCGACGCGACTCCAGTAAAACAATTTCCATGAATTTTTCATAGAAATTGTTCCACCAGAGTTGCGTCGCGTCTGTCTGCGGAAGCCTTAATTACTGTTAACAATTTTTTTATTTAACAGGAGCCGAATCCGAATAAGTACTCTAAAGGCGTTCAAAATGATGACCCGTGTACTTGTGAAGTTGCTACACGTAAGGAAGAACTAAAAAAATACTTATTTACAATAATAATTAGGGAGTGCCTCCGTTGACGGCGCCGGCTCCCAAAAATAATGACATTGGGAACCGGCAGTGACATTACTGCCGGCAGCCGAGATTTAAAACATCGGCTGCCGGCATCACCCGCTCCCATAATGGAAACCGGCGGCGGAAACCCTTCCAGTATTCAGAACCTCAACTAATTTACGGCAAAATACAGTTATCTGAATCCGATAGGTACTAATTTGTAAGAAAATAATGGCTTAAGGCCGATTTTTCAATCGACACAAACAAACAAATATGGCTGTTTGACATATTTTCTATACAAAATTCCCCAGTCTCACTTCCTCAGTCAGGTTGAAAAATCGGTCCTTACAGATGTAGGTACCGGTGGACTAAAGCCCTTTTTATAATAAGACCGATTTCGCCACAATTTAAAACTTTATCATATAATACTTCTTATTTCTAATTAACAGTCGTCAAAGATCCAAGAATCACTGAAATGCAAGAGATGATTATTACAAAAGACGCAAAATTAAGCGCTATGAAGAATACAATAGCTGTATGTAACGGTTATTTTTTGCTTGTGTAAATAATATCTCAATCCTACAGTTATAAAATCTATTGTTTCTGTTACAGGTTATGGAAAATGATGTTTGCGAACCTTATTGCATATATGCTCACATATACACAGCATTAGAAAAAATATTTGCTATTCTTTGCCAAAATGACAAGTATAGACAGTATTTGAAGTTATTGGTTTGTAACAACCATCACTTTATTACCGTGCACTGGTTAACCACTCACGACCATGATTTTGGTCACCACTGTCACCAGCCACAGAGCCCAACGTTACATTTCATTGTGATTACGTAAAAATAGTGGTCGTCCAGTGCGCACCGCCTCTATTAATTAAGCAACATGTGACTTTTATTTTAAACATTCTTTGTTTTTAGACTGCCGGTAAAGATATTCGTTGTATTGATATTAAGGGTAAAATACTCTTCAAACTTAAAGTCTTAGAAAAATTTTGCTGCGCATTGATAGCTCCTTGTACTCAAGATTTCTTTGATTACCCAAGTCAACGTCACGACGATTGTGCTTGTTATCGTGTGGACGTATCGCAATCCCATGTTCAAACGACCTACGCACTAACATCAGCAGAATCAAAACAACCTAGACTTGACAACAAAAGAGCACAACTTGTTGCCGATATTATAAAAAACGACGAAATGAAAGAAATTCTCTGCAAAGACGATGCTTCATTTGTACCTGATGGAGATCTTACAGACGAATTCTTAATTGTCGATAATCCTTACAGTATAGACAGAGAAAATCTTAAACGGTTAAAAAATCTACAAGAGAATTACAATGAATTAACTACATGTTATGAAACCTTAAAACACGAAAAGGATACTTTAGAAAAACGTTGTAATCAATATGAAGAAATGGAAAAAGAATATGAAAGCATGAAAGTACAAATGCATGAATATAATTCTCTATGGAATGAGAAGGAACATTTTCGAAAGCGCTCTGCCGATCTGGACTCATTGAAAGAACAATATCTTATACTAACTGATGAGACGACCAGTTTAGAGACAGAATTAAAAGCTGAAGGAGAAATTAATCATATCAGATCCAAAGCGATGGAAGGGTTGCGATCTGAAAATATTTCGTTAGAGAAAAAAATAAATGAGTGTTCAATCGATTTTGAAAAAGAGAAAAATGCTTTACTATGCAAGTTAAAGGAAGCTGATTGCAGAGCAATGTGCCAAGAGCAACAAATTAAAAGTCTAGTACAACAGATTGATAAGCTACTGGAACATGACCAGGAACATGTAAGTTTTTTAATAATGCATCGGTTACCGGAAACAGTGTAGCAAAAATTTTGCATTCTTAAGAAATCTTTTAATTCACCGTGTTCCTTGCGATATCGCGTACTTTAATGAGACCATGACAAAGAACTGGCGTATGAGTTATTGTTCAATTCTTTTTTCCGTTTTAATTTTTCATAGAATTCGACAAAGTCACGAATGTTCAAAAATAATAAAAAAAAAAAAAAATCATTCAAATCTAACATCGGCCATAAAAAAATAGGACAACGTTTGTTAATTTTCTTAGCTTTAAATATGAATGATTGGTGGAATGAGAAAAAGATTTACTCGTATTTATCAATTAAACTTAGATATTATACATCGAGAGTGTTATCTTCGCAAATAAGTTTTTTTTTTATTTGGGTTTTATTTAAATTTTTTATTCTAGAACCTTTGGAATTTTTGTTTTTACTTATAGCATTATGTATTATTTATAAACACTTATTTTATAAATAATATTTCCTGCTGTGAAAACTTAAGGCAAAAGCGTCAGGGCAGCCCGGGTTTTTTTTTTTTAAGATTAAAATAGGTTTCGCGTCCGCAAAAAAATTATAAAACTTTAATCATTAGAATCAGCAATACAACTCCATAAGTCAGAATAATCCTCAAATGTCATAATTTCACTTAGATAGTTGAATTGATGATTTTTATGAATATAATTCTATAAATAAATATTTGATATGAAATGAAATGAAATTGTTTATTCTGTAAATAGGATATTGGAATCACTTTTACACGTCATATTAAAAAGTTGTAAAAATAAGCTACATGACTACTCTGAGAAGAAAGGCCGAATCATATTTAGATCAACATACAACCTGATACTAAAGAAAGAAAGAAAATACGTTTATTTGCGGCAAACATGACGCTATGATAGGACAAATATACGAAAATAACAAGTTGCGGGAAAATATGGGTTACATTCACGCAAAACGCCCTACTGACCTGCGAATTGCAAAAAACGTAACAAAAATTGAGATTTTACGGAATGGATCGGCTGGATGTCATGTCACAACGTATTCTCGCATGATATCAATAATAGCATTGTACTCAAGTAATGACTAGTAGACAAATAAATATAAATCGACTCTATGTATCTATTTACAAATATTGTTATTTCAGGCTTACTCACGAGCACCAGAAACTAACTCATTAGCGTTGCTAGATGAAATTGAATCTTCAAAAGAACAAATTCTAAATTTAAGAAATGCTCTACTCTGTAATGAGGAGGAAAAACAAGACATACAAAAACGCTACCAACACCACCTAGAACTTATCAATGACCTTAAGCTGGAAATAGAAGATTGGAAAAGTAATGTAATCTGTAATAATATTAAGGAAGTGCCTCCGCTGCCGACGCTGGTTGCTGAATTGGCTGCCAGCTTCGGTTGCTGAATTGGCTGCCGACGCTGACTTTGGTTGTCAATTTGGCTTAGACAGGCGGGGTCACGCTCATCGATTCGCTCATCTATACACGTATTTTGATTTTTACTGGCGAGCGAATCGATGAGCGTGAAATGCGCGCACCCGCTCGCACTCCGGACAAGTTCGAACATCTCGTACATTTGTTTTATCCGCCGTTCATTCCACCTGCGCGGTGCGCCGTCACTCAGGACTCAGCTTAACTGTTACAGTGTCTCTGCCATTATGAAGATGTCATCGGCAAAACGGAGGTATGAGATGTACTCGCCGTTTACGTTGATATACCGTCCAGTCCAGTCTAGCGTCTTAAAGACATTTCCAACGATTTTGCCATCCACGCATACTTGAATTTACCGTGTTTGCCTATTACCCTTACCGCTAAAAAGTTATAATAGACCCTATGGGGGGTCAGTTCACACCGAGATCCGATACAATATCGAATTTATTTACTACACAATAAGGTACACGCGCTGCGCAGCTCCGCTCATCTTAGCTTACTTTGACACGTGTCAACCCTCGCACTGAAATTAAACCTATTCGTGAAGCAAATAAGTTCGATAATTGTTTAAAAGTGCGCGCAGCATCACGTCGCGGTCTGAGCTGACCCTAAATCTACTTAGATTTATTTCCGTGGCTAACTTACAAATTATTACGAATATTGATGACTTACTTATTGACTTACGAATATTGATGTAGAGTGCATTTCATCAAATAGTTCCTATGCCGTAATGTTGGCTCCACTGCTGTAGGACCAATACTAATACGCTAAGTCGCTACGGCAGGGTGGGCGGGGCGCTACATAATAATAGGTCCGTTTTTTAAATTTAACAGTTTAGCCAACATTACGTCAAAGATGAAACGCACTCTACCATTGATGAAACGCACTCTACCATAATGTGTTGAATGAGACACTAATTTTGGATGTCGGGTCTGTATTTTTATGGTTGAAACTACCTACTTGTCACTGGTCTTGAAGTAGAAATAGACCAACGTCTTAATGCCGAGATCCGACGATCCGCGATTTTGCGGACGGACACGCACGGCAGACGACCACAGACCGCCACGCACCGCGCACCGAGGAACTTCCGATGTCTGCGATACCCCGCACGTACACCTTCCCACGGTGTGTCGTGCGGGCTCGTCTGTGTCCGTCCGAAATATGGCGCACCGTCGGATCATGGCATAGACGTAGATAGGAGTACATTCAACCTTAGGGGGTAAATACGAGGTCGACTTCGATTCAAAATTGTTGTTGACTGTACGAAATTGTTCAAAGAATGGTAATAATTGATAATATGTTGTCTTACAATAGTTGCTTCAGATATCATAATTATGTACGTTCAGCTGTGTTCATTTCTGAAAGGTTAACTAAATATAAGTACATTACGTTGAAGGAAACTAATTTATTTTTAGGCACGTATGAAAAAACTTTACAACGCACTGACTACTTGGAAAAGTATAATGCGGATATAATACAAGAAGCTAGATATTTAAAAGAAGATAGGGATGAAAAATCGAATGCCGTAGAAAATTTAATAAACGTCATTAAAAATAAATCACTAGAAATAAATAAATTAATGCAAGACATAGATAAGGAGAGAGATCAAAATCAAAACTTATATAAACAACTGAATGAATTACGAGACAGATTTGACAATGAAAAGTTGGAAGCACTACAATCACTGCAGGTAGCCAGACAAGAAAGTCAAGAGTTATTAGATAAAATTAAAGATTATGATCAAGTTATCCATAAAAAAGCTGATGTAACAAAATCTTTGGAAGAACAGTTACAAGATAACAAAGAATTACAAGATTTATTAATGGCTACGATTGAGGAAAACAGAAAATTGAAAACGGATTTAGAAAGCCAAGAAAGCGATAATTCTGTTCTCCTACAAGAAATTCAAAGATTACACGATGTTAATGAATATGCTGTTGACAGCATCAATAGTTTAGAAGGTCAAAACAAGCGATATAAAACGTCTTTGGATTTAACTCGAAAAGAAAGTGGCGACCTAAAAGATAAAATAAGAGAATATGAAAATTTTACACTTAAACTGCAAAAATTACAAGAATCACACGATAAACTTTTAGAAGAGAAAACGCGCCTCGAAAATGAATTCACTGAACTTGAAAACACAACACATTCTATTAAATTGAGTAAAATAGAAAGTGAGGAAACTATTGAAAGATTACAGCAATCTGAAGGCTCAAAGGATAGCGAATTATCTAGAATTCGTGACGCTCATCAGAAACTGTATAATGAAAAATATGAAATCCAACAAGCTCTAATGGAGAAACAAGAAGATATTGACAAGTTAGTGCAAATTCTTAATAATTTGAAACTAGAAAATGAAAAATTATTACAGAAATGCGGTCAAGTTGATGATTTAGAGCAAGAGTTAGAAGATTTGAAAAAAGATTTTGCTAAATTATCAAACGAAAGAAATATACTAGAAGCTGACAAAACGGAGGAATTGAACCATTTGTACAATACATTAGAGAATAAAATTCAAGAAAATACAGATCTAATGGAACATATTAAATCTTTAGAGACGAAACAATCCACAGCTAAAAATGCTATACAAACCTTACAAGGCGAAAAAATGATGACTCAAAGTAGACTAAACTTAATAAAAAAAGAAAGTGCTGAATTATTAGATAAAATTAAACACTATGAAGTTAAAGAAACCGAATACGAAAAATTAAAAAAAGCGCTTAATCAAATGACTCGTGAGAAACAGAATTTACAAACTGAACTAAATAGACAATTGGCTGATCTAAGGAGGATTGAGCAAGAGAACTCGGAGTTGCATAGTCATAGTCAAAACTTGTTAACTCATAGCGAAGACTTAGAGAGCGCTTTAATAGGTGCAAGGAAAGAGGTGATTCAGACAAATATCATTATACAGTGTGTCCGGACATGGACAAGCGATATTCTAAATACTTAAATATAAACTATTTTTAAAGCACAATTACACTTTAAGACTTGGGTCCAATACACTTCCCCGCTATGTGGCAGCCATTTTGTTTTTTTGTTGAAATATTCTCTATGCGAGTACAAAAAAATCATATCTCTCAAAGTTTTAGTCATGCTGAGATAAAATTAGGCTTATTCGAAGGGAAATAATATTGTCTACCGTCTGCAAAAACAACAAATGCATAACTTTTGAAAAAAAATGTGAAAGTCGAAAAAAATAATTAAAAATTATGCAGTTCAACCAATAATTGTTAATTAAGTACTACAAAAACACCCCCGAAAACTTTTTGTTTTTTTACTAGATCGATAGATTTCGAGCTAAGCTACAATACAACATAAAATTCACAATTGTATGTCTAATACTTTGTTGTTTGAACATAGACAATGCGCAAGCTTTGTCCTTTTTGCAAGGCAATTGTCGGAACCCTAAACAGGAAATTATATTAAAAAAATCTTTTAAAAAAATTGTCATTAAAATTGTACTTTATAATTTAGTTTATATTTAAGTATTTAGAATATCGCTAATCCATGTCCGGACACACTGTATATTTACATCTTTAGCAACTTTTATGAGGGATTTTATTCACATGTTTTTTTCCCAGCTTATTGAAAAGTCCAGCGATACGTCTGGACCATTCAAAGACATAATGGACGAAATCGAACTGATGAGGCAAGAAAAACAACAGAACCAGCAGAAAATTAGGGACCTACACGACCAACTAGACAAATCAGTATGTATTCAGGGTCCTATTGTGTATCATTGTCACTTACATGATTATAAATCCTTATAACGGGCTCTGACTGCGATCATCAATCTCGTTAAATTTCAATTTTAAATAATTACTGTGTATTTCTGACCATAACAGCCCTTATTGTAATTATTCATAGGCCGTGTCCTAACCGAAACTGATCGTCACGCGAGTGCACGTTCGTCGTGCTTTTATATGGCCGCATCCTATTATAAAGCGATCTATTATCATCTGTTACATGCCTACATTGTACTGGTAAATGCTGAGAGTACTGCTTTTCCTCACCGGACTGCTTTTCCTCACCGGCCCTTCTGGAACATCTTCGCTCACCGGCCATCCAGCATGTTTGGATATGGCATTCAATGAGTTGGGGCGTAAACCGAGTTTTCCCCAAATAATTATTGTCCAATATTTTAGAAAGTCTAATAAACCTTTTTTTTTTAAGATTCGGGACTTTTCCTTTATAACAAATCGTTGCGTTCATATGTCACTTTTTGTTCGGTGAACTCGAAGGCTTTGTTGCACCGACAGCGGGCGCCTTTAGGTTTTTCGAACTAAAAATGACATATGAACGCGACGATCGCTCTCTATTAGGACGCGGGATTAAAATATGACATCACGTTAGTTCGTCAAATTCATACAAACGAGCGCGTCAGTCGCTTAATCGGGTGATGATTGCTTTTCGTTAGGACACAGGGATAGAATTATAATTTTGTTCATGAAACAACATTTTTATAATCAAATACAACATACAAATCTGTAAATCTCAAAAAAAAATGTCATATATATTTTTTTTCAATCTTTCCTATCTCCTCAGCAGCACGCGTAGCAAAACAACCATAGAAACGGGTTATCTACGGGTTTTGTCGACGGAAGAATAGTCAAAATGACAGATTATGATTTTTATCTATTCTTCCGTCGACAAAATCCGTTTTTATTGTGGTCATGCTAAGCGTGCAGATTCATGTTAACTTATTTTATTTGTACTCACTTGCGACCAATAATTCTAAATCCGAAAAACCGTACCTAATTCACAAAAATACTACGTTCTCTATACTAGTCATCTCTTCTCCCAATCATCAGCAAATAAACACTGGAAAAATACTCTAAAAAAACTCTATAAAAAGCGAAGAGAAAAAGTGAGGAGCCGGTGTGGTCTATGTTTATAATAAAAGAATATAATTTTAAAAAGATTTTATTTTTAGGAGAATATAATATCTAGGCTTGGTGATGACGTTTTGGCTCGAGATGGCAAAATAGCAAATTTACAAAACCATATAAATGAATTGGAAGAAGAAGTATCCAGACTTCACAGCAGCTTGGATGTAGTTATCAGTGCTGGTGAAGAAATTAAAGATTTTAGCTTACAGAAGATCGATACCTTACAAAATATTGAAGCTCATCGTGAGTGTTACTATTATTTCCTTTAACTTTAAACCCTGTAATTTCTAGCTCTTTATGTCCATTATAGACTTCCTCCAATATTTTTTTTTTAAATATGTTTAAATTTCATTTTACACTACAGTCGTTACGGGTCAGCAAAACCTCGAGTCTGACAACCAGTCTTACCAAGGGGTATCGTATTGCCCAGTTACTGGGTTGTGGAGGTCAGATAGGCAGTCGCTCCATGTAAAGTAATGGTATCCAGCTGCATCCGGTTAGACTGGAAGCCGACCCCAACATATTTGGGAAAAGGCTAGGCAGATTGATATTAAATTACATTTTTTTGTTTAGACTCAAGAGCAACACATAACATGAAGATGGAATTAGCAAAACTTCAAAATGAAAACTTCATACTATCCGAACAATTATCAGTAACAAAAATAAAATCTGACGAATCTACACGAAATAAGTATCAATACGCATCTCAAATAAAACAATTACAGAATGAAAGAGAGGTAATTGTGACTGATATAAAGCAACTTGAGTTGGAAAGTGTCGGTGATACTGCCTTAACACCAAATAACTGCGATGTTGAAAATATCTTAACATCACTAGATAGGATCAGAGAATCCTTGAAAGCGAGAACTACTAAGAGCTCCGCTTTGGAACGCACATTATTAAAAGTGCAAACATCTTCCCAGTTACTTTTAAGCAAAGCGGATGAAGCAAAGAAAATTGTCGAAAGGGAAAAACAAAAAATTATTAGCGAGAAAGAGGATGCAATCATAGACAAACAAAATATGGAGAGAGAACTAGTTGATCTCAAAGCCAAACTTGAAAAACAAATCGCTAATGATAAAGGTGTAATTGACGATTTAGAGGCAACAATATTGAATCAAAAACTGATTATCGATAGAATAAATAAATCGACACAAGATTACATTTCTAAATTAAAAGAAGAATTGCAAACTCTTAAAGATCTTTATGAAAAGTCTGTTAAAAGGATAAGCGAATTGGAAGAAAAGTTGAAAAGCATGACTGAAGATAAAAGCAATCATACAGTAATTATGAAAAAAATTAAAGAAAACTTAGCGAAGAAATCGAAAGAAGTAGAAGAATTGCAAAAGCAATTAGAAGTTTTAAACAAACCACGTAACGTGGAAGCTCAGGCTAAAATACTGGATATTTATCGAAACATGGGAAGTCAAACGGAGGAAAAGGAAAGTTTAGTTGTTGAAACTAACAAGATACAAACCTTACAATCAAGTGCAACGATGACCGAAGAGAAAAATGTTGATAGCACAGACTTGTTGGAAGTGAATAAACTACCAGTTACACTGGACAAAAGGTATTCTCAACTCGAAAACAAACAAAAAAACCTACTCTTAGGAAATGAAGTACAGGTTTTATCGGTAGCGGTCGAACAACCGTTTGATGTCGTCCGAAGCAGCTATATGGATTACAAAATGAAACTATTAAGCACAGGAAGATTAGAACAATATTCTATAAATAGCATTACTGACTTAGAACAAATTGAAAATGTAGCGACCACGAGTAGTGCATCCAAAAACCTACAAGAGTCAGGAAAAAAATCCGCTAATGCAAAGAACAATAATTTAATCGATATTTATAATAGACAATCACAAGATACTACTTCTTCCAAAGGAAATGATGACTCAGAAAATATAACCACCGGTAAGACTGCATCCCAAAGTCAAGGCAAATCAGCAACACGTGAAATTTTTGAAACAGATAGTAATATAATCAGTAAATATAGGGACAGTAAAACTTACGAAGAATCTTCATCTGGTAAATCGACTGACAAAGATTTGTTTGTTATTTACAAAGAGAGTGACAGCAGTTCTAACAATAATACAGAACTTGTAAAAAGAAAATGGTCAGACAAAGGGCATCCAGATATTGTAATCGAGGCCGTAACTGTTCATCCAACAAAAAAAGGAATAACCGCTGACATAATTCGTCCTACTAGTTACATTAAATTCTCCGAAGAACCCAGCCCAAAGCAAAAACTGAAAATTAATTTACCAAGGGTTATAACAGACAGTGCTTCTGTTAATACTACCTCGGATGTCGACAAGAAATCATTTGATTCATGTTCTCTCGCACTCTACTCATCCCCAAATCAATATTCTGACTCGGACACTAAATTTAATGAAGGCTTTGATGGCAAAAATATTATGTTCTCGTTGCCAACAATATCTGACGATGACAAACAGTATTTGGAATCCTACAATTCTTTAAGAGTAGGTTCAGATGAAGGTGCTGCCAGACCTATAATAATGAAGACGAATAAAGAAGCTTTTGAAAGCGTCACATCAAAACAAAAGCATTCTCAAATTCCCAAGAAAAATACTACAATTTCTACATCTTTTGAGAACGAATCTCATCATAAACTTTCGAGAGTAGGAGCCGATGTTCTACTACTTAAGACAGAACAAGACCAAAAAGTTCCTCAAATTGGTATGAGACAAAACTTTGGACTAGAATACATTATGGATACCGTCCAAGGTGAAGTCGACCCCGATGTGGAAAAATATTATACTTCGAAAGATTTGCGCAAGACCAGGAGTGATGAGATATTTAATTTAATAGAAATAAGAGAAAGAGGTGATTCTAGCCCATCAAAGCTAAGTGAATTTATGATGTCATCCCCTGAATACAAGAGTTTTGCAAGTAACAGTAAATCTAGTGAGAGAACTCCAGAAAAATCTTATACTGAACGTAGTATTATGGCCAAATTAGATGTTAATTATGATTATGAAATACAGATAAACACTCTAAAAAGGGCATTAGAAAACATTGAAAAAGATTATAAGAAAAAAATTGAAGCTATTAAAATGCAGTATGACAACAACATAAAAAGCATAATAAATGAACATAACCAGGGCGTAAGAAGCATACAAAGCCTACACGAAGAAACAATTCAAGACCTTATGAAGCTTCATGAAAGCGAAGTAGAAAACTTAAGAACGATGAGTATGGAAGCAATGAAAAAGGCAGATAAATTAGAAAAAGAAAATCGAGCTTTGAAAACAAAAGCTCAAGATTCGAGGACTATATGTTTAGATGAGGTAAGTAACATTGTACTGACAATTAATGAAATAAAGGGTGTAAAAAGGCGCTTAACGAAGCGAAGAGTCGCTTGTACTTCTCGTAATTGTTTTTTTTTTGTACTGCTATAAACCATTTTTGAAGGCCACAGTTCCATATTTATTTTATTTTTAAATGTTATTATATTACATCCCACTACTCCTGTACCTTGGATGCACAAATGTTTTGCGCGCTGCCGTAAACAGCGGTTATTCACATCAAAAATAAGTCTTTTCCCAGCAATTTTTGCTCAATGTTACTTTGATTTATAGAATGCGTAGATAACGGCTAAGTGATCAGTTTTTTTACACCCTGTATTTAATTTCATTTATCAGTAAGGTTCTTTGTAGGGATCATTGTGATTTATAAAATTCCATAACGAAACGAAAATAATACACTTAGTAATATATTAACACGTAATGTCACGCCTCTAATCCCCCAAGGGTTAGGCAGACGTGTAGCTTAGTACATCCGCATTTCGCCAGTTATGTTTAAGTCCCATGGAATAGGCGTCCGATACTCCAGCATGAAAATCTTTTCTGGAATGAATTAAGTTCAACGAATATTTAAAGCGTCATCTGTTGAGATAGGGCGCCAAATAACCCGGGTCGACGGCGCGTCGTCTTCCACGCGCGCCTCAAAGACATGTCAGCACATTTGATGGGGTCCGTTAAGACCAATGCCTGCCAGGGTTGCGGGAAATTCCAAAAGGGATACCGGGAGCTTGGCAACAGGCAACTGAAGGACCACGGGTGGGTTTTAGTCAGTAAAAGTCTGACACGCCCTCCCGCTCCGCCCAGAGCGGGAGAAGTCATTCGATGATTTCCCACCATAATAAAAAAATTGTGCGGGCTGTCGTTCTGGAAAAAAACGGACAAACTAATCCTGCTGGAGTAACGTTGTTCTAGCAGGAAGAGTTTAATCGAATGACCAGGGAGAGAAATAATGTAAATGCTTTGAGTTTGAGTTCAGATCAGTATATTCAGGGTGAATGAAAGTTATTCTGTGCAATCGTGTAACATGTCCTGACAGTGAATATATAAATACGTGATAGGTTGATGGAGCCTTTTGGCAGGCCCATAAATAACGAAATTTCATGGATTTAGAAAGTACCCAAAAGTGGTCCCATTAGGATATCATCATCATTTATTTTCAAGATCATAAAATCTTCGTATATCAATTCGTCTGTATATAGGGTGACTACAATAGGACCTATTGTACAATTTTTTTTTTTTTTTTTTTTTTATTTATTTATATTACTTTCCAGAGGTGTTACTTAATTCTAAAACTCGCCAAACTTTTACGTAAGATGGCGAGAGGTTTTACGTTTGATGGCGAGAGAAAATTCGACAACTATTCATGAAAAAAGAAAACATAGGGGCACAGTAAATATCCGTCTTATTAAATTCATAAAAACTAAAACCCAACTCTATTTTAGTTTTTATAAATTTCATCACTGGGTTTTAGTTTTTATAAATGTCATCACTGTCAAGACATGTAACACTATTGCACACCATAACTTCATGCTCCCTGAATATCCTAATCTGAGGTTTCAACTTTAGGGAATGTGGTCCACAATTTTTTCATCAGATTTTACTAGTTAAGTCATTATGCGTCGGGCCTCACCCGATCAAACGAAAATGAAAAGGCGCTTATAATATCACGTTATTTTTTGTCCATTTTGGGAATCGGAAATTTTTCAAATATATTTCCGGTGATCTCTCATCATGCCGACCCTACTCGGCTATCATCGCCCTCCATATGCTTGCTCAAAAACCGTCTGGACTCCCTACTATTATAATTACCGAATTATAAACTAATGTAGATAGTGCAATCCACGAAGACGCGCCACGCTGCACTCCGCTCTGTATTGAAGTACAGCTTACGGTAAAGTAGTCGCGGAGTGGGGCGCGTCTTCATGGATGGCACTATCTGGTTTCCTACTAATAGATCTTTAGAACATGTTAGTCGCGTCAACAAATCTAGCATTTATAATGAAACGCTGTTTATTTAATCTTCTTAGCGTGTCGATGGCGAAAATGTCGAGTGTTGTTAAATTAATAAATCTCTAATGTTTAAATACAGAACTCTGTAAATTAATAAATCTCTAATGTTTAATACAGAACTCTATATTTAAACATTAGAGATTTATTAATTTAACAACACTCAACATTTTCGCCATCGACACGCTAAGAAGATTAAATAAACAGCGTTTCATTATAAATGCTAGATTTGTTTTTGTTTAACATGAAGAAGCTTGGATCTACTAGCAATTTTATTTACGGCTGTTACGATAAATAATTCCGGAAGCACGAACGGCCTAGCGGCTTTTAATACAATTAAAATTGTAAATTAATAAGTTGTTTAAACTTTAAAGGAACCAATTAAAATGACATCCCCGGAAATAAAGAAGCGAAGGAAGTGTCGAGGTGATACTACCATGTTGACTACGACCACAGTAGAGGCGATTAACGTGAAGCCAAAGACACGCTTGAATGGTCCCTGTACCTGCTCCCTTGACGTAAACATATCGGACACTATACGCAACATATTCGAACAAGTTGATGTCGAACAGCGAAGAATGGCTGAACACACATATTTAAAATACATCGCTAATAAGATACTGAATGGAAATGTGGAAGTAAGAGCAGATTTTATTTTTTCTAAGTTCTCTCTAGGTATACATCACATCACATCGTCGGCCTATAACAGCCCACTGCTGGACAAAGGCGTCTCCAATTTCACGCCATCAGCTCAATTCTTAGCAACTCCCATCCGGCTGCTACCAGACACCCTGCGAAGATCGGCGCTCCATCTACCCTGAGGGCGTCCTACCTTACGTTTGCCGACTCTAGGTACAGTCACGGTATGATAAAGTAACAGTATTATAGGTCGGCAGTAACCTTGAATTTTAAATTACCTACGGCCACTCGGTAGATAAACCTTCCGCGTCCGTGCGTATCTTCCGCACACTCTGTACTGTTGCGTACTGATGTACAGTCACGGACTTTAATTGATGAGCCACCTGGTACTGTTCGCATTTTAGCCGTGTAATGCAAATCGGGTTTATTCGGTTCCCGACACGCAAAGTCATATGTCTTCGTATTAGAAGAAGAAAATTATATTTCATATCTTTACCGGTTGGCTAACCTGAGAGCAGAACTACAAACTTGACAGCAGTGACTAAAAGTCAACCAATTGCAGGTCTAGCAACAGTAACCTAGCAACGATAAACAATTGTTGCTAGGTTACTGCTGCATAGTAACGTTAGCGTTCGGAGAAATTCTCTGACATCGATATTTCAACTGTCTTCAGTTAAGTTTTCAGAATTATTGAGTTAATGAGTTATGATTCAAAGGAGGTCAGTATCAAGTAGATTGGATAAACTTAATGCAATATTGTATTTATTTTTATCATTAAGAACTTATTAGTCAACCTCTATGGATAAGACTATTTCCGATTAAAAGTAATTTATTTGTCATCTTGATATTTCAATTGCCACTGTCTTCAGTTAAGTTTTCAGAATTATCGAGTTAATGAGCTATGATTCAAAGGAGGTCAGTATCAAATAGATTGGATAAACTTAATGCAATATTGTATTTATTTTTATCATTAAGAACTTATTAGTCAACCTCTATGGATAAGACTATTTCCGATTAAAAGTAATTTATTTGTCATCTTGATATTTCAACTGTCACTGTCTTCAGTTATGTTTTCATAATTATCGAGTTAATGAGCTATGATTCAAAGGAGGTCGGTATCAAATAGATTGGATAAACTTAACGCAACATTGTATTTATTTTTATCATTGCGAACTTATTAGTCAACCTCTATGGATATTTCCGATTAAAAGTAATTTATTTGTCATCTTGATATTTCAACTGTCACTGTCTTCAGTTATGTTTTCATAATTATCGAGTTAATGAGCTATGATTCAAAGGAGGTCGGTATCAAATAGATTGGATAAACTTAATGCAACATTGTATTTATTTTTATCATTGAGGACTTATTAGTCAACCTCTATGGATATTTCCGATTAAAAGTTAATTAATTTATTTGTCATCTTGTTTACGAGCCTGCGATTTGAGTTCGTGTTTAATCGTGTAATCTCGTGAATGTGTGAAAGTAAACAACATGACACATAAATTACTTTTAATCGGAAATATCCATAGAGGTTAACTAATAAAGTCAACCTCTATGGATATATCCGATTAAAAGTAATTTATTTGTCATCTTGTTTACGAGCGTGCGATTTGAGTTCGTGTTTAATCGTGTAATCTCGTGAATGTATGAAACTGCAAAATTGAAAAGTTTGAAGGTGGCTCATCAATTAAAGTCCGTGACTGTACACTGAGATTTCGAAGCGCGTCGTATCGGCCGTTTTCTATGAAGATGTAATACTGTTTACTTATTTATACTGTGTACAGTATACTTCCACTAAAAGTATGCGCTTCGGAAATAAGTGATGATAAAATCTTGAATAGTGCTGCTAACAACCTATTAAGTAATACTAAATTATTTTTTAGATTAAGAGTTATCCAATTCCAAAAAACTTTTTAAAACTTTTGAGTGACAAATGACGCGGTGCGACCAGAGTAGGTAGCCCGGCAGAGAGATAACTTCATTCAAACACGCAATGATACAATACGACCATTAAAACTTGGCAGGTCTGAACATAGGTTCTTCAAACTTTCGCGCATGTTGTCTCACTCACACTGCCTCATGTCACCATTTGGTTCCTAAAAATGTCACTGTGGTGGCATCTACATCGCCACATGCAAAACTACGCATCAAAGACCTGACGTCACACAAAAATCCTGACGTCAAAAAATCGTGGATCGCGCAATTAGAGTTTACCGCGCGATGGACATAATATACAAGATTCCAACATCAATCGTTGGGCAGTTGCCCGCCAGACACAACATCCGTCTGGTCGGAGGATCCTCCCTGTTCCTCATACCTCTAAATTACTCCGCAGCCCTCTGCGCGAAGTTCGGAACTGCCAAGTTATATCGGCCGTATTCTAAGTGCCCTAAAAAAAAAGTGCGGCATCGGCAGTACAAAACTTAAATACTTTGCCTCTGTGGTTACACTGCTCGTGCTAACCCGAAAACACGAAGCGCATACCTTTTGTGGTTTAACTGTAGATCCTTTTTTAACATTACTTAAATATCTAACGCCAGCTTTATCTAACGTCTTGGGTTCGATTCCCAGGGCGGGCAGTGTTATTGGGTTTTTCCATTAGGAGCACACAGTCGCCCCCAATTACATGGAACTTAAACATAACTGGCGAAATGTAGGTGTGGATTCTGGCGAACTATGGGTTCACCTCTGTTAACCCTTCGGGGAAGCAAGATGTGATGTTATAATATTATGTTTAAGTTAAATATCTACGTCACATGTAAAGTTAAACGATGATTATGTGACGATCGCTAGCGGGCTTGAATTGTGAATATTGATGTAATGAAATGATAGACGTGCAAGAAAACTAAATCCATCGCGGCCTTAATGTAAATCCATTGGATTGATTTCACCTAAACTAAATCGCATTCATGCTTGACCTGGAAAGACTAACGGCCGAACCCAAAAATCTATTTATCACCAGTTTTGGCATACTGGAGATAGAAAAACTTATCTATCTATGGCTTTAACGTCCCAATAATCTGTCAGAGACTAGGAATCAAATATAATGTGACACAATAACAGATAGAATTATACTGTCTACCGTCAATAGCGATCTGTCTTTTACAGAAAGGCAATAGGTCACATTTTGTGAAAAGGATAGATAATTGACTTCTTGATTTTAGTCTGTCCCGTTTAAAATAGAGACTGTGTGACTTATAGGGACCTGGGACGTATAATGCTCTGCAGGCTTTGGACACGCAAGAGCTATCATTTCTCCATCTAAAAGTATGTCGAACTTGGAAAACGAAACTAACCAAAGAGGAAGCACTCCAAAGGAGGATAGACTCTTTGGAAAATGAACTCATGAACAAGCAACGGAACACACAACAACACAGTAAGTTGGTTATTTACATAGATTCGTTTTCCTTCCTTTGTTTACAGGAATAGCGCTTATCCATTATATTGCTAATACCAAATTATTATTTTGTGATACAAATATTATAAATATGTATGTTATTTTACTTAATTAGCTTCAGTTTTCCTGTTTTCAGGGTTTTCTGTGTCCTTAAACCAAATTGCATACTAACAGTTAGTTAATTGATTCAGGCGTGACTTTGCAGGAAGTCCATTATAAAATACAATAGACGTATGTATATTTAGAAGGTATTCAGCTTAACTATTCCTCAAGAGACATAAAAAACCAGCCAAGTGCGAGTCAGACTGGCGCACGAAGGGTTCCGTACCATTATCTATAAAAACGGCAAAAAAATCATGTTTGTTGTATGGGAGCCCCCTTAAATATATATTTTATTCTGTTTTTAGTATTTGTTGAAAATGTGTGACACTGACTAGTAATTGAAATTGTACTGTCTTTCAGTACAAATCCAACTTTTTTTCGCCACATTCATAGATTGCAATGAAAGGTCCGAACCACAGATAACCCCATAACAAAAGCTAAATATAAATAACATTATTAATACTATAGCTAGCGACACGCCCCTGGTTCGCACGGTTTTTACGTCTTGACAAAACATCGAGATTACTTAAATATAACTTTAATAGTAACGTAAATATTATACACATAAACCTTCCGGAATAAATTCTCTAAACGATGGTGAAAACCTCATCAAAATCTGTTGCGTGGTTTAGAAGAACAACGCGGACATACAGACAAACACGAAAAGCGACTTAATGTATAGATATGCATTACACTACAATGAAATACCCAAACTTAGTTAACATATTATTATTATTATTACAAACAGTAACGGAACTAGATCGCAAAGTGGTGGAGGAGCGCCAGCGCCTGCAGGAGGTTCTAGAGGCAGTTTGTTGCAGAACTCCTGCATCTTCTAAAGCCCCTAGCCCTAGCCCTGAAGAACGTTTTGCACCGCCACCAGCACTAAACGCTAATGCTGAGAGAGACGCGTATGTAACACTATTGCTCCTCCATTTCATCAAGAATTTATTTAAAATTTTCCTATTATTAGCTATTGCGCAGGACTTAATAAGGGCGATGGCTGAATTGTTGTTTTCTGCTATTTATATGACTGTGACTTGACTACGGACGTTTCATGTTTCATGTGCGAGGTGAAATTCGCATGACGGTGAAAAACCCCAAGTACCGGAAGCACACTGAAAGAAAGTTCGCGCTTTCTTAGAAAAACATGTCCATCTTTGACGACTGTTCTACATCTTACTAATACTAACAGAATATTTTCTTATTCATAGTAGATTATGATGTATAATTTGTAATCGTTGGGTGTTTTCAGTTGCGGATGTATCACTATAAATATGGGGGAAAACAGTCGGCCACTTGCGGCTAACCTCGTTCCCGAACTATCAGGCGTGGCACTTCGAGCCACCGTGCGTCGCCCACGACACGAAATCAATAGAGTTAGTAATATGATAATAATAATTATTACGTTTTTATTCCGCTGTTAATTTAATAATACCTCGTTCTGCTACAACTCATAAATTGATGAACATAATAAATTATGGTCCTCCGCTATGCACCTTTAGTTTTCCGCATATTTGGGGAATCAAAGTTCATGCTTCAATTGTATCTCAGGCGACACTTGCAAGACTAGACGCTGAAGAACGTCGCGAGAGGAGACCGACGTACAACGATGAACCCCCGACTCGGCTGCGTCGCTCGCACGACCGGCATCCGCCTCGCTCCGCGAACAAAAAGTAAAATACACACTAACGGAATTTGACATTCTGCATCTACATTCTATCCGTTCGACAGTACAGAATGTCGAATTCTACACAAACCCAAGGACTAGTCATAATACCGGAGTTACTTCTTCTCTTTTGGAAGAATCCGTCGCGATTTTTCGAAAGGACACTGAAAACATATTGAAATCTTCATTTAAAAGGTTCTATTGAACAATATTTGTAATTTACGTACACGGCGTCGGTGTGCTGCTGTGAACATTTTGTAACAAAATTTGTAAAAGATTTTTAACTTATTTTTTATATTTATATAATTTATTACATAATTTTTATTTTAAATTACGAGGAAGATACTGTACAAATTTTAAGTAACTACTTATTAAAAATAAAAATGAAGAGTGATTTTTATTTATAGGTAATACCAACATAAACGGGCTGCGTAGCCCGGAAAAAAAATAGTCTGCGAAAAAAATCCTAGTTCCTAGGAAGGAAGGAATTCCTAGGAAGATCTTTCACCAAAATGTGTAATAATAACACAAATTAACGTGTGATTTTCGGGACTTATGACAACATTGTTTTTTTGTCGCGCGTTTTATTGCTCTTTTTCACTGTGCATTGTTATGTAATAAACTTCATTAGGATTTTTATCGCAGATTTGACATTAATTTGCCTTATTTTCTTGGGCTACTGAATTTACTGACAGCCTTTAGGAGGTGTAAGTAAAGAATTATTAAGGACCAACTTTAAAATATCGAAATTAATATCTGCCGATGTAAGGATGGTAGCAGGTAGGCTTGCTAACCATCCGGCGAGAGCCGGTGCGTACCGTTTCTAGAGCTTTAGTTGATGCGTCCCGCGAACGACGTGTGCGGGATGCCAATTGTCCCGTTTTAGCCTACCTAAGGGTAAGTACGTCTAAACCTTCGGGCAGAAGTCGGAGTTTAGAGAACGCACGTTTTGCTTGAAGCGAAAGCGTCAGGGTAGCCCGTCAAAATTCATTTCTTACGGTTTTTGCAATTAGCACGTCAGTATCAGGTTGTCTGTTGATCTATATTAAATACTTATATATAATTAGATACAGTATCAAATATTTATTTATAGAATCATAATAATAAAAAATCATCAATACAACAAAGTTGTAAGTCTTGTAAAGTAAAATATTCATTAAAACCATTTAAAGTTATATCTAATTGTATTTTTCGCCACCCTATACTTTGACAGTTGGGTCCCGCTTTTTTTTTTGCCAGGTCCCGCTGCCGCACTTTTATTGCCATCCCGGTAAATTCATGCATTAACGTTGGCAAGCCTAGTAGGTGGCATTCTGTAGTTTCTGCCTACCCCCATTGGAAGAAGGCGTGAGTTTATGTATGTAATATCTGCCGTTTCATACAGAATAAAATAAGTACAAATAAAAACCCAATCAAAAAGTCGTTCACATTCATAATCATGTACTTTCACAAGTCCTGAAAGGTTCCCAATGAATTGAAAATTAGCCTGAAAGGCTATGTGTACTTATGTATAATACATTTATTTATAGTTATCATATGCTACAAAAATATAGTTTTTGATTTTATCTAACACATACACAACAATAAGTAGGTACATAAATTCATCCTGATCATTGTCTTTTTGTATTTTCATACGAATGATTCTACAAGGACTAATTTGGACTAACCCTGTTTGTTTTCCTCAAATATTCTATATATATATATATCACTGACACATACCCAATCCATTTTTCCTTGTTTGCATCATCAATTACATTGATTATTATACACTGGATTTGAAAAGTTAATAGAAGGATCTTGGTACAATGGATTCCGTGAAACATCGTAACCTTGGGCTGATGCTTCTGCCGAGAATTTCTGATATTCTTTTTTGTCGTGTAAGTCCACTAGAATCTTCCAAATGATGACCGTTAATATTCCAATCAATAGAACCAACGCTATCGCCGAACCAGCAGCGACTGCAAACAAGAATAAAACGAGAATGTAATGTAGGTACAGAAAAAAGGGTGAATGGTGCTCAGTTAAGATAACAGTTATCTTAACTGAGCACCATTTGCTGTTCAAAAGAAATACTAAGTTAATGCCTTAAAAAACCGTTTTTCTGTACCTACATTACAATCTAACTGTCTCCCGATCTAGCAGAACGAAAGATCGCCTCACGTCATCGCCACTTAAGATGAAGCATATGGGGGGTGACGAATGAGCGTAATTTTTTAAAATTATAGCGTATTTTACGATTCTATTAAAAAATGAAATTCTTCAAAATGTCAACATGTATATGTTGCGGTGTCGCCGTCGTGTGGCACCACCCCCGGGTGGTTAGGTTAGGTTAGTTATAAAACGGCATGCAGGGTAAATTACACGACTTCAAAACCGCGACTTACAACTTAACAAATATGACTGCTATGAAAAACAAACAATACTTACTCCACATATTAGCTTTGGGTGGTGTTTCTAACTCCTTTTGAATCGTGATTTTTAAATCATTTTTTTCGTATTGGTATTTAAAGACAATGAAAGTACCGTTGTCCAGCTCTTTCATGCAAATCTGGGCCATATAAAGTTTTGGATCATTCATTTCAGTTTTGTTCACAAACAAGACATCTATTCCTGTTGTCGTCCCGTTGTTCTTTTGGTCGCAGAATGCTTTATCGTTCTCGTGCATGTAATTACAGTAAGCGTAGTCTTCAAGTTCTTTACAGCGCCTTTCGGCACACTCTTCACAACTGTCGCAAAATGCTCCAGAGTATGTTTCATTTTTACCTTTTATTGCGTCGCACTGACACGCACCACATTTACATGATCCTTGTCCAGAACAGACCTAAAACCAATCAGAATGGTTAGTTTACGAAGTTTTTTGTTTAGTTTCTTATTCATTTCGAACAGCTCTCAATCTACGTAGGTAGCATAAACAGTAGTTTATTTGCAACCAAGGAAACACATAATTTCCGTATAAAGTGTATAAACAAGATTTTCTCAAATATGCTTGGAAATTCGAGCATTATTATGACAACCTTCTTCGAGATAAATCGAAACTGCTGTACTGGTAAAAAATTGCGGCCGGCAATTTTACTGTGATAAGAACTATAAAATAAATATGAGTTTTAACAAATACCAGTGGTTTTCGATTTTGGTATTAGAATGGAATACATTGGAATGGATTTGGCTTGCAAATAGAGAATAGAGAATAGCAAAGAAGAAACAAAAGAACATATTGGCGCGTGAATAATTATCGTTGTTCGTCATTGATTCTTGTCTTTTTATTTAATTTACTCCGTTTGAATAATGTTGTAAAATACTGGTATTCAGCTGCATCCGGTTAGACTGGAAGCCGACCCCAACATAGTTGGGAAAAGGCTAGGCAGATGATGACTCCGTTTGAATTTCCGCGCATTATTTGAGAAAAGATGGACTCAGGTATGTGTGCCTCAGCTTCGCCTCGGCCCACATTTTCACGGCCATCCATCAATACCCTAATTGCTGGACGCGAATGTAATGTAATAAACGTACCTGCTTAGAATACGGCGCGTAACAGTCCTTGTTATGATCGGGGCAACTGCAGTCTGTTCCGGTCCAATGCGCGTCACATTGGCATTGCCCTCGATGGCATATACCATGTTCAGAGCATAGCTTATTTTTCGGTCTAGGACATGAGTTATCATCAAACTCACAAAAGTCACCCGAGAACCCTTCTTGACATTTCTCGCATTTTCCACATCTGAATAAGAAAATTAAAAAAAAAAAGTAAATTCCAAGAGGAGAAAATATTCTAAATAAAAATCATACAATGCAACCATGAAAGTTCAAACAAGATAACAGGACACCTTCCGTGGATCATTAAGTTGTCATTGTATATTATTAAATCTGTTAATTTACCTGCATTTTCCCCGACCGCTGCACAGTTTTGCATCGTCCGGATTAAATTTACATTTCTCCATATCCGTCTTATCAGTGGATGAGCCGTCGCACTGACAGTCGACGCCATATCTTTAAAAAACAAGATCACCCATCTATAATTTTAGTAAATAAAATAATACCATTACCGATAAAAAACTCAGCCACTCATCATAATAATGGTAATATATTAAGGTAGGTATTATAAATATTTTATAATGTTTAAATAGTATTTTACCTTCCCGGATCACATTTGCAAATACCGCATTGCATATAACCCGAATTGTGGCATTTATGAGTTATCACACCTTTTCGCTTCTCACAATCGCATTCACAGTCTACTTTCAATTGAATGATCAGTTTATCAGCAAGTCCCACAGGATTGACCGTGACGTTATGCGTCAGGTTCCTAGCATTATTAGGTGGGCATGATGTAACTTTCAGAGTGCCTGTTATATTGACTGTCTGCTTGTGAGGACTTTCACAATTTTTCTTGACTTTTGACTCGCAGTCCTGGTCTATGTTTACCTCTACAAAAGAGGGCGCCTGTAGTATTTTCAATTGTACAGTGTTTGCAAGTTCCTAAAAAGAGAGTATAATTATTTTAAAAAATACGTACGACATGCCCAGCACGCTTAGCATGACCTCAATAGAAACGCGTTTTGTCGACGAAAGAATAGATAAAATGACAGACAAACAACCACAAACTGTTATTTTGTCTATTCTTCCGTCGACAAAACCCATTTCTATGGTTGTCGTGCTACGCGTGCAGTTGGTTTACATTACTTCTAAACCTAAATATGTTTCTCACCTCATAAGCTTCTTTGATAATCTTAATGACACTTGTGCCGCCTTCCAATTTTGCATATTTGGCTCCATTTATCTGGTTGGCTAATTCCCGGTATTCCTTTTCAGGGGTTGTCTGAATTTTAAAGAAGGTAACAAGCGTTAGGCATATATCGATCCAAGATTAGCTGGCTTTATCGTCAATTTAAATATTTTCAATTGACAGCAGAGTGCTTGCCCAGGCGAAAGGCCCTCAGATGGTTCGATAAAATTGTCAGGGGGTTTCTACAGCTGCCGCTATAGATTACATTTTGCTGTGGAGGCGTTACTATTGGCTGGACTAGCTGAACCCACGCACCCAAGAAAACTATTATTATAATTTATGTAGGGACTTACTCTAGTTTGTTGATTTTCAGTTATGGCAAATATTATTCTGAAGTTTCCATCCGTTGCCACTTGATTGATCTGGCTTACTGATGGATAGTCATATGTCAAGGCTTCGGAGTATATGTTATTTTCCAAGTGGCAGTTCATGTCGTGTGGTTTGATAGCGCCTACAATTTTCCCGTCTCCTGCACTGTGATACGTTGAATCCGTACATAGTACTATGATGCGCCTCGCACCTGGTCTCCACCCTACTGCCTCTATGCATGTCATTGCTTGCATCAGAGCGTCTAATCCAGCTTCCGGATCATCGAAATTAGATCCGAACGTAATGTTGCCAATTTTCTCCTTGAATAGTCCCATATTGTGTGTTAAAGGAACGTCATTTTTAAAAGCATGACTTTTGTGCCTAGAATGGAAGTAGTTTTGGTCAATAGCATAGCAAGAGCTGGACTCCCATTTGGTGCAACCTTGAAACCTGTTCTTAACGACAACGGACAACGGTCCGATTTTTATAACGGACGGCGGCGGGCCGCTCTGTTCAATAGGTTAGTGTGGGTGTTTGTTAACGCGACGGGCACATACGCGTTGCGCGACGACGCAGCTGTCGGTCCGATGCAGTGGACCACGTCTTTTCATAGAAGTGTGTTGACGACGACGACGACGACGACGGATGTGCGCCCATTGACAAAACCGGTGTTAACAAGAGGCCTGAGACGCACAGTGCACACCGCACATTAATTCGTTATTTGATTTGAAGTACCTAACTTAAATGTCATAATGTCACTCCATTTTTACCCGACTACGGCGAAGAAAAAAGGAGGGTTATGATTTTGACCGGTATGTATATATGTATGTATCTATGTATGTATGTATGTATGTATGTATGTTCATCTGTTCCCTCCTATCTTCCAAACCACTTATCACAATTTGACAAATGAGGTATCGTTAGAAGCTTCGTGATTGTCCGCTGGTATAGGCTATGTGAAGTCACATTAAATTAAAAATGGCGCCCTCTAGAGGACATAAAGTGAGGAACTTAAAAAAAAATATGGTTTAATCGTACCATGTTGGGTATCAAATGAAAGGGCTTAATGAGCACATTTCAAAAATATATATATTATAACCCCAAAAGAATTTAAAAAAAATCAAGTATTAAAAACTAAAACCCAACTACGACTTAAAAGGTATAAACAAGACACCACAGACAGACAAATTAAAAATCCGGAGTCACACGTAATCTGTTCGATTTAGGTCCTAACACGTGTGACTCCGGATTTTTAATTTGTCTGTCTGTGGTGTCTTGTTTATACCTTTTAAGTCGTAGTTGGGTTTTAGTTTTTAATACCTGATTTTTTTTACCTATGTTTAGTTCTTTTTTGTATATCATCATTTTCATGTAATTTGTTATCATTTAATTGTGCTTTTGTATCTTTTTGCGCACTGAATATATTTTATCTAAGTATCTATTTAAATGAAAAACATTTTTTTCGAAAAAATGAATGTTTGTCTTCTATAATAGTAAAATAAATAAAGCCCGAAAAGTGGTCATTATGCTCATTTAGGTCCAATGACCCCTTTTCGAGGCTTGTGGCTAAGAAATAACCGTCGCACGGGTCGATCAATCAGGTTAAGCTACGCTTGCCGCGGTAGGTCGGTGACGGGATGGGTGACCATTTTCACATATCGAGACTCCTCCGTGCCTCGGAAAGCACGTTAAGCCATTGGTCCCAGCTGTCATTTGTAGATCTTTGACAGTTGTTACGGGTCGTCAGAAGCCCGAAAGTCTGGCAACCAGTCTTACCAAGGGCACAGATATTATAATACTACGTACAGATACCCAATCCCATACAAAGAAATTACACCACCCTAAGTCTGGCAATTGAGCTGGCTATTTTTCGTTCTCCATTTTTTTAACAGATGGCAGCATCAGCGACTCACTAATTGCCAGAGACTGTAGTTTTTTTAACGCCATCTAGGAGTCTTGCCTAGATACTACGCAAGACTCCTAGATGTGTTCTTCTTTTTTTACGTTTTTTCTTCCTAGGTGTTCAATTTTTATATTTCTACGTAAAGTACTAGATTAAAAAAAATTGATTTTCCTTAATGAAACGACATAGTGTCATCACTTGAGTAAAACGCCATCTATTGCAAAGAGCTCTCAACAAAATGATTAGCAGATGGCTACTTTATCATTTTAAAGGTTCGAATTGAACTAAACGGCTTAATTTAAGTTTTTTGTTGAAAATCCGAGATTTATGAGTTTAAATACATAAATCAGCATTAAACAAAGATGTTTTGATTTTTACTAATATTACCTCGGGTAATTTAAATATACACAACTAGCTACCGCCAGCGGCTTCGCCCGCGTGTAATCTTTATAAATTATAGCCTATGTTACTCAGAATGAATGTAGCTTTCTAATGGTGAAAGAATTTTTGAAATCGGCGCAGTAGTTTTTGAGTTTATTCATTACAAAAATACAAATCTTTCCTCTTTATAATATTAGTGTAGATTATATAACTTACTTATTAGGGTCAAAGTACGGGAAGCCAGGTTTTTCGACAAAACTTCCGATGCCCAGTCGAACGTTATTCGTGTAAGCTGACAAATCATGATATATATCCATTGCTTGATCTTTCAAGTCGGCCATCTTTCTTTTCATCGTATCAGAAATGTCCATAAGATAATACACATCTATCGGATAATCTTTGGCTGGCTTGAAGGACATGTCGAATCTCATTTTAATCCCTGGACGAACCTTCATTTTGATCAGCTGTGGCTTCAATTGGACTTCGAAACCATCTTTAATTTGACCAAAATCAGCACTCGGGGGCTCACTCCATGTTGGCTGTGGATTGACTCGTCCATTCTTGCACCAAGATGTAGTTGTGTTCGTGTAACTAAGGGGCCGACATCGGCGATCATTGAATTCGTCCTAAAATAAATAATTAATTGTTCACATTTACAACCATTTACAATCAAACTACACCTCATTAAGTGCACACAATGTTTACGAAACCGGCCTCACGTCACTGTTGACAGCGCTCTGTCTTGGTTTTTTATTTGGTCTGAGTGCATGAAATGCTGAAAAACTATGTATTACTTTTTGTCACTTTATATGAAAAGTAACTGACCTAACCTACCTAAGTACATAATGAATGATGCTTTCCAAGATGTACGTGATGTACGTCACGAGCAAAAATATGTATACACTCAGCAAAAATCAATAACGATTTTCTCGTATAATAATGATTGCAACTTTGAATTGATACCTATTTCATAATAATATGGGTTCCAAAATACTATGTTCGTTATAACATAAAATTACAATCAATACAGTAGAAGAAAATCACAATTAAAATATGCTAAGTGTACCTATACTTGGTGCTCGTGACTGTACTCACATAAACCTACAGAATTTCCGAACCTAAAATCGGACAATTGACCGCTATGGGTTTCATTTTGGCAGTTCGCCTAATTTACGTTGTTGAGCAAACGAATTTTTCAAACCTATGGGGCAATGGTTTAGCAATATCCTTCTAAACTCTCGGATTGTGATTGAACGTGTGTTACAGTACGACACCACTTAGATGTAGCATCGGCAAAATTCGTAAAACCAATCACATTCCGAAATGAGTGTGCTTTCAAAATCTCCAATCTGTATTACTGCTTTAGGTGAAAAAGATCTTTACGCAAACGCAATAACTGAAATGAAATGAAATGAAATGAAATGAAATTGTTTATTCTGTAAATAGGATATTGGAATCACTTTTACACGTCATATTAAAAAGTTGTAAAAATAAGCTAGATGAGGTCGGCGTTTCCTATCTGACTACTCTGAGAAGAAAGGCCGAAACAAACTCAGAGGTCACCGTCTCCTTTAAAGTCCAGACATAATCTTGGTCAGGCCATATGAGGACCATGTAGATAAGAGTCTGAAATGGACTTTTGAGGAAAGAACCACACAGATTTGAGTGGACCTGTCCAGTCAGTGCAAGCATTTGTCAGTAATAGTGGAGCTCAACTCAGAACTAAAGGAGCTCAACGACTCGACGAACAATACCAAAGAAAGGACGTTTGGGTAGGTCGCATAAAGTTCTCAAATTGCCAGACCTTCCCTAAAACTAACAGAACGAAAAATAAATATCCACATAGTCCTCACATTCACAATAAAACAATACTTATAAGTAATCATCATGTCATTTTGTATATAATATTCAATAATGTCAATTTGTATATAAAACTGGTAGGTATATTTTTATGGCTTTCCATAATATTCAAAATGTCACAATGCTTAACAGAGCGAGCAGCTCAATCCCATGCATTTTTGTCTTCTAAATAATCTGTGATTTTATAGTACCCTTTTTTACAAAGTTTGGTTTTAATACTGCTTTTAAATCGTTTAATGGGTAAGTTTCGAATGTCAATGGGAAGTTTGTTATAAAAGCGTATACATTGACCCATGAACGAGTTGCCTACTCTGTGGAGACGAGTGCGATGTACAGCAAGATTGTGTTTATTCCTGGTATTTAAACTATGAATATCGGACATTTTCTTAAACTTTGATATGTTTTTGTGTACATACAATAGGTTTTCAAATATATATTGTGAGGCTACAGTCAAAATATCTATTTCTTTGAATTTTTCTCGAAGGGAATCTCTTGGACCTAGGTTGTAAATGGCTCGAACAGCCCTTTTCTGTAAAACAAAGATAGCATTAATGTCCGCACAGGCTCCCCAGAGAAGAATCCCATAAGACAGAAGACTATGAAAATAACTAAAATAAACAATTCTGACTGTATCTACGTCAGTTATCTGTCTAATTTTTTTAACGGCATAGGCGGCCGAACTAAGCCTACCTGACAATTTTTCTATGTGTGAGCCCCATTGTAATTTACCGTCAATGGTTATTCCAAGAAAAACTGTCGATTCAACGGGGTTCAACTCTATTTCATTAACTTTAACATTGGTAGATAGCTGCCTGACATTTGGCGTTGAAAATTTAATGAGTTTAGTCTTTTTTTCATTCAAGAGGAGATTATTTACATTAAACCAATGCACAACTTTAGAGAGTGCATCGTTAACTTGTTCAAAATTGACTAACTGGCGTTTGATTTTAAAAATGAGGGATGTGTCATCTGCGAATAATACGATCTTATGATTATCCCTTATGTGGTAAGGCAAGTCATTAATATAAATGAGAAATAAGAAAGGACCTAGAATTGAACCCTGCGGAACGCCCATGGTGACCGAAGATCCTGCAGATCTCTTGCCATTAACATCGACCCTCTGAATTCTGTTGTTCAGATAAGAAGTCAGAAGGTCGAGAGCCTTGTCCCTCATACCATAGTGGTACAGTTTCCTGATGAGAGTATCATGATGGACGCAATCGAAAGCCTTGGACAAGTCGCAGAAAATGCCAAGAGCATCCTGCGACTCCTCCCAGGCCTCGAAAATGCTCTTCAGTAATTCCACGCCCGCATCTGTAGTTGAACGACCCTTTGTAAAACCAAACTGTTTTAAATGGAGTAAATTATATGCATTGAAATGTCCTAACATCTGTTTAAAAATTAATTTTTCAAAGATTTTGTTCAACGTAGGTAAAATCGAAATAGGCCGAAAATTCGTGGGATCAGTTGTGCTGCCAGACTTGAACAGTGGAATCACTTTGCTAAGTTTCATCAGATCAGGAAATACACCAGATGCAATACAAGAGTTAAAAACAATTGCCAAAAAGGGTGAAATAACATCAATTATTGAGGACATGGTATGTACTGATAATCCCCAAAGGTCAGCAGTTTTTTTTACATCGAGTTCTTTAAAAGATTCTATAATGTCTTTAGCAGTAGCAATTGTGAATTCAAAAAGTTTGTCACATTCTGGTACACATTCTTTTATTATTGAATAAGCAGAAGTCGAGGACGACGATGACAGAGTTTTGGTTGTTAAAATTGGAATATTAGTGAAGAAATTTTCAAACTCAGTTGCCACCTCCACGTCTGCCTTAATATCTACATCATTAATTTTTAGATGGAAGTCACGATTCCGTACTGTTGTTCTTCCCGTTTCAGAATTAATAATATTCCAGGTTGTTTTAATTTTATTTCCAGAAGATTTTATTTTATTTTTAATGTGTATGGCTTTTGCTGAGGAACAGGCTCTTTTAAAAGTTTTAGAATATTTCTTAACAAATTCTTTAAAAGTTTCATCATGGTTATATGTTTTTTCATGATATAATTCAAATAACCTTTGCCTACTTTTGTAAATTCCTGGTGTTGCCCAATCACTAAATATAACGCGGTCACAAACAGGCAATGTTTTTGAGGTGAAAACCTTCCCAAACTCATAATTGATGAGGTTAAATAGTGCGGTATAATCTTGATTCGGGTCATTGTGATAAGGCAAACCGGGTAGTTTTTCCATTAAATTATTTTTAAATTGTTCTAAGCGACTTTTATTTACAGGAACAAAACTCACAAGTTTTCTTTGAGCTCTGACTATTTTCAGAGGGAAAGTGACTAACTGGCCACAGTGATCAGAGTCCAACTCATTTATAATTAAATGGCTAGAAGGTCTTAAGTTTGTAAAAATATTGTCAATACAGGTAGCACTAGTGGCAGTTATTCTAGTCGGCTCAGAGAATGTATTGTACAAGTTATACGACTTTAATAGAGTTATAAATTTATTTACTGTAGCAGATTTTTCTAATATATTGATGTTGAAGTCTCCACAGACAACAACCGTTTTATTACTGCTACAAGTCTTTAATAATACTTCTTCCATAGATTTCTCAAAAATATCATATGAAGCACATGGGGGCCTGTACACGCTTATTACAATGAACTGCTCAAGCTCAATGCAAGCTATTTCAATAACTCGCTCAACAGAGAGGCTCACAATATCCTTACGTTCTTTAAATTTCATATTGTTACGAACAATTATTAGAGACCCACCGCGTATCATATTAACTCTGCTGAATGAGCTGGCAACCTGGTGGTTGTTAAAGCTGAACATGAACTGGTGGACTTTTAACCAATGTTCAGTTACACATAAGATATCAATAAAACTACAGTTCATGAACAGCTCCAATTCTAATTCCTTACCTATCACACCCTGTATATTCTGATGGACTATTTTTAGACTATTATTATTATTATTTAAATTACTACAATGTGATGGGTGAGAGGATAGTAAAGAAGAACGTTTTGTAACATTTTGATGATTTAAACCAGTATTTATAATTTCTGCGTTTATTAGGCAAGAGTTTTCCTCTATTGTCCTAATTTTTAATTTAAATTATAATCAATGTCATTCATTGTTGCCAAATTATTGGCTGAATTATTTAAAATTACATTGCATTGCTCAAAAGAAGCAAGTTGTTTAGCCAAATTTTTGGCTGAAATAGAAAAAAAATATGATAGCGACACAGCTATCTGTCTTTTATAGTAGGTAGAAAGATAGTACATAAGAATATTATATCTATCTCTTGTCAAATGTAAATTATTACCAACATAATTGTTAGTATCAACTAGATGGAACAGATTATTATTGAATGTCCAATTATGTAATGTCATATTTAATTCAAATCGTAGGTTATTTTCTTCCTGTGGCAAACTCTCACTGTAAGGGAATGTAAACAACACAATTTTTCTTAAACTAAGATTACATAATGTTCTATAATATTGGAGCAATTCTCCTTTGTTCACATTTCCCCTATTACCCATAAATATTAATAATGTAGTGTCCTGGTTAAAGTTACATTTAATAATTTCTTTCATAATATCAAACAAAGAACAACCAGGCATGCAGTAATTTATTATGGAGTGTCCCGGATATTCATCTGTCAACAAGTGGCCTAAGTCCTTTCCAATCTCATCACAAAATAATACAATATCATTTTTTACACTTTGTTTACATTGTTTACTTGAACGATTGATTGCAGGAAATGTCAGATCAACACAGGGTTGTGGTAAGCTGGTATTACATGTTGTCAATGAATGGTCTGGTGTAAGTACTTTGGATGGTGTTCGGCACTGCTCACAGTTGTTTGTTTGTGATTTCACCAGCTCATTCATTGCCAACACATATTCCCTCATTAGATGTTCAGAGGTATTATATTTATTAGTCATTGAACTAAGTTTCTCCTGTAAATGGTCAAGTTCAGATTGCAAGTACTCTGTGTCAATGTTGTGTTTCCTGGTACTTTGTTCCAAGTTAAAAGAATACATATCTAATTGTTTAAGTAAATTTAGCCTTTCTCTATTAAGTTTAACATTTTTAATAAAAAACTTTTGTCTTTTTACCATCTTTTGTGTTTTAACAATGTATTTATTAATTTTAATGTATTTTTTAAGTTTGTTTTTACTAGTGACTACCCTCACTGAATTACATGACTTTGAATCGTCATCACCTGTCAAATCTATAGTGTTAGAGGGGTTTAGTGCAGAAACCATTGACGGGGCAACAGGCATCAACTCATTGAACAGACTTTGATTCAGCGAGGCGGTGATGTTAAGATTTGTAGTCTGAAGTTCTGTTATTTGACTTTGAGCCTCATGTAGCTGCTGTTTTAATAAATGTTTGTGACTAAGAGCTTGTTCATACTCTATGCTACACTGGCTGAACCCGTCCACAACAAGTCGAAGTCTGTCCCGTTCCTCGGTGGCCTCAGTGAATTGAGTGTATATCTGAGCCATTTCAATTTTTAACTTCCTAATCTTTTCATGGGCATCAAAGAGCACCTTTTCATTGTCATCTATCTCCCTAGTCAGTTGGTCACAGGACTCCTTTGACGCCTTTAATTCGCTCAAAGCCTAATTGAGTTTGGACTCTTCGAGGCGAGCACGGGCGCTGCGAGTCATAATCATGACTATAACTTTAAAGGGAAGCGACAAGAAAGTGAAAGAGAGAAGGTAGTTATGGCAGTAGCTTAAGAGATGATTAGTTTAAAAGGAAAAATGAAATTTAGATGTACATAAAGGAGTTCTGTCACCAAACAAAACTAAGGTTATGTTTACGTCTATAGGTCATTGGCATCAATAAGTAGCCTTAATAAAAGTGAACTATGTGATTGTTGGTTAAATATAGTACGAAAACAAACTAATAGCAACTTAAATAAAATGTATTGTACCTGATATCAAGATGACAATGCAAAAATTCACTTGTACCGGTAACTGTCACCGATTCACATTGAAATATTTACACTTATTTTGCACTTAGTATGTGAATCTAATACGAAATACACAATATTATCCTATTTACTTGATGAGTAATTGGAAATAGACCACAAAAAAACAAAGAAACTAATTATTTAAATTAAAATTACAAGAACAAGTTTAAATCAGCTGTTAGCTGTAGTGTTGCCACAGGAAAAACTTGTAAAGTTACTAGCTGTGCCCCGCGGTTTCACCCGCGTAGGTCTCGATCCCGTGGGAATATAAGGATAAAACTTATCTTATGTCCTATTCCAGGTCATGATCTACCCGTGTGCCCATCCTCTTCTCTCTGCTCTAGAGTAGGGAACGTCACGGTGAGGCGGCGCGGCGCCCGGCGTCGAACGGTTCGCATATTGCATTTTCATACTCGTGATAACTTCGAAATTAAACGTCCGATTCGAATTAAAAAGTATTTTACTGCTACATAAATACCCTTGATGTTAAACCTATTTATTTGAATAAGAATTAATACACCCCTTTGCAAAAAAACGGGTACCTTAACAGTCATTGGCTTTTGTATGGATAATATTAATATTTTTACTATGTCATTAGCATAAATGACTAGTAATTTGTTATAATCAATAAGAATATAGTTTTTTGGCTACACCCCTCTTCCAGCAGCGCTACAATTTTACTAGCTCTTATTGCTTTTTCTGCCATTACAATCGACACAAACATATCACTTTTAAGTCACAAAGAGTCTGGATTATGCGACGAACATAAATTATTTTATTAAAAATAACGAGAAGTTAGTTTTAGTTGCCAGGATAACCTTCTAACGGCAAACCTGCAAAATGTTAGTAAAAGTCCCAAACGGAAAACGGGATTATTATTGTTTTTAAACAAAAGTTTCGAATTTGGAATTAACTTTTTTTCCTACCCAGACTCTTTATTAAGTGCCAATAACATAGTTTGGCTATTAAAACCTCTTTACAACAAAATGATTACCAATAATGTACAAAAATCAAAACCGCCCGTTTTTTTTGCAAAGGGGTGTATTATTTTGATAAAACTCCTTCGCAAATAATGCATTAATTTCGAACGAATTTGATTACCATAAAAAAGGTTATAGTGAGTCAATCTTAAAAGATAGACATATGCTGTCCCGGACTTTTTTTTAGAACTTTTCAAGAGGAACAATTTCATCATACATGATATTTACGTAACATAAGCCGTTTACGCAGCGCACGCAACGGAAGCTCTCATAAAGGAATATTTTTTCCCGTTTTTGCAACATATTTCATTTATGCTCCGCTCCTATTGGTCGTAGCGTGATGTTATATAGCGTATAGCCTTCCTCGATAAATAGGCTAACCAACACAAAAAGAATTTTTCAATTTCAACCAATAGTTCCTGAGATTAGCGCGTTCAAACAAACAAACAAACAAACTCTTCAGCTTTATAATATTAGTATAGATTAGTATAGATTTATTCGTAAAATTGAAATGCTACATCTAAGTTGTGTCGTACACTGTACGCAATTAGGTCTATCAAACAAAAAACCAATATAGTAGGGGAGGTACTGCTCGATTTTACCCAATTTTCATTGCTAGTATTTTATCATTGAAAAATCATGAGAATGAGTCAGTCGCCGCACATAAGGGGAATCCAAAATTACAGCATGTCAAAGTTGTAAGAAAAGAAAAGTAACAACTTTATAGGACGGTTCTTTGCAGATCTTAAAAAAAAAAATCTGTGGCAACTTTGGAATCCCCCACTACTGGAGCAGCTGACGCTCAGATCTCATGCACTAAGGGAAAACTATCTATTATAATTTGAATAACTTGACCAAACCGCCATTTCCACCGCCCTCATGAAAAACTACGGGTTTACTGTGGAATATTACAAAACAAAAAGTGTATCAATTAAATACTTACTTCAGAACACCAAACGCATCTCTCAGGCTCATAACTAATGCAGGCGCCGCAAGTACCGAAATTGCAGTTATCAGATTCACATCTCACATAATTGAAACAGAAAATGAATAGTATGGGAACGAAACAGTTCACCATTGTTAGAATATTCTTCATAGCGGAGCTTGGTCCAACTATGGACCGAGACCGAACGATACCACGAGAGATTTTTAACAAACTAAATAAATAAATAATATTAATAATTATTTATCATTTTTAATAATTATAATACACTTTAAATCGGTACCGTTAATGACACCTGCTACTGCTCGTATCAGTTACTGTTGATGGGAGAACGGAAAAACGTTAAGCCGCAAAAGAGGAAACTGAATAATAAAGGCCTGGCCACGGGACAATCGCCGCAGCGAATTTTCGCCCGGCGCGAATTGCGGTTCGTCTTGTGGCAAAAACGCAGCGGCGGCAGGTGGGGCGATTCGCGAATTTTGCTGAGCGAATCGCACTGGCGGGAAAAACAAATGCGAATCAGAACCGCGCATGTAGGGCTGCCAACTTTTTGTACAAGAAATAAAGTACGAAAGAGACGGAAAATAAACAGTATTTTGAAAAAATAAAAAGTGTTTAATTTTTTAAATGTTTTAAATAGGTACATTATTTTTTGGTACTCCTCGCACATGTTATTAATTTATCATCATTTAGACTTCCGTAAGCCATTTCACGTGACATTTCCATGTAAAATTAAAGTAAATGAGGAGGAAATTTTTATTAACTGTATTGTAGCTCTAATTCTGTCGTCCCGCCATTTTGTTTAAGTATATTTTTGTTTCACCTTATAGTTTGTTTTTTAATCTCGTAGACTGTTTTGACATTTCAAATGATTGTTGTTTGTTTCGTCAATTATGAGTTTGACATTTGCACCTGTCAAATTAGTCTACGGGATTAAAAAACGAACTTTAGACTTCGACAATTCCACTTTCTAGGTATTTTTGTAAGAGCAGATGAAGGTGAACGTGAATCGTTTTCATTTTCTATTTTTTGTGCACTAACTAACTAACAAAATAATCACAATTATGATATTAGTTTGAGTTGGAAAACTTGGAAACTAACAAATCGAAAGCAAAAGCCCAAAAAAAGGTTATGTTATCCGCGCGTATTTGAGTCAGTAGACGTCACTGTCAGTCGGACAGTCTGCCGACGGTGACGTCTTGATGACAATTTGACATTTGACAGAGGTTTTTAAACAGGTATTATTAATGGCTCTGGATACACGCTAAAAAAGTATTTTTGTATAATTTATTTTTATTTAACAGTACAAAGTATTTTTAAGTTGATATAGAGTATAATATTGTTTTTAACAGTTTGGTTGGCAACCCTAGGCGCATGCCACGCCCACGGATAGTGTAGAAGCCAGGGACTTGAAACTTTACTGAAAATAGGGGTATGAGGTATGATAACGTTACGTTATGTACCTATAGTTCCAGTAACCATTTACGAACTAATTTCTTGGCAATATTACGAAAATCTATCTGAACGACATCCACTATTAATTTCGTTACGATCTGGGTGGAACAGTAGAAATCGTTACTGGAACGGCTCGTAACGGTATTTTAACGTTATTTTATAACATTATGAGGCCCTGATAGGAGCCCAGCAAGTTCTTCTTGCACGTTCTTCCACGACTTACGAGTTGTATGTAGGTCGTAGGTTCGAACCCTGACAGGCGCTTTACTTTGTGTAAATTATTTCATCGCCACTGCTCTCAAAACGGTGAAGGAAAACATCGTGAGGAAACCGGCATATCCTAGAACCAAAAATTCGAAGACATGTGACATCTTCGAACCCGCACTGGGCCCGCGTGGTGGATTACGGCCCGCTCCCTCTCACAGAGAGGAGGCCTGTGTCCCAGCAGTGGGAACATTATAGGCTGATTATGATTATGCTAAGTTCTTCTTGTGAAACACTCCGTCTACCTATACCCCGATTTTTTAGGGTTCCGTAGTCAACACCCTTATAGTTTCGCCATGTCTGTCTGTCTATTACGCCGACAAAGTGCTAAAATAAAATCAAGATTTTTTTTTTTATTAATCCCACCAACAATGAGGAAAAGTAAAATAGTAAAAAAAAAAAAAAATGCTTCTGCTTCCCCTCCCCTTTTTTTTTCCTCGTCAATCCCATAGTGCGGGGTGTCGTTTAAAAATATTGAGTTTGTGGATTCAGGGATCTGTTTGCGAAATATTAAGCTTTAAAGTGCTATTTTTTATTAGAGTCAAGGATACGAGTATTAGCAAAAAATCACGGCAGTAGTAGGTGTATACATACAACCAATTTAAAAGGAAAACTATCACAGCCAGCTACGTAGGCTCTAGGTACAAGTTACCGAATAATAATCGACCAACTTACATTTCCAGTTGCAAAAACATGTTCTCCCATACAAAGTTTGTTCTTGGGATATATTTATCCCAACTACGGAACCCTTCATGGTCTTACATTATCTGAGGTACTTTCCTACTACAGAAAAAAATTATAATCCTAACTATATCCTAACTAATATTATATGCGAAAGTGAGTTTGTTTGTTTTTTACGCTAAAACGGCTGTACGGATTTGGATGACATTTGGTACATGGGTAGACCATGACCTGGGTTAGGGCATAGGATACATTTTATCCCGATATTCCCTGAGACTGAGTCCTGAGTGACGGCGCACCGTGCAGGCGTCGTCAAAACTAACCACCACTCCTCCAGTAAAAATCAAAATACGCTAGATATAAGCAAATCGCGTGAAATGCGCGCACCCGCTCGCACTCTGGACATGGCGAGTATAAGTTCCGCCTGCGCGGTGCGCTGTCACTCAGGACTCAGCCTTAGAGGAATTTACGTTTATTATCCTCATGATAATATGGTTTGTGAGTTATTCAGTATGTCATGTATATATTTTTAGTACAGCGCGGTCGTTTCAGCGCCATGTTTGCTAAATATATAATATTTTGTGTGGGCTTCAGTTTGCAATATCAATTGATTTCCACATCAGACTCTTGTCAGATAAAGATTACGTGTCAAGAATGCATCAGCGATCCCAGTATCTGTGTGTGGTGTGCTGAGGTAAATGCATTTTTTTTTTAATATATTTTTTCATTACGAATCTGTAGTTAAGGAAAAAATTGATGACCTGTATTGCTAACGTTTTGTACTTTTATGTCTCCCTCTAAGCCCAGGTGCGCATGAGCAATTTTTTACCCAACAATCTTTGTGGCGCACTGGATTTTCTACTCTTGGTATTGAGGCGAGCATTGAGAATCCCACAGAGCCATCCGCAGCCCGTCAATTAAAACACTCTGTTGAATTTTAAACTCTCGGCGATAAGCAGTGCGTTGAAAATCCAATGCACGATAAAAAGTCGCCCGTGGGTACGAAGGCTGAGAGACGAACAAGGTACAAAGGTCATGCGGAGACGAAGACGATATGGAGCAGCGACTGTAAAACCAAGTGTCAGTGTAAAACAGACTTGCAACGTTTGTTTGTAATGTATCATTCGAGGCCAGCTTGGTTACAATATATACAAGATGCGAAGAACGCTCGCTTCGCGCCCATGATATTTTCGTTTCTCATATTTCCGTTTCTCATATTTCCGTTTCAAACTAATTCACGAATGCGAGTGGAGGATCCGGCGCTCGCATTGAGCGGCTCGGCCGAGCTGCACTAACTACTGTAGATAACGCGTTACAAAAACTCGATACATTACAAACAAAACGGTGCAAGTCAGACTCCGGGCTACCTCAACTCAAATTCGGCGGCTCCAAGCCTCGAATAGTTTAGGTAATTGCTTTTTACGGTGAAAATAATGGTAATATAAAAAAATAGAAAACATATGTCCTGCTTTATAGTTAGTACAGTTATTATGCATTTCATGATCTAATTTGAAGTATTTTTATTAACTGCCAGCGGTTTATAGCTCAGTTTAGAGGTAACTGGATTTTTTTTCTATCAGGAAAATTTTATTTTAGTAATCGTGTTTTCGCCAAACATAGGACCTAGCATCAATCCTCAACTTTAACATATACAGGGTGACCGAAAAGTTGAAGTCCAAAAAAAAAATTTTGGTCCCTCTTGCTGTGGGGTATCCGAATCACGCCCATGTATGTTCCGCGACTTTTCATAGTTTTTGAGTTATGAATTGTTTCTGATTTTTTGAGAATTTTCGACATGACCAACTTAAAAAACAATTCGTTGGGTTTTTGTTTTTTGCAACTGCATCTTCATGAGTAGTACTTTTATGCGTAAAATAATCAGCTTCGTAACTGTGATGAAAGTTATCAAAATTATGCTTCTTTGTCTTAAATTACCTAGTATAATTATTAAATAAAAAAATAGCTTGATTCATTCAGGATTATCTATTACTTAGTGGCAAGCAAGACAGAATGTAATTTTTTCATATTTGTTATGGTTCAATTCCCAGACGTAGCAAACGATTAATTTTGAAGGACAACTTTAATTTTGAGGAAAAAGTTTGAACCTTCACTCCAGTTAAACCGACGGCAGAATGAATAAATACCAGGACTACATATATATAAATATAAAATAGTACAGTTTTTAAACAATGATGTGTGTCGCGAAAACCGCAGAGTGTTTTAAATTACTAAGGAATTCCATTAATATTTTCAGAATGACTTCAATGGCACGGCGAGATGCATGCCCCTGAGTTCTGTTGAAGACAGCTGGTGTCCAATATCTCAACAGAATCCAAAAAATGTGGTCCACGCATCAGAAGAGTCAGATTTTAGCTCCGTTTCAGAACACATCATCCAAATAAAGCCACAAAAATATAAATTGAAAGTGCGCCAAGGAATGCCACAAACATTTAATTTTTCTTTCCAAGGTGCTCAAGATTATCCAGTTGATTTATATTTTCTTCTAGACGCTTCTAGAACCATGGAAAGCATAAAAAATATGACTGCCCAACAAGGAGAAAAAATTTACTTGGCCATTCAAGAATTGACCAAAAACGTTCATTTAGGATTCGGTACATTTATAGACAAACGAATGTTGCCGATCATGAGCAAGTGAGCAGAAAAGTTGTCTTTATGTATACAGGTTGTCAGGGTAAACACCGTTGTCACTCAAACCATGGGTAGTTGACTTGAATATAAAAACCACTGAACGAGTAACAACAAAAACAACGTTATTTTCATTAAAAGATTTTAAAAAGTTTCTATCCGACACCGTGCTCGCTAGCGAAACAGCTGACTAACTGAGGGAAGGATCGCGGCCGGTCAGGTCACGTCCCGCACCCCTTGCCCGTGTTGAGACGCAAGTTCGTTGCCCTAGCGCATAGGGCAACGAACTTGCGTCTTTTGTGGTAAAATGTAGTTTTAAAAAAAAGAAAAAAAAGTTGTAATTTTCCATTGATTTTACGTTTTATAAATGACACCAAACTACTGGTTTCAAGGATAACAGTGTTTACCCTAACACCCTGTATAATTTTTTTGCTTTGGTGTTTTACTCACACTTGTACATTTTTCTCTTTTAGTGTTGATGACCCCGAATTAACGTACTCATTCAGACATCGTTTGAAATTAGTTGATGACTTTCAGCAATTTAAAGAAGAGGTATCAAATTCGTCTAGTGGAGTCAGCCGTGATCCGCAGGAAGGAGGCCTGGACGCTCTTGCCCAAGTTTTGGTCTGCAAAGATGTTATAGGTTGGAGAAACGAGTCCAGAAAAATAATAGTGTTCTTAACTGATGGGCCGTACCATGCCGCCGGTGATGGGAAATCTGCAGGTTTGTTTGAGCCATACGATGGTCAATGCTATACTGAAAATGGCACCTATACCAAAGAACAAGAAATGGACTACCCATCAGTCGGCATGATAAACAAGCTAGCTGCTGAAAGGGAAATTATAATTATTTTCCTAGTAGACTCCCCAGTTGCTTATATTTACGATGAACTCAAAAAAGTCGTGAGCGGTTCCCAAGTTGCGAAATTCTCCCGATATATGCCGAAGAACGATGCGATAGTGACTATCTTAAAAGATATTTATGAGGTTAGTGAAACGTCAAACATGCCAATTTCATAATGATATATGTATATTCATTATGAAATTGGCATGTTTGAAAATATTTGATTAAATTCTGTGGAAATCACAATTCGTTTAATACAGCTCTTCATTACAGAACATTTCAAAGAAAATCAAACTGATAGCAAAGGTAAAGTCAGAAAGCAGGAAACATTTAAAAATTTCCTTTAATCCTGACTGCACCACTGACGTTAATATCACTGCTTGCAACGTAGAGAATGGTAAAGAACTACATTTAGTTGGGACGGTACAATATGATTCTGCAAAAGATACTGTTGTAGATATAATAGTAGAAGGTATCACGGAGAAGCTCACCCTGGAGATTGAGGTTATTAAAAGCTGTGATTGCGAACGCGATGTCGAAATCAATTCCACATTTTGTTTCGGAGACAAGAGGTTGTGTGGAATATGTAGCTGCAGTGAGAATCGGTGCGTATTTAAGTATCTACTTTGATATTATTTCTTAGAAAATATCATAAATACATCCCTTTTGGACATAGGTAAAAACATCTTTTTTGGACATAGGAACCGAGCAATAATAATCCTTTTCCTTAGGTATGGTGACAAATGCGGTTGCGTCAAAAGTGAGAAGAACGGTTTTAAAGACAACTCAACTTGCATAGCTGAAGGCAGCACGGATGTTTGCGGCGGACATGGATCCTGTATTTGTGGCACTTGTCAATGTAGAGAGAGGTAATAACATTTTTACTAATAAACATATTAAACATGCTTGAGTACCTACCTAATTCTTACTATCATCATCTGCCTAGCCTTTTCCCAACTATGTTGGGGTCGGCTTCCAGTCTAACCGGATGCAGCTGAATACCAGTATTTTACATGGAGCGACTGCCTATCTGACCTCCACAACCCAGTAACTGGGTAATACGATACCCCTTGGTTAGACTGGTTGTCAGACTTTCGTGCTTCTGACGACTCGTAACGACTGTCAAAGATCCACAAATGACAGCCGGGACCAACGGCTTAACGTGCTTTCCGAGGCACGGAGGAGTCTCGATATGTGAAAATGGTCACCCATCCACGGACCAACCCCGGCAAGCGTAGCTTAACCTGATGGATCAACCCGAGCGGCTGTTATTACTTAGCCACGAGCTCGTCCGATCCGAACTAAAAAAAGTTACAAACTATACAGGGTGTATGAAACCCATTACGAAACTGGCATCTACGCACGCTTCCGTACATTAAACTAAGCTTTATATATAACTATTTATGCAAAATTAATTGCTAGGAAGATTTTTGGTGTGAAAATTCGCCGTTTACACGCAAAATATTGTGCTTATGGGTGCATGCAACAGTACAGGGATCGTGAGAGTATTTAAAGTTTACATAGTTATTATATTTCAAACTTGCTTTCGTAAAAAACGTCAAAAGAATTTGAAACTTTGACCTTCAATATCTCCGTAACCAGAAGGTTTCAGAAGGTCCAGTACACAAAAAATGATCATATTAACGGAAAGAACAAGTGACTCTCTCTTGGCTTCGTCGAGGGTATTTTGTTTGTAATTTTACACCTGTGCGGTGCTATTCCGTAACTGTTCACCGGGAAAACTTTGGTGTAATTAGCTTGAAGTGAGCTGTCAATAGTGTCAATCCCTAGCATCTGTAGTGGTATTCTGTAAATATCTCACTGTCAAAAATCTCACCGTGGAAACTTAGGTGAACAGAGCTTAAAGTGAGCTGTCAATCCCTAGCGTCAGTTGGAGTGACAGCTCACTTTAAGCTCACTTCACCTAAGTTTCCACGGTGAGATTTTTACGGAATAAACCGGCTGTTATCTATCAGCTTAAGTCTGTAATGAGGCAAAAGTGAACTGTTAATCAGAAGAATATTCTTCTTTTTCTTTTACTGTTACACTGAACTTTCCATGAAATGCTTAATATTATCCAAATCAACCCTAATTTCTTAGGTACAAAGGTAAATATTGCCAGTGCAACATGGACAGCTGTCCCCGTAGTACATGGCGTTCACCTGAGACCGTATGCAGTGGCCCGGAGCACGGTGAATGTGACTGTGGAAAATGTAAATGTACCGCTGATTGGTCCGGCGACGCCTGCGACTGTTACAAACCAGACAAGTATTGTAAAGAAAACAGCCGTGTGAGTACAAAGTTCTACTCTAAGGTCTATAATTGAATGCATTAATTGGAAGTAATATTAGAACTGGAACCATCCAAACACTGATTTGGGCAATAATAGTTATTTATGCAACTGTTATATAATAAGGGGTATTAAAATACGAATGTGGGTTATCACATGAGAGTTTTAATACATAATTATTTACAGTTGCATACAAGACTTTATCTACAGATCTACACCCATGATATGAATCTTCTATAAAAGTTTCTTTGCAATACCAATATCGAACAAAAATGGCGCGGTACAACGTGAATTCGAATTTTTCGAATTCGAATGTGTTTTGTTTTTAAATTACGGTGCTTTGTTAATGAAACGCTCTTGAATGACAATGTTCTTTTTTTTTAAATGAGTTGCATTATGAAATACAGTACAACATTAAAACATTTGTTTGGATGATATAATGAATGAATGCTAACTGTTTCAGAAACTTTTATAGAGGATTTATAGCATGGGTGTAGTTAAAACATAATGCTTCAATTTATTGCATAACATAGGTGACTTCTACGTTAACTTGAGAATAATCTTGCAGGTTTGCAATGACCGTGGACAATGCGTGTGCGGTAAATGCCAATGCGATCAAATCCCTGAATGGGATGCCCGAAACAGCCAGACTGTAAAATGCCAAATAAGCCCCTGTACGGACTGCCACGAAAGGCAATGCGGAAAGTTGAAAAGCTGCGCTAAATGTCGACGCAGTGGACATCAGGACTGCATGTCCTGCGATGACCGTATGGTGGTAGAAGTAGTAGAGTCCTTAACGGAGGAGCACAAAAATAGTAGTTTATGGAATTTGTGCAGTAATGTGAAGGTGGAAATCGGCTGCCAGACGAGCTTTGTCTACCGATACAATGACACTAATTATAGTGTGGAGCTGGTAGTGGCGAAAGAAAAGGATTGTGCTCCAAGTTATATTTGTGAGTATATGTATTCAAGTAGTTTCAGTGGTAGTACCAAAAATTCCTTGTCCTTTTAGTAGTCGCAAGCGTGAGCGTTGCCAAGTACCTACAACAAAATGATAATGGCAGAAATTCATCCACTATTACATGGGACTTTAGATGTAAAATAAATAAATATTGTAATATTTTTTCAGTATTCGGTGGCATATTTCTCGTGACACTCCTTCTGGTCGGTGCCGGCACACTGATCGCGTGGAAGCTGCTGACTGACGCTCGGGATCGCCACGAGTACCTCAAGTTCACACAGCAGCACAAGCAGGATGCTTCAGGTCCTTGCAGCAACCCGCTGTACGCACCACCCACCACCACGTTTAATAACCCCGCGTTTCGAAAAAGATCTGTTGATATACGATAAAATTGTATTCTAAGCTTCGTGGTCAGCCCCAAGTATTTTGTCCTTCTTATTGTATAAATCTATGGCTAACACACACACCCACACACACACACGCGTGGGTGTGTGCGTGTATAAATTAAACTGTACTGTACGCGTGCGTGTGTGGACACAAAATTAAACAGTACTGTGTATGTGAACACACACACGCACAGTACAGATTAATTTTATGATATTTTTGATTAAATCTGTGCTCTTTTATTTACTTATTTTTTTGGTTTACTCATAAAACTTTCCGGATTTTCTAAATGATGGTGAAAACCTCATTAAAACCTGCGGCGTGGTTTAGAAGAACAATGCGGACATACAGACAAACACGAAAAGCAACTTTAATTTATAATATATATAGATGTAGATAGATAACGATGCATTAGAGGCCCCTGTAGACGTTAAGCGAGCAATGGTTTGTCCTCTCTTCCAATGAGAAGAGAGGAAGTGTTTTCCCTGTAGACAAAAGATATGTACTTATAAGGCCTCCGGCATCTTTTGCGAAAACGTGTACTTTGTACGCTGGGATTCTGGGTTCGATTCTCAGGTCAGGCGAAGTACCTATATTTGGGTTTTCATTTAATTATTTAAACAAAAAAAAGCTTTTTTCTGGGTTCCATGGTAGACTACATCCATCGCTTTACTTAAGGTGGGATCATGGTCATGAGCAGGTCGAATCTAAAAACCGCAATAGTCACATACTACGCTTGGTTTAGTTATGGCATCATCTTATGGGGAAATAGCACAGACGCTCCCTCCCTATTTACCCTCCAAAAAATTACCAATATAGAACCAACAGATAGTTGCAAGCCTTACTTTCAGAAACACAAAATTCTCACCTTGGTTGGTATTTTATGTCTTAGAACTATGTAAACTGGTCCGTAAATATCCAGATTCTTGCAACACACGGGGAGACATACAAACAAATTATTCTTTGCGCCATAAAAATAGACTAAATTTGCCCCCCTACCGCCTTAAGGCGCTTAGTCCCGTTTAGTACCGTAACATGGTCACTTTAAAAAGCCTACTCCTCATTAACGGCTTGGTTAAAAGATCTGAAAAAAATATATGTTTGCCATAGATTCATGTACAACATTTTGTATTGAGCAATTTTTTCGTATGACTAATACTTTTGCCTTAAAAAATATTTAACAAAATGCAATTTTTGGCTAATATTTCCCTATTACTTTGATGTTTGGAAATATACTAAACGGCTTTGATGTTTGGAAATATTTTTATACTGAAAAATTGATGGTTAGAAGTACTACAGATTGTATTGAGCAGAAATGTAAATTAAACATTTTTTTTTTTTAATCTATCTGTATCTCTAAGAGGGGTACCTCTTAGAGATCTCTAATTAGTGGCGTCAGGTCTGACCATACAGGTCAACTTATATCCTTTGAATCAGATAAAAAGTTATGTTTAGATAAAACCATTGAGTTAAGACCCCTTACTAAAAATAAATTGAAAATGTTTAATAATAATGTACTTAGCAATCTTTTAACAGCTAGTTTTGATTCTCAAGACCCCAATGTAAACTATGGTACATTATTTTCTACAGTATGCAAAGAATTCAATAAAGCATGTCCTGTTAAAAAAGTAACACTCAATATTAAGCCAAAATTTAGTGAATGGGCCACTGCTGGCATTAGAAAAAGCAGAGACATTTTATATAATTTATATAACGAAAAATCATTGACTTCTGATCAAGTTGTTCATAACTATGTAAGGAACTACTCTAAGATATTTAAAATAGTCTGCGCCCAAGCTAAATCTAAATTAATAAGTAACAAAATTGATAATTCTAATAATAAAATAAAAACTGTGTGGCAGGTAATTAACAAAGAAACTGGGAATGCAAAACAACGTGATCCGAATGAATTGTCTCTAAAAATTAATGATGAAACCATTTCAGATAAGTTAAAAGTTGCTGAGACACTAGAATTTTTTTTTACTAACATCCCTATAGAGGTTACGAAATCTCTTCCCTCTTCATCTTTATTAGCAGATTCTCTTCTCAAAGAAAACTTTACTAAAGTCATTCCAAGTTTTGCATTCAAGCCTATATCTATTACCACTATTAAAAAAGCATTCATAAGTCTTATCTCAAAAAATACTGAAGATTTATGGGGCATCTCTGTTAAGGTTCTGGGAGATATCATTGAAACTATCGCCCCTGTCCTAATAGGCATATTTAATCAATGTTTGGACACGGGTACGTTTCCTGATTTAATGAAACATAGTAAAGTTGTACCAATTTTCAAATCAGGTAGTAAAAACGATCCCTCTAATTATAGACCAATATCTGTATTACCGAGCAAAATCTATGAAAAAATCATGGTAGACCAGATGTTGTCACATTTTAACTCAAATAGGATTTTACATAGTCACCAGTTTGGTTTCACGAAAGGTAGGTCGACGACAGACGCGGGAGTAAAGCTCATCAGTCACATTTTAGAATCCTGGGAGAAGTCCCAGGATGCAATTGGCATTTTCTGTGACCTCTCAAAAGCGTTTGACTGCGTTGACCACAATACACTGATCTGTAAATTACACCACTACGGAGTTCGTGGACAAGCTGCTGATCTTGTTCTTTCTTATCTATCAAACAGGCAGCAAAAAGTGAATGTTAACGGGGCGACGTCCTCGGGGTCTCTAGTTAAAATGTGCGTGCCTCAAGGTTCAATTCTCGGCTCATTCTTATTTCTAGTTTATTATTTCTAGTTTATATAAATGACCTTCCTTACATGATGGCTAATTTATCGGATATAATACTATTCCCTGACGACACTTCTCTTATCTTTAAAATAGATAGAAAAGATACAGATGTCTCACATGTCAACGATAGCCTGGCTATTCTTTCGGAATGGTTCACAGCCAATAATCTTTTACTTAATGCGAACAAAACTAAATGTATTAGGTTCTCATTACCAAATGTACCTCAAGTGGGTCTAAATCTAAAACTTGATGGCGAGAAACTAGATGCAATCACGGAAACTTTATTTTTAGGAATTACAATACATTCAAAATTACAATGGGGCGCCCCCATCAGAACTCTTTCAGGTAGACTAAGTTCAGCTGCATATGCAGTAAGAAAAATAAGGCAGTTGACTGATATAGCCTCAGCTAGGTTAGTGTACTTTGCTTATTTCCACAGTATTATGTCTTACGGCGTCCTGCTGTGGGGATCGGCAGCTGACGTAGATTCAATTTTCATTTTACAGAAGAGGGCAATCCGCGCGATCTATAAAATGGGTTCTCGCGAGTCCCTTAGAAACAAATTCAAAGAAATTGATATACTGACTCTGTCTTCTCTCTATATCTTTGAAAGTATTTTGTATGTTCGCAAAAACTTAGGACTTTTCAAAATAAGAAGCGATTTCCATAATATAAATACACGTAGTAGACATGAAATTGTCATACCCTTTAGATTAACTAAAACAAGCAAGTCATTTCTAATAAACAGTATCCGCTTCTATAACAAGTTGCCAAAGTCGGTTACAGAACTTAGCGATGGAAAGTTCAAAACCCACATCAAACGTGTCCTTATCAAAAAAGCATATTATAAGATTAAAGACTACGTTGAATACAAGGAAGTTTGGCAATAATTCCTTCTGCACATGTGGCTTCCCTGGTACCTCATTAACGGCATATTTATGTAAGTCTATTAACTGCTCCCAAATTACCATGTTTATTTTCTTTACATTCATCCTTGACACATAATCATTGTATTTGACATTATATACCTCCAATTAATTTCAACTCTTAGTGGCTTTTGTGGACAGGATTATAATTATTCAATTTGTTACAGTTGTAATAGCAATCACGTCAATTGGTTTAAATAGGTTTTTATTTTTATATGAATTCTAATTTTATTATCATTAGTCTTTTAGATAGATTATTTTCTATTTTGTGAATGTGAGAACGTTGTAGGCTTATTGGACTGTAGATTTATTGAACATCTTCTATTTTTGTTAAGTACCTGGTACTTACTTGTTGAAAGGCCTACATTGTCCCCCCATGCCTACCAATACTGTAATTTGAAAGTATTGTAAAAGCCAATTATTTTTAAAAGAGTAACCATGGAGTTTCTTGCCGGCTCCTCTCCATAGGAAACGACCAATTGGAACCGTGCACCTAGCTTCTGACGTTTCATAAGTGCCCATGTAGGTTTATGTGAAATAAAATATTTTGATTTTGATTTTGATTTTGAGTAGGGTGGGTAGGTAGGGAGTGTAGGTAGGTAGGTAGGGTAGGCGACCGACCAACCGACCGACCGATGGACCGACAGACCGACAGATGGACCGACAGACCGACCGAACGACCGACCGACCGACAGACCGACCGGGTATAATAGGGTCCCGTTTTACCCTTTGGGTACGGAACCCTAAAAACAGTGTATTAATGATAAGATAAAATTACTACGCAGTTGAAAGAAAAGACAAATTATTTATTTTATTATGTAAAATCGAGTAGGTACCAGGGCCAAGCCACCTTTAGACACCAGTGCCAAAAACCAGGGCTCGAAATACTTTCAAGTGTTTTCTTTCTGCATTGAAAATAGATCTGTAAAGTCATACAAATAAGGAGTACAATCGCGTATGCAAAAAAGGTTACGTCCAACTTCCAACCAAGACTTGGTGGAAGAAAAATACTTGCATAGAACATTGATCCTCAACTCTATAGAAATAAAGATTACAATAGCGTTTACAAAAAAAAACTTCTAAACCTAAACGTAAAAAAATACTTTCATAGGAAATTGTTCCGTGCAACCTTACCAATAAGGATCATGATCGCATTTGTGAAAGAGTAACGTGAGTCCCATTGATTAAAAATCTTTGATGAAATAAAAAGTTCGTTCCATTTTCAAATAACACAACACAAATAATTCCCCTAAGACGACACACTGACTGCATCGTCACTTGTTTTTGACCAGTACAGCAATTTTGATTTATCTCGAAGAAGTTTATCAAAATAATGCTAGAATTTCCAAGCATGTTTGAGAAAAGATTTTATTTAAATTTCGATTTGTTTTGCAAATAGAGCTGTTTATGGAGCAGTTTGAAGATTGATAACGAATAATCGGTGGAGTACTTTGAGAATAATTCAAGATACCTATGGAGCAGAATGGGAATAAAATAATAAGTATTTTTTAATAATACAAATTCCTTGGAGTAACTTGGGAAGTAATGTATGAGATTTTTATCTTTTTAGATCAAAAGAATGGGGTACTTTGGGAATAACCCGTTTAAAATAAATAAGAAACAAATGAACATATTGGCGCGTGAAACATTATCCTTGTTCGTCATTAATTCTGGAAATTATAATTAATTTACTTAGTTTGAAATTCCGCGCATTGTGAGATTGAGAAAAGTTCTATACAAGATTTGGCCGCAACCAGGCATTGATGGACTCACGTATGTGTGCCTCGGTTTTGCCTCGGCCCACATTTTCACGATCGTCCATCAATAGCCCAGTTGCAGGCCGCGACAGTAATGTACGGAAGAAAGAATACTTGCATAGAACATTGATTCGTAATGTAATATAAATAAGGAGCAGAATTGCGTCTACAAAAAAAAAACTTCCAAACCTTTAAAGTAAAAATACTTGCACAGAACATTGATCCGTTACTTCATATAAATAAGGAGCAGAATCGCGTCGAGAGTCGACGGAGCAAAATACTTTGAAGTCTTGCGAGTATTTCGGGTCGGCACTTGGTCGGCGTAAGTACCTACTTACAAGTAAAAACCTGGTGTAAAAAACCTGGTCGCGTAAATACGCACCTTCCCTAAAAGAATAAACAAGTGAACATATTGGCGCGTGAAAAATTATCATGGTCCGACATTGATTCTGGAATTTATAATTTACTCTGTTTGAATTTCTGCGCATATTTGAGAAAAGTACTATTTAAGTCTTGGCCGCAACCAAGCATTGATGAACTCACTTATGTGTGCCTCGGTCCACATTTTCACGATCGTCCATCAATGCGTCAGTTGCAGGCTGCGACAGTAATAGTAATGTACTATTGTAATCATCTGGTGAGCGATTGTTTATTCATTCTTTCATATTTGAAGTTAAATAATTACGAATTGTTCTAGAAAATCTAGATCACATTATGTCAAAAGTAGGTAATAACATCAACGTGTGCGGTCGGGGGATCCCCGTCAGGAACGAAGTTCCTTCTCACGTACGATTTAAAACAAAACAAAATTTTCCCAGCCGCCATCCCGGATTTACATTTTAATGTCACTATCGGCATAGACACCATAAACAATTTTTTTTTTTCATTTTGGTTTACCATTTTGTCGGCGTGATTTATTTGTATACCCATACCAAATTACAGCTTTCAGGTAAGAGTCTCTGAGCTAAGCCGCGGAGAGACAGACGGATCGATATCGCGAAACTATAAGGGTTCCTTGTTGACTACGGAACCCTCACATAATCAGCCTATAATGTTCCCACTGCTGGGACACAGGCCTCCTCTCTATGAGAGGGACTGGGCCGTAATCCACCACGCAGGCCCAGTGCGGGTTGGTAGATGTCACATCTTCGAATTTTTGGTTCTAAGACATGCCGGTTTCCTCACGATGTTTTCCTTCACCGTTTTGAGAGCAGTGGTGATGAAATTATTTACACAAAGTAAAGCGCCTGTCGGGGTTCGAACCTACGACCTACAACTCGTAAGTCGCGGCCGTTACCACTGGGCCACCACTGCTCCCTACGGAACCCTAAAAACTGAAAAGTAAAAAGCACCATTGCGAAAAAGTGGCTCTTTCCGCACAATTTGGCTGCCTGGAAAACGCTCTTTTCGAGCACATGCATTGTAAAAATATTTTTAACCGACTTCTTCATAAAGGAGGAGGTTCTCAATTCGACTGTATGTTTTTTTTTTTGGTATTTACGTTACGCGATTACTCCGTCAATAATGAAAATACACCAGCAAAGACACCGACTTCTGAAACTAAAGTTATTTTTCAATTTTTTATTGTTTTTTGTGAAGTCGGTTGTTTTTTTTTTTTTTGTAAAAAGTTTTCTTCCACATATATGCTAAAAATAATGTCCTGTTCAAAACATAAAATATACGTATACGCACAAACATAAGTATCGATCTATACAAATATCAGCCTTGCATCTACTATTAATGAGGCACAAGAATCGTAAAAATGGCGTGCTACGTGCGCATGTCTGCACCCCTGCATATTCTCTGATCAACATTTTAGTGTAGCGCGCCACCGCGCGTGTCTAGAGTAGGGATTTAAGCTCCGCCCACATGCGCAAGGTCAGTCAGGAAACTTAACCCTTAAGTTGGATTACCTGTTTGACCGGCCATAAATCCAGACTCCGGGCTACCCCTGAGAAATTTCAGATGGAAAAACCCAATTGAAGAAAGAGAAAGAAAGAGAAAAAGAGAAAGAAGGAAAGAAGGAAATAAATCTGCTGTATACGTGATTTTACTCTATGTTTTTAATAAGTCATTCATCAAATATATTTATCAACAAAACATCACGCGTTTATTCCCTGAAGGGTGAGACAGAGATGTACCTATAGTACACCCACATTTCGCCAGTTATGTTTTAAGTTCCATGTATTATATTAAATGTCTGGATTACCTGTTTGATCCAGACTCCGGGCTACCACTGAGAAATTTCAGATGGAAAAACCCAATTGAAGAAAGAGAAAGAAAGAGAAAGAAAGAGAAAGAAAAAGAAAAAGAAAGAGAAAGAAAGAGAAAGAGAAAGAGAAAGAGAAAGAGAAAGAGAAAGAGATAGAGATAGAGATAGAGATAGAGATAGAGATAGAGATAGAGATAGAGATAGAGATAGAGATAGAGATAGAGATAGAGATAGAGATAGAGATAGAGATAGAGATAGAGATAGAGATAGAGATAGAGATAGAGATAGAGATAGAGATAGAGATAGAGATAGAGATAGAGATAGAGATAGAGATAGAGATAGAGATAGAGATAGAGATAGAGATAGAGATAGAGATAGAGATAGAGATAGAGATAGAGATAGAGATAGAGATAGAGATAGAGATAGAGATAGAGATAGAGATAGAGTTAGAGATAGAGTTAGAGATAGAGTTAGAGATAGAGATAGAGATAGAGATAGAGATAGAGATAGAGATAGAGATAGAGATAGAGATAGAGATAGAGATAGAGATAGATCTGATCAACATTTTAGTGTAGCGCGCCACCGCGCGTGTCTAGAGTAGGGATTTAAGCTCCGCCCACATGCGCAAGGTCAGTCAGGAAACTTAACCCTTAAGTTGGATTACCTGTTTGACCGGCCATAAATCCAGACTCCGGGCTACCCCTGAGAAATTTCAGATGGAAAAACCCAATTGAAGAAAGAGAAAGAAAGAGAAAAAGAGAAAGAAGGAAAGAAGGAAATAAATCTGCTGTATACGTGATTTTACTCTATGTTTTTAATAAGTCATTCATCAAACATATTTATCAACAAAACATCACGCGTTTATTCCCTGAAGGGTGAGACAGAGATGTACCTATAGTACACCCACATTTCGCCAGTTATGTTTTAAGTTCCATGTATTATATTAAATGTCTGGATTACCTGTTTGATCCAGACTCCGGGCTACCACTGAGAAATTTCAGATGGAAAAACCCAATTGAAGAAAGAGAAAGAAAGAGAAAGAAAGAGAAAGAAAAAGAAAGAAAGAGAAAGAGAAAGAGAAAGAGAAAGAGAAAGAGAAAGAGAAAGAGAAAGAGAACGAGAAAGAGAAAGAGAAAGAGAAAGAGAAAGAGAAAGAGAAAGAGAAAGAGAAAGAGATAGAGATAGAGATAGAGATAGAGATAGAGATAGAGATAGAGATAAAAATAGAGATAGAGATAGAGATAGAGATAGAGATAGAGATAGAGATAGAGATAGAGATAGAGATAGAGATAGAGATAGAGATAGAGATAGAGATAGAGATAGAGATAGAGATAGAGATAGAGATAGAGATAGAGATAGATAGAGATAGAGATAGAGATAGAGATAGAGATAGAGATAGAGATAGAGATAGAGATAGAGTTAGAGATAGAGTTAGAGATAGAGTTAGAGATAGAGATAGAGATAGAGATAGAGATAGAGATAGAGATAGAGATAGAGATAGAGATAGAAATAAATAAATAATTTATTTGCCGGTAATGTAGGAAAGAGAAAGAAAGAAAGAAGGAAGTAAATCTGCTGTATACGTGATTTTACTCTATGTTTTTAATAAGTCATTCATCAAACATATTTATCAACAAAACATCACGCGTTTATTCCCCGAAGGGTGAGACAGAGATGTACCTATAGTACACCCACATTTCGCCAGTTATGTTTTAAGTTCCATGTATTATATTACGTCTGGATTATCTGTTTGCAGAGAAAGAAAGATTAAGAAAGAAAGAGAAAGAGAAAGAGAAAGAGAAAGAGAAAGAGAAAGAGAAAGGGAAAGAGAAAGAGAAAGACAAAGAGATAGAGATAGAGATAGAGAAACAAATAAATCATTTATTTGCCGGTAATGTAAGAAAGGAAAAGAAAGAAAGAAGGAAATAAATCTGCTGTATACGTGATTTTACTCTATGTTTTTAATAAGTCATTCATCAAACATATTTATCAACAAAACATCACGCGTTTATTCCCTGAAGGGTGAGACAGAGATGTACCTATAGTACACCCACATTTCGCAAGTTATGTTTTAAGTTCCATGTATTATATTAAATGTCTGGATTACCTGTTTGATCCAGACTCCGGGCTACCACTGAGAAATTTCAGATGGAAAAACCCAATTGAAGAAAGAGAAAAAAAGAGAAAGAAAGAGAAAGAAAGAGAAAGAAAAAGAAAGAAAGAGAAGAGAAAGAGAAAGAGAAAGAGAAAGAGAAAGAGAAAGAGAAAGAGACGAGAAAGAGAAAGAGACAGAGAAAGAGAAAGAGAAAGAGAAAGAGAAAGAGAAAAAAGAGATAGAGATAGAGATAGAGATAGAGATAGAGATAGAGATAGAGATAGAGATAGAGATAGAGATAGAGATAGAGATAGAGATAGAGATAGAGATAGAGATAGAGATAGAGATAGAGTTAGAGATAGAGTTAGAGATAGAGATAGAGATAGAGATAGAGATAGAGATAGAGATAGAGATAGAGATAGAGATAGAGATAGAGATAGAGATAGAGATAGAGATAGAGATAGAGATAGAGATAGAGATAGAGTTAGAGATAGAGATAGAGATAGAGATAGAGATAGAGATAGAGATAGAGATAGAGATAGAGATAGAGATAGAGATAGAGATAGAGATAGAGATAGAGATTAGAGATAGAGATAGAGATAGAGGTAGAGATAGAGATAGAGGTTAGAGATAGAGTTAGAGATAGAGTTAGAGTTAGAGATAGAGATAGAGATAGAGATAGAGATAGAGATAGAGATAGAGATAGAGATAGAGATAGAGATAGAGATAGAGATAGAGATAGAAATAAATAAATAATTTATTTGCCGGTAATGTAGGAAAGAGAAAGAAAGAAAGAAGGAAGTAAATCTGCTGTATACGTGATTTTACTCTATGTTTTTAATAAGTCATTCATCAAAACATATTTATCAACAAAACATCACGCGTTTATTCCCCGAAGGGTGAGACAGAGATGTACCTATAGTACACCCACATTTCGCCAGTTATGTTTTAAGTTCCATGTATTATATTACGTCTGGATTATCTGTTTGCAGAGAAAGAAAGATTAAGAAAGAAAGAGAAAGAGAAAGAGAAAGAGAAAGAGAAAGAGAAAGGGAAAGAGAAAGAGAAAGACAAAGAGATAGAAATAGAGATAGAGAAACAAATAAATCATTTATTTGCCGGTAATGTAAGAAAGGAAAAGAAAGAAAGAAGGAAATAAATCTGCTGTATACGTGATTTTACTCTATGTTTTTAATAAGTCATTCATCAAACATATTTATCAACAAAAACATCACGCGTTTATTCCCTGAAGGGTGAGACAGAGATGTACCTATAGTACACCCACATTTCGCAAGTTATGTTTTAAGTTCCATGTATTATATTAAATGTCTGGATTACCTGTTTGATCCAGACTCCGGGCTACCACTGAGAAATTTCAGATGGAAAAACCCAATTGAAGAAAGAGAAAAAAAGAGAAAGAAAGAGAAAGAAAGAGAAAGAAAAAGAAAGAAAGAGAAAGAGAAAGAGAAAGAGAAAGAGAAAGAGAAAGAGAAAGAGAAAGAGAAAGAGAACGAGAAAGAGAAAGAGACAGAGAAAGAGAAAGAGAAAGAGAAGAGAGAAAGAGAAAGAGAAAGAGAAAGAGAAAGAGAAAGAGAAAGAGAAAGAGAAAGAGAAAGAGAAAGAGAAAGAGAAAGAGACAGAGAAAGAGAAATAGATAGAGATAGAGATAGAAATAGAGATAGAGATAGAGTTAGAGATAGAGATAGAGATAGAGATAGAGAAAGAGATAGAGATAGAGATAGAGATAGAGATAGAGATAGAGATAGAGATAGAGATAGAGATAGAGATAGAGATAGAGATAGAGATAGAGATAGAGAAAGAGATAGAGATAGAGATAGAGATAGAGATAGAGATAGAGATAGAGATAGAGATAGAGACAGAGATAGAGAAAGAGAAAGAGAAAGAGAAAGAGAAAGAGAAAGAGAAAGAGAAAGAGAAAGAGAAAGAGAAAGA